>CM065593.1:160106051-160668742 GCA_033119425.1 Bufotes viridis
CAGTAGTTTAGAAATGCTGGCATTCAGGCCAAGGGCTCGAGGGTGACTAGGTGGGAATTTGCGCTTCCTCTCAAAGGTTTGAGAGATGGAGAGCTGAACACTGCTGTGTGAAATAGTGGAGACGCTAGGTGACGGTGGCGGTGGTGGTGGCAGGTGGCAACATTCCTCTCGAGGCGGAAGCCGAGGCAGCAGCGGTAGAGGGAGCAGGGGGAGCCTGAGCGGGTTCCTTGTTTTTAAGGTGTGTACTCCACTGCAGTTCATGCTTTGCATGTAGATGCCTGATCATGCAGGTGGTGCTCAGGTTAAGAACGTTAATGCCTCGCCTCAGGGTCTGATGGCACAGCGTGCAAACCACTCTGGTCTTGTCCTCAGCACATTGTTTGAAGAAGTGCCATGCCAGGGAACTCCTTGAAGATGCCTTTGGGGTGCTGGGTCCCTGTTGGCGCTGGCCAATAGCAGGCAAACTCTCTGGACGGCGGCTGTTCTGCTTTTGCCCCCTGCTCCCTCTTTGGCTTCGCTGTTGTCTCGGTCTCACCACTGCCTCTTCCTCTGAACTATTTAAGTCAGCGGCACGACCTTCAGTCCATGTGGGGTCTAAGACCTCATCGTCCTCTGCATCGTTTTCCACCCAGTCTTCCTCCCTGACCTCCTCCTGTTCAGTCTGCACACTGCAATAAGACGCGACAGTGGGCACCAGTGTTTCGTCATCATCAGAGACTCGGTCACTCTGCTGTGGTGGTATTCCCATGTCCTCATCATCTGGATACATAAGTTGTTGTGCGTCAGTGCATGGAATGTCTTCCACCGCTGGGGAAGGGCTAGGTGGATGCCCCTGGAAAACCGTGGGAGCAGAGTCTTCAAACAGAATAAGAGACTGCTGCATAACTTGAGGCTCAGACAGTTTCCCTGATATGCATGGGGGTGATGTGACAGACTGATGGGCTTGGTTTTCAGGTGCCACCTGTGCGCATTCCGCAGAAGACTGGGCGGAAGACAATGTGGTGAACGTGCTGGAAGCACTGTCGGCCACCCAATCGACTAATGCCTGTACCTGCTCAGGCCTTACCATCCTCATAACGGCATTGGGCCCCACCAAATATCGCTGTAAATTCTGCCGGCTACTTGAGGGAGTTGGTTCACTACTTTGTGCACCTGAGGCCGAACGGCCACGTCCTCTGCCAGCAACAGAGGCTCCACGGACACCACCACGACCGCGTCCTCCTCCCTTAATAGAATGTTTCCTCATTGTTGCGATTCAACTCGCACCACAATAAAATATATTATTTTTTAGACCCAAAATTCCCACACTGGAAGATATAATTCCTTTTTCCGGTATTAATTACAAGAAAACTGCTGCAAATTGGACACCAGAATTTTTAATATGCTAGTTTGTGTACATAAATTCCCACACTGGAAGATATAATTCCTTTTTCCGGTATTAATTACAAGAAAACTGCTGCAAATTGGACACCAGAATTTTTAATATGCTAGTTTTGGTACATAGATTCCCACACGGGGAGATATTATTCCTTTTTACAGGAGTGAAAATGTGAGGCCGACTGTTTCTGGTCTAACAAACACCTGATTGATTAAATTGGCCTTTTTTTCACCAAAATTACAACACTGGACAATAATGCCTTTTGGCGGTATTAATTACAAGAACACTGCTGCTAATTGGACACCAGAATTTTTATAATGCTAGTTTGTGTACATAAATTCCCACACTGGAATATATAATTCCTTTTTCCGGTATTAATTACAAGAAAACTGCTGCATATTGGACACCAGAATTTTTAATATGCCAGTTTTGGTACATAGTTTTCCACACGGGGAGATATAATTCCTTTTTACAGGAGTGAAAACGTGAGGCCTAGTGTTTCTGGTCTAACAAACACCAGATTGATTAAATTGGCCTTTTTTTCACCAAAATTACAACACTGGACAATAATGCCTTTTGGCGGTATTAATTACAAGAACACTGCTGCTAATTGGACACCAGAATATTTATAATGCTAGTTTGTGTACATAAATTCCCACACTGGAAGATATAATTCCTTTTTCCGGTATTAATTACAAGAAAACTGCTGCAAATTGGACACCAGAATTTTTAATATGCTAGTTTTGGTACATAGATTCCCACACGGGGAGATATAATTCCTTTTTACAGGAGTAAAAACGTGAGGCCTAGTGTTTCTGGTCTAACAAACACCAGATTGATTAAATTGGCCTTTTTTTCACCAAAATTAAAACACTGGACAATAATGCCTTTTGGCGGTATTAATTACAAGAGGACTGCTAGTATTTCAGAACACCGGAATTTTTAAAATGCTAGTTTTGCTAGATAAATTTCCCACACTGGGAGAAATATTGCCTAAGCCTTTTACAGTATTAATTACAACAGGAGTGCTTCTTCTGGTCTAACACCAGAATAATTTTATTATTACGGTGAAAGCTTTTTCTAATTTATATTTCTGGCACATAAAAAAAAAAAATATTTCTGGCTGACAGTATTGGACAAAGTAGTGGCACTGGGTAGCCTAGCTGGAACAGCACATTCATGGGATTTGCTATCCAAGTGGGTTACTTTCAGTTTTACCACTGATATATTAAATATCTTTGCAGTTAGTATGGTTGACACAAGCACAGCGAAACCCCTGATGTAGTATATCTATGAAAAAATCGACTATTACATGAGATTAATGGACGTTGTGGCAGCTTTTGCTGTAGCACCACAAGTCCCAAAATGGCCGCCGCCTATCAGCCCAGTAACATGTGCCAGAAAACAGTCTGCCCAGCCAGAAAAAAATAGACTTTGACTGAGCAGCTGAATCGCTGTTGTTCTGATTCACAGGTGTAGATTTTTCACTTCTTTGGAGCTTTGGTTTAGACTCTGTGGCAGCAAGTGCTGGCGCACCACAAGTCCCAAAATGGCCACCGCTGGTCAGCCCAGTTACATGTGCCAGTAAAAATCGCTCTGGCCAGTCTCAACAAAATAGTGACTTTCAGTGAACAGCTCAGCTGAGTTGTTCTGATGCACAGGTGTAGAAAGGTAGATCATTCAATCACTTCTTTATCCCTGCCTATCTCGCCCTCACAGAAGCTGCATCCTCTCCCTACACTAGTCAGAGCAGTGTGACGTGCGACGCTACATGACTCCAGCTTAAATAGAGGCTGGGTCACATGCTGCACTTGGCCAATCACAGCCATGCCATTAGTAGGCATGGCTGTGATGGGTTCTTAGGGCAAGAAGTAAAACGCTAGCTGATTGGCTGCTATGCATCCCTTCAGAAAGCGGGAAGAAATCGACGAACACCGGACCCGAACCCGAACTTTTTTGAAAATGTCCGTGTTCGGGTCCGTGTCACGGACACCCCAAAATTCGGTACGGACCCGAACGATTTTCGAACTGTTCGCTCAACACTACTCATGATTCCTTGCAGTGGGACCTGCATCCTCGGTCTGGGTGCTGGGCCGAAATAACTGAAAGTGGCCTTCTCCAGTGGTGGGTGATATGATGCATGATTCCTTGCAGTGGGACCTGTATCCTCGGTCTGGGTGCTGGGCCAAAATAACTGAAAGTGGCCTTCTCCAGTGGTGGGTGATATGACGCATGATTCCTTGCAGTGGGACCTGTACCCTCGGTCTGGGTGCTGGGCTGAAATAACTGAAAGTGGCCTTCTCCAGTGGTGGGTGATATGACTCATGATTCCTTGCAGTGGGACCTGTATCCTCGGTCTGGGTGCTGGGCCGAAATAACTGAAAGTGGCCTTCTCCAGTGGTGGGTGATATGACGCATGATTCCTTGCTGTAGGACCTCTCTCCTCTGTCTGGGTGCTGGGCCGATATAACTGAAAGTGGCCTTCTCCAGTGGTGGGTGATATGACGCATGATTCCTTGCTGTGGGACCTCTCTCCAATTGATATTGGTTAATTTTTATTTATTTTATTTTAATTCATTTCCCTATCCACATTTGTTTTCAGATTATTTACCTACATTTTGCTGCCTTTTGCAGCCCTCTAGCCCTTTCCTGGACTATTTTACAGTCTTTTTAGTGCCTAAAAGTTTGGGTCCCCATTGACTTCAATGGGGTTCGTGTTCGGTATAAAGTTCGGGTCGAGTTCGGATCCCGAACCCGAACATTTTCGGGAAGTTCGGCCGAACTTCCCGAACTTCCAGGTGTTCGCTCATCTCTACTCTCCAGCTCTGCTATGTCTGCCTTGTTCACAGGAGCCCAGAACTGTACACAGTACTCCATGTGTGGACTGACTAGTGATTTGTAAAGTGGCAGAACTATGTTCTCATCACGGGTATCTATGCCCCTTTTGATGCAACCCATTATCTTATTGGCATTGGCAGCAGCTGCCTGACAATGGTTTCTACAGCTTAGTTTGCTGTTCACTAAAATTCCTAGGACCTTTTCCATGTCAGTGTTACCCAGTGTTTTACCATTTAGTCTGTACAGATGACTTGCATTATTCCTTCCCATGTGCATAACCTTACATTTGTCAGTGGTAAATCTGATCTGCCACTTCTCTGCCCAAGCCTCCAATCTTTCCATATCCATCTGTAGCAGTATACTGTCCTCTTCCGTGTTAATTACTTTACACAGTTTAGTGTTATCTGCAAAAATTGATATTTTACTGTGCAAGCCTAATACAAGATCCTTAATGAATATATTGAAGAGAATAGTGCCTAATACTGGCCCCTGAGGTACTCCACTAGTGACAGTGACCCAATCTGAGTATATACCATTAATAACCACTAGAGATGATGAGCGAATCGAAGCTGACGAAGGAAAAATTCAATTTGCACTGAGGGCAAATTTCCTTGCACTTTGTGGTGTGGAATCCAATTTTTTCCTGAAATGGATGCTACACGTGTGAAGACATGAGGCAAGGAAATCTGGGAAGACAGGATCACCCATACTGACATGCATGCAGCCAATCAGCAGTCAGCCCTGTGATGTCACAGCCCTATATATACGGCGGCCATCTTAGAGTCTGCCATTTACCAGCATGCTTAGTGTAGGGAGAGACATGTCTGCAGGCGCTAGGGACAGTGATAGGAAAGACTTTATTGTGTTTAAAAAAAATGATTTACAAGTGCAGAGAAAGATTACTCAACGTTTAGGGAAAGGATAGGGAGGTATCATTTCACCAGCATTTGCATTGAACAGGGTTCAGTCAGGGAGGTGGCAGCCTGGGTAATAGGAACAATCCGATTACACCTTGCTGCACTGACTAGGATCCAAATTGCCATTATACAGTCTTAATAGGGTGCAAGTGCTGTTTGATACATGCATTAACAGGGTTTATTACAAAAATATTTCTATGTTTTATTTGCCCTGTGCGGTGCTATTATATGTTCTAAAGCATTTTTTGGCTGGCATCAGGAAAAATATATTTGCTGCTCAGTGGAGCAGTTATTTGTTTTAAAGCCCTTTTTTGCGAGTATTATTGGAAAAAGAAAAAAAACATTTGCCGCTCAGCGGTGCAGCTATCTGTTCTAAAGCCCTTTTTTCCGATCAGCGGTGCACTGATATATTCGGAAGCCCTGTTGTGTAAAAGTAGAACAAAATTTGGGCCTAACTGACATTCTGCGGTGCAGTGATATATTGTGAGGCCCAGTTTTCTATATGTTAGTGGCGAAATAAAAATATTTTCACCGTCCAGCGTTGTACTTCTCTGTTGAAAAGCCTGTTGTATAAAAGTAGAACAAAATTTGGGCCTAATTGACGCTCTGTGTGCAGTGATATATTCTGAAGCCCAGTTTGCCATGTATTAGTGGCAAAATAAAAATATATTCACCGTCCAGCATTGCATCTATCTGTTGAAAAGCCTTTTCTGTAAAAGTAGAACAAAATTTAAGGCTAATTGGCGTTCTGCGGTGCAGTGATATATTGTGAAGCCCAGTTTACCATGTATTAGTGGTGAAATAAAAATATATTCGCCATCCAGCTTAGTACTTCTCTGTTGAAAAGCCTGTTGTGTAAAAGTAGAAGAAAATTTAAGCCTAAATGACGTTCTACAGTGCAGTGACATATTCTGAAACCCTGTTTGCAGTGTATTAGTGATGAAATAAAAATATATTTGTCGTCCAGCATTGCATATATCTGTTGAAAAATTTGATGTGTGAAAGAAGAAACAAATTTGGGCCTACATAAAGTTCTGCGGTGCAGTGATATATTCTGAAGCCCTGTTTGCAGTGTATTAGTGGCGAAATAAAAATATTTTCACCGTCCAGCGTTATACTTCTCTGTTGAAAAGCCTGTTGTGTAAAAGGAGAACAACATTTTGGTCTAATTGACATTCTGTGGTGCAGTGATATAGTCTGAAGCCCAGTTTGCCGTGTATTAGTGGCATAATAAAAATATATTCACCGTCCAGCACTGCATCTATCTGTCGAAAACCCTGTTGTGTAAAGGTAGAACAAAATTTAGGCCTAAATGGCGTTCCGCCGTGCAGTGATATATTGTGAAGCCCAGTTTGCCATGTATTAGTGGTGAAATAAAAAATATATTCACCATCCAGCTTTGTACTTCTCTGTTGAAATGCCTGTTGTGTAAAAGTAGAACAAAATTTAGGCCTAAATGACATTCTACAGTGCAGTGATGTATTCTGAAGTCGTGATTGCCGTGTATTAGTGGCGAAATAAAAATATATTCGCTGTCCAGCATTGCAGATATCTGTTGAAAAACCTGTTGTGTGGAAGTAGAAAAATATTTGCCACTCAGCGGTTCAGTTATCTGTTCTAAAGCCTTTTTTCCGTGTATTAGTGGAAAAATAAAAAAATATCTTTGCCGCTCAGCGGTGCACTGATATATTCGGAAGCCCTGTTGTGTAAAAGTAGAACAAAATTTGGGCCTAACTGACATTCTGCGGTGCAGTGATATATAGCGATGCCCAGTTTGCTATATATTAGTGGCGAAATAAAAATATATTCGTCGTCCAGCGTTGCACTTATCTGATGAAAAGTCTATTGTGTAAGAGTAAAACAAAATGTAAGCCTAATTGATGTTCTGCAGTGCAGTGATATATTCTGAAGCCCTGTTTGCAGTATATTAGGGGCGAAATAAAAATGTATTCGTCGTCCAGCGTTGCATCTATATGTTGAAAAACCTGTTGTGTAAAAATAGAACAAAATTTGGGCCTAATTTACGTTGTGCGGTGCTGTGATATATTCTGAAGCCCTGTTTGCTGTGTATTAGTGGCAAAATAAAAATATACTCACCGTCCAGCGTTGTACTTCTCTATTGAAAAGCGTGTTGTGTAAAAGTAGAATAAAATTTGGGCCTGACGTTCTTCAGTGCAGTGATATATTGTGAAGCCCAGTTTGCCATTTATTAGTGGCGATATAAAAATATATTCACCGTTCAGCGTTGCATATATCTGTTGAAAAGCCTGTTGTGTAAAAGTAGAAAAAAAATTGGGCCTAATTGACGTTCTGTGGTGCTTTGATATATTCTGAAGACCTGTTTGCAATTTATTAGTGGCGAAATAAAAATATATTCGTCCAGTTTTGCATATATCTGTTTAAAAATCTGATGTGTGAAAGTAGAAACAAATTTGGACCTACATGCTGTTCTGCGGTGCAGTGATATATTCTGAATCCCTGTTTGCAGTGTATTAGTGGCAAAATAAAAATATTTTCACCATCCAGCGTTGTACTTCTCTGTTGAAAAGCCTGTTGTGTAAAAGTAGAACAAAATTTGGGCCGAATTGATGTTCTGCGGTGCAGTGATATATTCTGGAGCCCAGTTTGCAGTGTATTACTGGCAAAATAAAAATATATTCACCGTCCAGCGTTGCATCTATCTGTTGAAAAGCCTGTTGTGTAAAAGTAGAACATAATTTTGGGCCTAATTGGCGTTCCGTGGTGCAGTGATATATTGTGAAGCCCAGTTTGCCGGGTATTAGTAGCGAAATAAAAATATATTCACCATCCAGCTTTGTACTTCTCTGTTGAAAAGCCTATTGTGTAAAAATAGAACAAAATTTAGGCCAAAATGCTGTGCTAGAGTGCAGTGATATATTCTGAAGCCGTGTTTTCCGTGTATTAGTAGCGAAATAAAAATATATTCGCTGTCCAGCATTGCATATATCTGTTGAAAAGCGGGTTGTGTGAAAGTAGAAAAAAAATTGGGCCTAATTAACGTTCTGCAGTGTAGTGATATATTTTGAAGCCCAGTTTGCCTTGTATTAGTGGCGAAATAAAAATATATTTACCGTCCAGCGTTGCATATATCTGATGAAAAGCCTGTTGTGTAAAAGTAGAAAAAAAATTGGGCCTAATTGTCGTTCTGCGGTGCAGTGATATATTGTGAAGCCCAGTTTGCCATGTATTAGTGGCGAAATAAAAATATATTCACCGTCCAGCTTTGTACTTCTCTGTTGAAAAGCCTGTTGTGTAAAAGTAGAACAAAATTTAGACCTAGATGGCGTGCTACAGTGCAGTGATATATTCTAAAGCCGTGTTTGCCGTGTATTAGTGGCGAAATAAAAATGTATTCACTGTCCGGCATTGCATATATCTGTTGAAAAGCCTGTTGTGTGAAAGTAGAACAAAAGTTGGGCCTAATTGACATTCTGCGGTGCAGTGATATATTCTGAAGCCCAGTTTGCCGTGTATTAGTGGCAAAATAAAAATATATTCGCTGTCCAGCGTTGCATATATCTGTTGAAAAGCCCATTGTGAAAAAGTTTAAAAAAATGTAGGTCGAATTGACGTTCTGTGGTGCAGTGATATATTCTGAAGCCCTGTTTGTCGTGTATTAGTGGCAAAATAAAAAATATTTAATCTAACAGTGGATTATTTGTTCTAACAGTATATTATATAGAGAAGTGCCAAGCCCTACACAGAGGAGTGGCAGAGGCTTAAATGTTTCTGGTGCAGGTAGAGCTCACAGCAGAGTAAGGGGGCATGGCAGCAGTGGTCGCAGCGAGTGGCCTGAGATCCCGGTGTCATCTAGCGGTCGTGTCTTGACCAGCAACTCGGTCATCCACTTCGTCCCAAGTGAAAGACACCCCTAGCCAAGAGTCAGTGGGTTCCTCTAACACGTCGCTTAATTGGCATGGCCCGGGAGCAGGCCATTTGCCTTCTCCTGTCCTCAACCTGCCTCTGTCCTTTTTTGTTCCCTAAGGCGGAGAAGCATTATATGCTGTGGGCTCGGCTAGACTTTTCAGCGAAGACGAGCTACTAAAGGACATTCAGCAGTTACTGCCCAGTCAAGATCTGGAGGAGACATCCACTGCATCCTCCACTAGACGGGCAAGTACTGATGAGGAGAGTGGCGTGGGAGTTGGTGTTGCGAGTGGTCAGGCTCCTGAGTCCTGACCCAGAGATGGTTAAGGAGGACATCAGTGATGTGCAGACAGTACTCGCTGATAATGATGTAGCTGATCACACTTGGGAGCCGGGTGACGAAGGGGCTTCATCATTATTGGAGAAGAGGGTGGCAGCTTACCCATGAGCCAGCGGTGGAGCCAGCAAGTCGCTAGCGTGGCCTGGAGTCAGCAAGATGGCAGCAGTGGGAGGTCGTGAGTGAAACATGCCTGGGTTAGACCACCGACTTCACAGTAGAATACCTGCCCGGGAAATAGCGGTGCACGGGTTCACGGAGGCAGCGGTGGTAGCAGTCAGTCAGTGCGGAGTGTTGGGGGTAAAATCACCTACTCCGCGGTTTGGCAGTTTTTTGTTAAGCTACCGGAGGAGGTGAACATGGACATATTTAGGATATGTTGGCAGAAGGTGAGGCATGGCCAGTTTGCCAATGTCACCACGGCCCTATGTCAACATATGCAGCGTCACCATAAAGTGGCCTGGGAGAACCGTCGCTCTGATATGGTGGGCCAGTCTCCAATAGCAACTGCTGCATCACCCAGTGGCACGCACCCTGTTTCAGGCAGTCAAGGCTCCACCACCTCAGGCAAAGGTAGCTCTCCTTCCTCCCCAACATCTGCTGGTCCTGATGCTCCTGCTCCCGCTCCTCCTACTCCTCGTCAGTCATTTCATCAGAAAACGATCACAGAAGCGATTGCCAAGAGACAACAGTCTGTGTGCACGCATCCAACGGTGCAGAAGCTGAATTTACTCTTGTCCAAGTTGCTGGTGCTGCAGTCCCTCCCTTTCCAAGTGGTGGACTCTGCACCTTTCAGAGAACTAAGGGAAGGGACAAAACATGTCCTTCAAAGAGATGTCCCGAACTATTTGCCGGCGAACAGTTCCTGGCGAACATCGCTTGTTCGCGTTTGCTGTGGCAGGCGAACATATGCAATGTTCGGTCCGCCCCCTATACTTCATCTTTGAGCAAACTTTGACCCTGTACCTCACAGTCAGAAGACACATTCCAGCCAATCAGCATACCCTCCCTCTCAGACCCTCCCACCTCCCATCAAAAAGCAAGGACAGCATCCATCTTAGATTCATTCTGGAGCTGCAGTGTTAGTTAGAGCAGGAACAGTGCTGCTGCTGCTGAATTAATATAGGGATTCTAGGGAAAGCGTTAGATTAAACTGGTAAGAACAATTTTTTTTATTTAAAAAAGAGAGGACAGCCTCTAAGGAGCTGGTTATTTTTTGGCCGCGTTACTGAACACTCATGAACAATGGCTGTAGGCTCATGCGTCCTTTTGCGTGGTTGACAAACCTGGTCAGTCAAACCCAAGGCAACATCATTGACCTCATCCCATATGCATTTTTTCTGGAGTGTGCCCTGCGAAGAGTGCTGGAGTAGGTCGTAGATGAGCATGAAGAGGAAGAGTTTTGGTCACCATCACCACAAGAAGCAGCCTTGTCGTCGTCGATTGCAGGACCTGCGACAATGCAGAGAGGAGTCTTAAGAAGAAGAGTCAGAGGAGAAAGGTGGCTTTGAGGAGGTGGAAGACCAACCACAGCAGGTGTCCCAGGGGGCTTGTTGTCACCTTTCGGGGACGCTTGGTGTTGTAATGGCTGGGTGGAGGAAGAAACCTTCAATGACGGCAGTGAGGACAAGGAACGGGACATGGCTAGCTTGGTATTCAACCTTGTGCAAATGGGGAGTTTGCAGTTGTGCAAATGGACTGTTTGCGGTTGTTTGCGGTGCGTTCAACGGGGAGTTTGGTCTGTCACTGTAAAGCGGGCGTAACCCTTACACTACCTGATCGATACAACATCATGATCGTATACACACACTGGATGTTTTAAAGCATGTTATTCCAAACAATTTAGGAAGGTTAGGTAATTTATGCCCTTTATGGATTAAAACCCGACTCTGCGTCAACCACGTAATTTTCCATGGGAGTTTTGCTATGGATCCCCCTCCGGCATGCCACAGTCCAGGTGTTAGTCCCCTTGAAACAACTTTTCCATCACTATTGTGGCCAGAAAGAGTCCCTGTGGGTTTTAAAATTTGCCTGCCAATTAAAGTCTATAGCGGTTTTATGTTCGCAACATCTTACTCCTTCATGGCCCACTGGGCAAATATGGTTCCTGCACAGCCACACCAGCAACTTGGCCACGTGATCACACTATTGGCCACGTTGTCACACTATTGGTCATGCGACAATGTCCGCCTCTACCTCCTCCTCCTCCACCGTGTCCTCAGCCTCCACTGCAGGGACAATTCACAGGGGCCCTCCAGCATACCACATGTGCAGGGCACGGCGGTGTCATGCTGTTCTGCACCTCGTTTCCCTGGGCGTACGGAGTCACACAGGGGAGGAACTGCTCCGTGTCCTTCATCAAGAAATCGAATCCTGGCTTTCTCCGCGACAACTGCAAATTGGAACCATGGCGACCGACAACGGGAAGAACATTGTGTCGGTGCTGCATCAAGGAGGGCTGAGCCATGCGTCCAACATGGCACACGTGTTCAATCTAGTTTTCAAGCGGTTCCTGAAGCCTTCCACTCATCTGTAAAACATCCTAAAAATCACCACGAAACTTTGCATGCACTTCAGCCACTCGTACACTACAAAGCACACTCTACTTGAGCTGCAGAACGGCATCCCCCAACATAGGCTATTATATGACATTTCCACCTGTTGGAATTCCACCCTCCATATGTTATACCGACTATACGAACAGAGAAAGGCCATAAGCTAATTATTAATGATCCAAGCGGACAGGAGTACTCCCCTGTGTAACTTCGATGTCAGCCAGTGGCAGCTCATGCGTGACACCTGCAGTCTGCTCAGGCCCTTTGAGGATGCCTCGTTATTTGTCAGTCGCCAGGACTACGAGATGAATAATGTCATTCCACTGCTTCATGTCCTGGAACAGATGCTGGTAAATCTGGCTGGTCAGGGTACTGGAGACGTGGCGCCGAGATCTCAAGGCCACTAGAGGACATTAGAGCACAAGCGAAATGGGTGGTTTTTCTACACAGGTGACAGGAGAGGAGGAGCAGGAGCAGCCAGAGGAGCTTGAGGGCGATGAGGAAGATGAGGCAGAGGACCCTGACACACCCCGTGGCACTATGTTGTGGAGATGGAGGGAGTCCCTCCAAGTAACTGGCATAAATGGTCCGACGCATGCTAATTTGCTTGCGTAGTGACAGCCGAATTGGAACCATCCGGCAGAGGTATGACTTCTGGCTCTTCACTTTGTTGGACCCTTGCTACCGGTCCAAAATGGGGGTCTTTTTTACACCCGCAGAGTGATAGGATAACTGAATTACTATCGAGACATCCCATGTAGTCAGTTGGCCGCTGCCTTTCTGTGCCATCGTCCATCCTCTCGCAGGTCTGACTGGGGGGGGCCCTCTGCGCTCACATTCCACTACCATGGCTGCTGGGGAGGGGGGGGGGGTGGGCAGTAGCAGCACCAGTTCCATCAGCAGCAGCCTGAGTCTAGAGTTGCTGATGAGCAGCTTTCTTCACCCCCATAGTGAAGAAAGTACTCACCAGCAGCAGCAGCTAGACCTGAAGCAGGAACTGAACCAGCAGGTGGTGGCATACTTGGACAGCAACCTGCCACCCCACATTGAAGACCTGCTGGACTACTGGACAGACAAACTGGATTTGTGGCTGCAACTGGCAGAGTTTGCCCTGGAAAAGCTGTCCTGCCCTTCCAGTAGTGTGGCATCAGAGCGAGTGATTAGTGCGGCGGGGGCCATAGTTACCCCAAGAAGAACTCGCCTGTCCACCCAAAATGTGGAGAGACTGACCTTTGTCAAGATGAATCAGGCGTGGATTAGACAGGATTTCCACCCACCAATGCCTGATGCATCAGATTAGATCATCCATGCTGCCTCACCCAAACCTTGATAAAAGAGAACGGTTTCTTCTGGCTACTAGCCTCAGCTACTATTCTGATTTTGCCACCCGCCTGATGCCACACATCTGATGCGAAGTGCTCCTTCTTAAACCCACCATCTTCAGCAGGTACTGTTATTTCCACCCACCTCCACACTCTGTTGTTGAGCCACTCTGTGGCCTCCTACTGATGCTTCTGCCACCTCTACAGTCTGTCGTTGTGCCACTCTGTGGGCTTTTCCTGATGCTGCTGCTGCAGCCACCTCCACACTCTGTCGTTGTGCCACTCTGTGACCTCCTGATGCTGCCACCACCTCCACACTCTGTTATTGTGCCACTCTGTGACCTTCTGATGATGCTGCCACCTCTACACTCTGTCATTGTGCCACTCTGTGACATCCTGTTGCTGCCGCCATCTCCAGACTCTGTGGCCTCCGACTCTGTGGCCTCCTCATGCTGCCGCCACCTTCAGGCTTTGTCATTAGGCCACTCTGTGGTCTCCTTATGCTGCTTCCACCTCACCACTATGTCATAGGGCCACTCTGTGGACTTCTAATGCTGTTCCTACCCTCCCTACTTCATGACTGGGCCACTATTTTGCCTTTTTGGCTTGGCTGACATCATCTTTTATTTGACTCTTTTTCTGATCTGTCAGAAGGAAGGAAAAATTAGATGCACGACGGATCCTCTCTGTGTAGTAGATGTAAGGCCTTTATGGTCCCATTAGAATTGGCCTGTGATTTGGTAGCCAAAAGCAGGAGTGGGTACAAAACACAGAAGACATGCAAATATTCCGTTCACGTGTCATCTCTGTTTTAGATCCACTCTTGCTTTTTTTTTTTTTTGGCATTAGCGATACTGATGGATTACTGATCAAATGCTTACCAAGTCAAGGCAAATGCTCAACAGACAGGATCCGTTTTTTTGGGATTGTTGTTCTGAGGGATCAGAGGAAGGGCAAAATAATCAGTGACGTCAACACAAAGGCCCCTTTCACACAGGCGTGTTTTCCTGCTCAGGTGCAATGCGTGAGGTGAACGCATTGCACCTGCACTGAATTCGGGCCCATTCATTTCAATGGGGCTGTGTACATGACCGGTGATTTTCCCGCATCACTTTTGCGTTGCGTCAAAATCACAGCATGTTCTATATTCTGCGTTTTTCATGAAACGCAGGCCCCATAGAAGTGAATGGGGCTGAGGGAAGATCGCAAGCATCCTCAAACAAGTGCGGATGTGGTGCGATTTTCCCGCATGGTTGCTAGGAGACGATCGGGATGGGGACCCGATCTTTATTATTTTCCCTTATAACATAGTTGCAAAGGAAAATAATAGCAATCTCAATAGAGAATGCAAAGTAAAAAGGGCAATAGAGGGTTAAAAATAATAAAAAAACTAACTCACCTCCTTCATTTGATCCCGTAGCTGGCGGTCTCCTGTTCTGACTTTAGCTGGGTAGGGGGTGAAAGACCTTTAGTGACGTCACTGGGTCACATGGTCCAATCATCTGCTTCCATCAGGTGATTGGACCATGTGACCCAGTGACGTCACCAAAGGTCCTAAAGGTCTGTCCCTATAAAAGCGTCAAAAGACGGGTCTTCTATCTCCACTGAATAATCTTTGAGTATAGCTAGGCAGAAAGCTTTCAGTTGCATATACTTGGTTCGAAGGTAGTTGGAAAACCTGTGCTAATTGAGTCCTGAGAATAGCAGAGTAATTGGGGCAATGAAGGGGGAGATCTCTCAATCTCTGTGAGATAAAGAACTGGTTCTAGCTTTGTTAGAAAGAAAGTGGCCCGTACTATGTGATTTCTAATTTTCATTTTTTTTTATATTAATCATTTGATAACTCCTTTAATGAGTCCTAACTCATGTAACTTCTTTTTAATCTTTACTCTGACACGACTGAGACCTTTGTTAGTTCCCTGCTTCGGAATACAAATAAGTAATTTTGCATTTTTACATTTATAATATTGGGAAATTGCTTTAGTATGATTTTGCCACAGCCTTTATTTTTAACCTAATAATCATATTTGTGTTATAAATGTAAATGGTATGATAACCAAATATGTCTATATTATTTTGCGTCTGCCAATTAATATTTCATAAAACACATTCTTGAATTGAAAACAAAATCTTTTGTGTTTTTTTCCCCTCAAATAAAAGGGTTATATATTGATCTTTATTTATGTCTATATACTGTCTTATTTTTATGTTTATATGAAATTCATAGGGAATTGCTAGGGTACCCATATGGATACACTAACAATTGGCTATAATAAAAGACAGCTGTAGGATCTTTCAACAGACCCAGAATGAACTATGCCCCATAAAGGGTTAAACTGTGGAAATCAGAGGTTTCCCTAATCTTTGCCATTGGAGTGTGAGCACGATTGAAAGCTATGTACTGTCTCCCACCATATGAATACAGTACTATGCACTAATATGTTAAAGGACATTTCCACCCAAATGGTAATTATGGTTTATTTACTTAAAGGGAACCTCTCACCATGAAAATGTAAATTAATTTTCAGGCACCATGTTATAGCGCAGGAGGAGCTGAGCGGATTGATCAATAGGTTTGTTGGGAAAGATTCAATATAATTTGTAGTTCATTTATTTAAATTCCTGCTCATTCTGGGCTTTGTAGTTGGTGGGAGGAGGTGGTCCTATCAGTGATTGACCGTCGTCCCTCTATGACTGTGTATAAACAGATAGCTGTCAGTCACTGATAGGACCGCCTCCTTGACTTCAAAGCCCAGGATGGGCAGGAACTTGAATTAAATGGGATCCCATAAAGCTATTTAAAAATCTGCTCAGCTCGTCCTGCACTATAACATGATGCCTGCAGTTCAGACACCATGTTCACTATTTTTTAAAGATATTTTTGTATTTCTGTTCACTTTTGGCAGTCATTTTTGCAAAAATGACATCATGACAAGAGTCATGTTAGATATCACCTGTAAATTAGCTTCTCATTAAGTTGTCACTTTATTATTGGTACAAGATTGTCACAAGTGTAAAGGAGGGTAAAACACCAGAACACAGACAGAAGGAAATAGACAGTAGTCTAGGCCTCAAAGCTAAGGGGGAGGCATGGTGACCTACTAGGAATCTCCCTGACTCCTGCCAATATCAGTAGATCCTGAAGGTGGAAATACTTATACATCAGAACCTAATCCCTGGAGACCCTCGAAATCCATAGGAGTGGTGGCAGGGAATGAGACTACTGGTTCTTTGCCAGATGAAGGAACCAGCATCTCCCTGAGGCCCAGAAAGCAACTAACACAAGCGAACAACAAAATGCAAAGCAAAATGCACTTAGCTTAAAGCAGAATGGAGGAGTAGGAGATCCAAAGGAACAACAGACCAGCTCAACCAACTCCAGCAGGAAATGTCAACCGCATGGTAAGCAGTGTGAGTCAGAACTAAATAGCCTCAGTAATGACCACAAGCTTCACCTCACAAGAGGTGTGGTAATTACCAAACAACAACACTGCAATATGAAAACAGAGAGACTGTCAGATACCCTCACGCGCCGCCAGTCTCTCAGATCTTCTCACTTCTGTCATGGGAGGGACCGTGACAGTACCACCCCCCCCCCCACGGGTGACCTCTGGACACCCAGGGCCGACTTTATCAGGATGTGCTCTGTGAAAGGCCTTTACAAGGCGACTGGCATTAACGTCGGTCACAGGAACCCATATTCTTTCCACTGGACCGTGACCTTTCCAGCACACGAGATACTGTAGAGATCTAGTGAGAATTCGTGAGTTCACTATCCTGGCAATGTGAAATTCAAGATTACCGTCCACCAAGACAGGAGCAGGAGGTAAGGAGGGGTAAGGGTTCAGCAGGTTCGACATATCTTTTCAGCAATGAAAAACATTATGAATTTTTAAAGCCTGCGGAAGTTCAAGACGAAAAACAACCGGATTAATAATGGCAGAGATTTTATATGGCCTAATAAACCTTGCACCCAACTTCCAAGAAGGTACTTTTAACTTAATGTTTCTTGTGGACAGCCACATAAAATCACCAACTCTCAGGTCTGGAACACTCATACGTGTTTTGTGAGCTATACGTTTATACTTTTTGCCTATTTTTTTTTTTTTTATTGTTTTATATTTTCTTACAAATAGATGACAACGAAGAGGAAAATCTTTCCTCTTCCGGTATACTAGAAGTCTCAGTACCAGAAAATGTGCCAAACTGTGGATGGAACCCAAATGCTTCAAAAAACGGCAACTTATAAGTGGACTCCTGTCTACGCTTATTAATGACAAACTTGGCCAATGACAAAAATGAAGACGACTCTTCCTGATTCTCCAAGACAAAACATCTCAAATAAGTCTCCAGATTCTTGTTAGTGCGTTCAGTCTGTCCGTTCGACTGAGGATGAAAAGCCAAAGAGAAGGACAATTGGACCCCCAGGCGAGTACAGAACGCCTTCCAGAATCTGGAAACAAACTGAGTCCCCCTATCAGACACCACATCAGAGTGGATACCGTGTAGTTTCAGGATGTTATCAACAAACACTTGTGCGAGAGTTTTAACATTAGGTAGACCTGATAATGCTATAAAGTGCGACATCTTGCTGAAGCAAACAATAACCACCAGAATCACAGTTTTCCCTGAGGAATTAGGCAAATCTGGGAAAAATTCCATGGATAAATGAATCCACGGTCAGGACGGGATAGACAAGGGAAGTAGAGCTCCTGAAGGCCGAGTATCTGTCACCTTGGCACGCGCAAAAATCTCACAAGCTGACACATAGCCCTCAATACATTTACGTAACCCTGGCCACCAGAATCTCCAGGAAATTAGATCAACCGTGGATCTGCTCCCAGGATGTCCCGTAAGAACAGTACTGTGATGTTATTCAAACACCTTGTGCCGTAGTTCCGAAGGAATGAACAATTTCCCTGGAGGACAAGAATCAGGTGCATCTCCCTGGGCCTCCAACACCTCTGCCTCAAGTTCAGGATAAAGGGCAGATACAACCACCCCATCAGCTAATATCGGGCCAGGATCCTCTGAATCACACACAGATACACCCCGGGAAAGCTACGGGACACAGCATCCGCTTTGACATTATTAACCCCAGGGCGATAGGTGACAACTAAATTAAATCTGGTAAAAAACAACAACCATCTGTCCTGCCTTGGGTTCAGATGTTTAGCCGACTCCAGATTAGCCAGATTTTTGTGATCAGTAATTACCGTGATGGGCTGAATCGCTCCTTCCAACCAATGATGCCATTCCTCAAAAGCCAATTTAACGGCCAGCAACTCTCTCTTACCTACATCATAATTTATTTCAGCAGTAGAGAGTTTTTTTTGAGAAAAAAAGCACATGGGCGCCATTTGCTCGGAGAAGGACCCTGCGACAAGACTGCTTCAACCCCTACCTTGGATGCGTCAACTTCCATAATGAATGGCTGTGACACATCAGGTTGCACCAGTATAGGAGCAGAAGCAAAACATTCCTTTACCGCTGAAAAGGCATGTAATGCCTCATCAGACCAGACTGAGAAATCTATACCTTTCTTAGTCATATATGATAATAGTTTAGCAACAGTCTAGTAATTCAAGATAAATTTACAGTAGTAGTTGGTTAACCCCAAAAATCGCATGAGCGCTTTTTTGGGTCGATCCCAGTCCAACACAGCCCTTTTTCTGGATCCATATGAAAAACCGAAGATGAGAGCAGGTAAACCAGAAATTGCACTTCCGGAACCACAACTACAAACTTCTCCATCTTAGCATACAATTTATTCTCCCTTAGGATATGTTAGACCTGTCTCTCGTGATCTTGATGCTTCTTCATGTTGGGGGAATAAATTTAAATATCATCCAGATACACCACCACAAACCTGCCCATTAGATGATGAAAGATGTCATTGATGAACTGTTGAAAAAACTCAGAAGCATTGGTTAATCCAAAAGGCATGACCATATTTTCAAAATGACCCTCGGGGGTCATAAAGGCCATCTTCCATTCGTCCCCCTCCTCTATCCTTATGAGATTATATGCCCCCCTCAAATCCAACTTCGAGAACACCTTGGAATGGCAATCTGATTGAACAAATCCTGGATCAAAGGAAGGGCATAAGGATCACGGACAGTAATGCGATTAAGCTCACGGAATTCTAAACATGGCCTAAGAGTTCCATCCTTTTTCTTAACAAAGAAGAACCCAGGATCCACTGGGGATTTGGATGGTCTAGTTTGACCATTGGACAAATTCTCTGTGATATATTCTCGCATGGCGGCTCTTTCAGGTTCGGAAAGATTATACAACCGAGACTTGGGCAACTTAGTTCCGGGAGCAAGGTCATACTCCTGATGTGAAGGCAACTCCTGGTTTCCACTTTTAGAGAATACATCAGAAAAATATGAAATAAACAATGGTACAGCTTTAGTGGTTACACCAGAAAGCGATGTGTTAAGTTGTCTATGCAAAAATCATTCCAATCAAGAATCTGTCTCGTTTGCCAATCAATGGTAGATGTTTTGATAACCACAGTAAACCTAGCACCAGAGGAGCAGGCAGACCCTTCAGCACAAAACACAAAGTGGATTCTTTATGAGAATCTCCCACCTTTAGGCGAATGTCCTGCACTATTTGTGACAAATACTTTTGTGAGAATGGAGCGGAATTAATCGCAAACACCAAAATTTTTTTGTCTAATGCCCTGCTCCACTGTCAATAAATACTTCAATTCCCACCGTTTTGGAGTCTTGGGCCATCTTGGCAGACAGGAGAAATCGGGTACTACCGGTAAATGACAAAAGTACATTCTCAGATTCCCCACCCACACCACCAAGAGTGAGAAGAGGACTAAACACATTCATTTTTTTTTTCCTTTTTGACCTTGACGTTTAACATAAGGACATACATTAACAAAATGTCCCCCATTACTACAGAAAGAGCACAATCTTTTCTTAATCCTAACGTCTTTATTACCAGGTCCAGGAATGACTTTCCCCAACTGCGATGGCTCATCATCAGACATGAGCTCAAGTGCCTCCCTACACAAAATGTCGGAAGAGGCCGCCTCCCCATATGATAGTGCATCCCGAGCGAGAGAAACCTTAGACCTCTCCCTCAGGCGTCTATCAATACGAACAGCCAGAGACATGGCTGCCTCCAATGACTCTGGATATTCGTGAAATGCCAATCTTCAGGTTCTCGTATAACCCTTGACAGAATCGGCTATGGAGGGATGGGTCATTCCACTCAGTATCAGTTGCCCATCTCCTAAATTCAGAGCAATAGGACTCACCAGAACGTTCTCCCTGCCGTAAACCACGCAACTTAGTCTCGGCCAGGGAGACTTGATCTGGGTCATCGTAGATAAGTCCCAGAGCTCTGAAAAATTAATCTACAAAATTCATCGGCAAAGAAAAAGCCCAAGACTGAGCGTCAGTTTGCACAACTCCCTGAACCGAACAAAGTTGTCACTTCCCCCGGAAAACCTATCCGGGAGAGCGACCTTAGGTTCCGGGCAGACCTGGTTACCACTACTGGAAGCCGCCGCCTGTGGTCTCTGAAACTGCGAGATGGCCCTGCAGAGGTCAGCCACCTCCAAGGACAGTCCCTGCAAACGATCGACCAGTGTAGAAACAGTATCCATCTTTGCACTGACACAAACAAAATGACGGTTTAGGGCGGTTGATAATGTCACAAGTATAGGGGAGGAGAAAACACCAGAACACACACAGAAGGAAATAGACAGGACTCTAGACCTCAAAGCTAAGAGAGAGGGATGGTGACCTCCTAGGAATCCCTAGACCTCTCCCTGACTCCTGCCAATATGAGTAGACCCTGAAGGTGGGAATACTCATACACCGGAAGCTAAGGCCTGGAGACCCTGGAAATCCCTAGCAGCGGTGGCAGGAAATGAGACTAATGTTTTTTTCCCAGATGAAGAAACCAGCATCTCCCTGAGGCCTAGAAAGCAACTAACATGAATATGCACGCACAATACAGACGTGGTCACTATAGCTACATTTTTCAAGCTGCTAGAAGTTTCCTGAGACTGGAGAAAATGGTTGGCACAGCAGAAAATTAGTACTATAGCTTTATATGCAAATAGAGTGCACTGATATATTCGCGATTGCAAAAATCGGCATTTAATAATGCGCATATTTTGCAATTTCACATTTTAGCAGGTCTGACTACATATTAGTGATTGGTGCACTAAGTATTGTTGTGAAATTGTGACATCACAGCACTATGTATGTATGTATGTAGCATGTATGTGTGGACAGCAGAAACTATCACACTACCTAACACCCGGCACAGCTACACTATATCAAAAAGGGAGGTTACTGATGAAAACTTTTTTTTAGAATATTCAAAAATACGAATATATATCACTATATTCTAAACATTCGTGAATTCTCAAAGTTGCGATATTCGCGAATAAAATTCGTAGTTCGAATATTCGTGCCCAACACTAATGAAAATGTCACATTTCGTGTTGCACAAGCTAAGTTGCAATAGTTCGCACAATTTGGCGCATTGGAGTGAGAATTAGGTAATTATCACATAGATAATTTTGTAGACACATTTATCATTTGCAACATTTTAAAAAGTTGACTAGGAGAATACATATTTATAACTATTGGACCTTATTAGAACCTGTGTGTGCAATAGTAACAAAGTTTACAAGGAAATTAACCTTGAACACATTCTCTACAGAGTAAGCCAAAATAGTGCCCTTGGTGGTCCCACAACTCGAGAGTCCAACAGCAGTCACAGTTCCGTCCTGCAGGGTGACTGGCTTTATGCACCATCTTTAACCACCTTAGCCCCCCTAGCTTAAACCCCCTTAATGACCAGACCACTTTTTACAATTCTGCACTACACTACTTTCACAGTTTATTGCTCGGTCATACAACTTACCACCCAAATTAATTTTACCTGCTTTTCTTCTCACTAATAGAGCTTTCATTTGGTGGTATTTCATTGTTGCTAAAATTTTTACCTTTATTGATATTAATAAAAAATTACCTACATTTTTGCAAAAAATTTACATTTTTTGCTTTCTGTTGTAATTTTTTTTTTTAAAACTACATTTCTATATAATTTTTTTTCAAAATGTATTGTTCTACATGTCTTTTTTAAAAAAAATGCAATAAGTGTATATTTATTAGTTTGGGTAAAAGTTATAGTGTTTACAAACTATGGTGCAAAAAGGTGAATTTCCGCATTTTGAAGCAGCTCTGACTTTCTGAGCACCTGTCATGCTTCTTCAGGTGCTAGAATGCCAGGATAGTATAAATACCCCCAAATGACACCATTTTAGAAAGAAGACACCCCAAAGTATTTGCGGAGGGACATGGTGAGTTCATGCACGATTTCATTTTTTTTCACAAGTTAGCGGAAAATTACACTTTCTGAGGAAAAAAATAATAATAAAGTTTCCATTTATGCTAACTTCTGGCAAAAAAAAATAAAATCTCCCCCAGACTCACTATGCCCCTCAGTGAATACCTTGGGGTGTCTACTTTCCGAAATGGGGTCATTTGTGGGGTGTATTTATTTTTATGGCATTTTGGGTGGGGCTAAATTGGTACTCGTTGGACTTTACGCCTCTTTACGCACCTAGGCTGCAAAAAAGTGGCACACATGTAGTATCGCCGTACTCAAAAGAAGTAGGGCAATTTGTTTTGGGGTGTATTTTATACATATATAGGTCAATTTACAATATCTCTGTAAATTGACAAATTAGTATAAATTTTTTTTAAAAGTTGTCATTTACAGAGATATTTCTCACACCCAGCATGGGTATATGTAAAAATACACCCCAAAACACATAGCCCTACTTCTCCTGAGTACGGCGATACCACATGTGTGACACTTTTTTGCAGCCTAGGTGCGCAAAGGGGCCCAAATTCCAATGAGTACCTTTTAGGAGGGCATTTTTACGGATTTGGATTCCAGACTTCTTCTCACGCCTTAGGGCCCCTAAAATGCCAGGGCAGTATAAATACCCCACATGTGACCCCATTTTGGAAAGAAGACACCCCAAGGTATTCTGTGAGGGGCATCGTGAGTTCATAGAAGATTTTTTTTTTTGGCACAAGTTAGCGGAAATTGACTTTATTTTTTCTTCTTACAAAGTCTCATATTCCACTAACTTGTGACAAAAAATAAAATTTTACATGAACTTACCATACCCCTCACGGATTACTATGGGGTGTCTTATTTCTAAAATGGGGTCACATGTGGGGTATTTATACTGCCCTGGCATTTTAGGGGCCCTAAAGGGTGAGAAGTAGTTTTGAATCCAAATGCATAAAAATGCACTTCTTCTCACGCTTTAGGGCCCCTAATATGCCAGGGCAGTATAAATACCCCACATGTGACCCCATTTTGGAAAGAAGACACCGCAGGGTATTCCGTGAGGGGCATGGCGAGTTCATAGAAGATTTTTTATTTTTTTGCACAAGTTAGAGGAAATTAACTTTTTTCTTTTCTCACAAAGTCTCCCTTTCCGCTAACTTGTGACAAAAAGTTCAATCTTTCATGGACTCAATATGCCCCTCAGCAAATCCCTTGGCAAGTCTTCTTTCCAAAATGGGGTCATTTGTGGGGTGTTTGTACTGCCCTGGCATTTGAGGATCTCCGAAATCATTACATGTATGGCCAGCATTAGGAGTTTCTGCTATTCTCCTTACATTGAGCATACGTGTAATGAGATTTTTTTTTCCGTTCAGCCTCTGGGCTGAAAGAAAAAATTAACGGCACAGATTTCTTCATTCGCATCGATCAATGTAGATGAAAAAATCTCTGCCAAAAAATGTGCAAAAAAAAAAAAAAGAGGGGAAAAGACATAGGAGTGCTTGCGAAGTAAGGCCCCATTCACACGTCCGCAAAAATGTCCGCATCTATTCCGCAATTCTGTACCCCCACATCATAGTTGTGACAGTGGTGAACAGTGGAGCAGCAGGATAGTCAGGATAGTCAGTGGATGCTATCTAAGCCCTCAATATCATGGAAAGTCAATTAACTTCTTAAAGTATCTGAGGAAACTGGAATACCCATTGGAAACCCATGCAAGCCAAAGGAGAACATATAAACCTCATGCAGATTTGGTCACTGGCCACATTAAACTACAGGAACCCAGTCACCATGCTTCCTGCCATAATTTTTTTTATTATAGGCTATTAAACAAAATGATTGGACCACAGTTTTTAGTTGAACGTTGAGATTTTTAAACATATTATTTAGCTTCACTAGTATAATATATCTATATAGATGGACATCGCACATATGCATAATGATATAGACAGGCAATTATAAAGGTAAACAGCACCTAAGGTTTTCCCTAATAGGCATCATCCCAAGGGTTGAGGATGTAATTACCTAGAACAGGGGTGGGCAAACTCGGCCCTCCAGCTGTTGCAAAACTACAACTCCCAGACTGCTTACAGCTATCAGCCTACAGCAGGGCATGGTCGGAATTGTAGTTTTACAACAGCCGGAGGGCCGAGTTTGCCCATCCCTGACCTAGAAAATTGAACTCATAATTTGAGCTAATCTTCCAAGATTCATTTCATTTCAGATTTGCTGAATTTTTCAAATAGCTTGGTTCAGGTATGAACCTATTCTTTCTGAACCAAGTTGCTCCAATTGCCCTGGAAATTGGTATATAACCCCATCTAGTCCTCTAAAACAGAGATTTTTCATGAAAAGCTCCTATCTCATTTTGTTAATTTTTTTTACTAATTTTTTCATTTTCCCTCAAAGGCCCACCCTCCCTAAGCTCTAGGATCACACTGACACACATAGCTTTGGATAAAGGCATGTTTGAAGGTTTGTTAACCCCTTAAGGACCGGGGGTTTTGGGATTTTTGCGTTCTTGTTTTGCGCTCCCTGCCTTCCAAAAGCCATAACATTTTTATATTTCTGCTCACATAGCCATATGACGGCTTGTTTTTTGCGGGACAAGTTGTACTTTTTAACGCTACCATTTATTTTTGCATGTGATGTAGTGGGAAACGGGAAAAAAATTCCAAATGGGGTGAAATTGCAATAAAAAAGCAATTTCACCACAGTTTTACGGGTTTTTAAATTACAACGTTCGATTTGCGATAAAACTGACTGGTTAATTTTATTCTTCAGGTCAGTACAAATCCGGCAATACCTAATATGTATAGTTTTTCTTGCGTTTTGATAGTGAAAAAAAAATTAAAAGTGGGAATTTTTTTATTTTATTTTTTTGTCGCCATGTTTTGACCCCTATAACTTTTTTGTAATTATGCGTACGGAGCAGTGTAGGGGCTCATTTTTTGCGGGGCAATCTGAACTTTTAATTGATACCATTATGGGGTGCGTATGATGTTTTTATCACTTTTTATTCATTTTTTTTTTGGAAATGAAGCGTCCAAAAATGGCGAATTAGCCATTTGGACGCTTTTTTTTCGTTTTTATGTTTACCGTATGGTGAATATTTTTTTATATTATTATAGTATGGGCGTTTTCGCACATTGCGACACCCATTATGTGTAATTTTTTTATTTTTTTATTTTTTTATTTTCATTTTGGGGAAAGGGGGGTGATTTGAATTTTTATATTTTTTTATTTATTTTTTTATTTTTTTAACTTTTTTTTTTTTTTTTACCACTTTCTTATAGTTCCCATAGGGAACTATAAGATGCAATCATCAGATTGCTATTCTCATATATTCCAATGCAATAGCATTGGAATATATGAGAAAATCGCATATTTCCTATGGAGCCTATTACAGTCATAGGCTCCATAGGAATACTATGTAGTAACCTAGGTTTCATTCACAGAAACCTAGGGTACTACATGCATGCTCGGCTCCCCTTGTGGCCATCAGGGGAGCCGGAGCACAAACCGAAAGTGAAACTTTTGGTTTGTGCTCCATTAGATGCCGTGGTCAGGATTGACCACGGCATCTGAGGGGTTAAATGTCCGCGATCGGCATCGCTGCCGGTCACGGACATGAGCTGCGGGTGTCAGCTTGATGAATCAAGCGTTTACCCGCAGCTCATGCGCCCGCTCCGTGCGGGAGCGGGCGCCATCTTTAAAGTGCGGACGAAGGGCGTACATGTACGCCCTTCGTCCTTAAGGGGTTAAAAAGCGACGTGTTGAAAAACACACAGTGCCATGGCACGTTTTATGCTTTTTCCTATTTATAAGCTTCCAATTGTCCCTTATCAGAGGCAAATGTAGTTTAAACACACCAGGTAATAAATGATGGATGAGGGACCAAGCCTCAAAAAATTATACCTCTGCATGGTTAGATGCTCTCAGTCGAAGTGCTAACTGTTAGGCCCCTTTCACATGGGCGAGTTTTCCTCGCGGGTGCAATGCATGAGGAGAACGCATTGCACCCGCACTATATCCGGACCCATTCATTTCTATGGGGCTGTGCACATGAGCGGTGATTTTCACGCATCACTTCTGCATCGCAGTATGCTCTATAATGTGGGTTTTTCACGCAACGCAGGCCCCATAGAAGTTAATGGGGCTGCGGAAAAATCGCAAGCATCCACAAGCAAGTGCGGATGCAGTGCGATTTTCCCGCATCGTTGCTTAGCAACGGGACCAGATCTTTATTAATTTCCCTTATAACATTTTTATAAGGGAAAATAATAGCATTCTTAATAAAGAATGCTTAGTAAAATGAAGATGAAGGGGTTAAACATAATAAAAATTAACTTACCTTAGCCACTTGATCGCGTAGTTGCGATCTGTCTTCTCTTTTCCAGCTTCAGCTAACAACTAAAGGACCTGTGATGACGTCACATCACATGGTCCAATCACATGGTCCATCACCATGGTAAGATGGACCATGTGATTGGACCATATGATGTGATGTCATTACAGGTCCTTTAGTTGTTAGCTGATGCTGGAAAAGAGAAGACAGATCGCAACTATGCGATCAAGTGGCTAAGGTAAGTTAACTTTTATTATTTTTAACCCCTGCATCTTCATTTTACTAAGCATTCTTTATTAAGAATGCTATTATTTTCCCTTATAACCATGTTATAAGGGAAAATAATAAATTCTCCAGAATACTCTACCCGAAACCGGACTTCAGTGATGAAGTCCGGCTTCGGGTCTAGGTACCAAACGTGCCGATTTTTCACACGCGCATGCAAAACGCATTACAAACGTTTGCACCCGCGCAGAAAAACCGCGCATATTCCCGCAACGCACCCGCCTCTTATCCGGGCATCAAACATGACGCCCGTGTGAAAGAGGCCTTAGAACGAAGAAAGGGTGTCTAGATGCAGCCTCCAAAAATTAGAACTTTATGTGGCCAGATGCTCCTAGTCTGTCTGGTGGCGGCAGGGGCAATATTCTAATTCGAGATATTTTGCAAATATTTGGGCGAATATTCGCCATATATTCGCGAATTCGCGAATTTCTGATCTTCAAGCATTATTTTCTTTGTTGCGAAAATCCGCATTGAAAAATGTGCATAAAATTTGCATACAAATTTGCATAGATTGATATTTTAAAAAATATATAAATATTTGCGATTACAAATATATTGTGAGATATTCTAAATATTCGTGAATTCTTGAAGTGCCGATATTCGCAATTAAAATTCGCAATTCGAATATTCGTGATCAACCCTATTGCTTACATATGCAGACTGGTGCTGCACCCACCCCTCAAATAATGGTCAAACTTTGGGAGTGAAAGAAAAGGTCTGATACATACAGGGTCAGGTGTAACTGTATCTACTTTTATCATTGGCACTGCAGACTGCGGTTAGTTCTTGGCTGCAACTGACTGCAATTTCCTCCTGCCTCCTGTCCCTGGTGGTGACAGAACACTAGTAATTGCTTATGTGCCCTCAGTTAAATTAAACTGTCTATTATAGTGTGCACTGCACCTCCCTTCTTTAGTCCACACTGATTGTCTCATATAGGCTGCCTGTCAGCCTGTGAGCCAATCAGGTCAAGCCTTCCGCCCAGTTCCTGTCTGAGTCAGGGCTTTTTCTTCCACCCTGGTGCTTTGTCCAACTGTCAAAACCTCAGTAAAGTGGCGCTGGGCGCCATTTTACAAGATTCATCCTATTCAAACCAGAAAAGATCCGGATTTGATTTGGTGCCTAAAAAAGAGGAGATTCATAACAAATCTCTTAAAATGCGAATAGCTTCACTCGTCTCTAATCTGTAGCTACCCTGCAATCACTGCTATGGGAGTTCTGAAAATAACCAGCTCTGGCTCATTTATTTTCTGCAGTCCCACAGATGTGAATGAAGAAGTCAAAACTCCCATAGCGATGAATGGAAAGCACACCTTGCATGTGCTTTGTGTTCTCCCTTCACTTCCACAGCCTCGTTCTCAGAGGTGGAACCTGCATCTATATGACATTGATGGCATCTCCTAGCGATATGACATCCATGTCCCAGATGGACCAACACCTTTAATGCCAAGACAGCATTAGTAATGTCAAAGTAACAGCAACATATATAGGTAAACACATTGTAGCTAATGGTAACAAACAGCCCTTTTCAAAAGACACTGCTACGGTATATCACATTTTAAAAAAAACAAAAAAAAAACAAGTTTAAAGAATACCTTTTTTTTTGGTGGCAAATGTGTTCTTCTCTGTCTTCTGATCTAAAAACTCGCTACTGTAATTCATGCAAAAGTAATCACAAGAACTTCTGATTTGACAAAATTAGAGTATTTTGGGAAATCCCTAACACATTTGATTTGTGTAGAACCAATTCATCTATAACTGTAGGTTAAACTGTATTTTAGAATAGTTTTCTCTGTATATTTCCAGTCCACTGAAGAAAAGTTCTCTCACACTTTGTACTTTCATTATTTGCAAGTCGTTTACATAGTTACAATGCAACTATGAACATTTTATGCCAACAAGACTTCACAAAAAAATTCATTTTGACAATGATATGTTCAGTGCTTTATGCAGAGTGGTCATTTTCCTCCAAGGTGGCTTAAATAAAAAGGCATTATGGCACTGAATCTTGTGATCAAATTACGTGTTATTCTTTGTAACTAAAAATAATTTGACTCAGAAGATACATTAAGAACAAATTCAAGTCAAAAGATAGATGAAAAAAACATGTATATATTTTAATTTGTTTGATGCCAAGATACAACCTCTGCAAAATTCATCATCAGATATACTTATACAGAATTCTTACTTACATACTCATAATGTTCTCTCTGTTTGACAGTAGATTATTCATTCAAACTATTTCCATCCTAATGATACTTCTCTGATAAAACATCTGAAAAGAATAGTTAATTCGACAAATTATTGTATTGTAGAACTGTGAGCAAGTTCTATCCTTTAATCCTTGTGCTTCCTAATAAAACAAAAGAAAAATCCAAGAATTTGGTCTAAATTAATTTATTACTTTGGATTGACTGGTAGGAAACCATAACATAGTAACATAGTAACATAGTAACATAGTATATAAGACCGAAAAAAGACATTTGTCCATCCAGTTCGGCCTGTTTCCCACAAGTTGATCCAGAGGAAGGCAAAAAACCCCTGTGAGGCAGAAGCCAATTTTCCTCACTTAAGGGGAAAAAAAAATTCCTTCCCGACTCCAATCAGGCAATCAGAATAACTCCCTGGATCAACGACCCCTCTCTAGTAGCTGTAGCCTGTAATATTATTACACTCCAGAAATACATCCAGTCCCCTCTTGAATTCCTTTATTGTACTCACCATCACCACCTCCTCAGGCAGAGAGTTCCATAGTTTCACTGCTCTTACAGTGAAGAATCCTTTTCTATGTTTGTGTACAAACCTTCTTTCCTCCAGACGCAGAGGATGTCCCCTTGTCACAGTCACAGTCCTGGGGATAAATAGATGATGGGACAGATCTCTGTACTGACCCCTGATATATTTATACATAGTTATTAGATCTCCGCTCAGTCGTCTTTTTTCTAAAGTGAATAACCCTAATTTTGATAACCTTTCAGGGTACTGTAGATCCCTCATTCCTGTTATTACTTTAGTTGCCCTCCTCTGAACCCTCTCCAGCTCTGCTATGTCTGTCTTGTTCACAGGAGCCCAGAACTGTACACAGTACTCCATGTGTGGTCTAACCAGTGATTTGTAAAGTGGTAGGACTATGTTCTCATCACGAGCGTCTATGCCCCTTTGATGCAACCCATTATCTTATTGGCCTTGGCAGTAGCTGCCTGACACTGGTTTTTGCAGCTTAATTTGCTGTTTATTAAAATTCCTAGATCCTTTTCCATGTCAGTGTTACCGAGTGTTTTACCATTTAATATGTACGGGTGACTTGCATTATTCCTTCCCATGTGCATAACTTTACATTTGTCAGTGTTAAACCTCATCTGCCATTTTTCTGCCCAAGCCTCCAATCTATCCAGATCCCTCTGTAGCAGAAAACTGTCCTCTTCAGTGTTAATTACTTTACACAGTTTAGTGTCATCTGCAAAAATAGATATTTTACTGTGCAGGCCTTCTACAAGATCATTAATAAATATATTGAAGAGAATAGGGCCCAATACTGAACCCTGAGGTACCCCACTAGTTACAGTGACCCAATCTGAGTATCTACCGTTAATAACCACCCTCTGTTTTCTGTCACTCAGCCAGTTACTTACCCACATACAGACATTTTCTCCCAGTCGAGCATCCTCATTTTATATACTAACCTTTTATGAGGTACGGTGTCAAATGCTTTGGAGAAGTCCAGATATACGACATCCATTGATTCGCCGCTGTCAAGTCTAGAACTTACCTCCTCATAGAAGCTGATTAAATTTGTTTGGCATGACCGATCCCTCATGAAGCCATGCTGATATGGCGTTATTTGCTTATTTTCATTGAGATACTCCAAGATAGCATCTCTTAAAAACCCTTCAAACAGTTTACCAACAATAGATGTTAAACTTACCGGCCTATAATTTCCAGGCTCTGTTTTTGGACCCTTTTTGAATATTGGCACCACATTTGCTATGCGCCAATCCTGTGGAACATTCCCTGTTATTATAGAGTCCGTAAAATAGCAACTATTGCATGGCATATGACTCTAGTCAAGGTAATTAATGTAGATGAAAGAGGTTTGTCAAATGAATTGGATCCAAAGGATAGGTGACCTCAGAGCAGGGGTCCAGAGCATCCTGTTTCTTCTCACTGTACAACTGCAGTGAGGAGAACTGATTGGAGCCGTGGTTGAGCATGTGCAGTGCAGCATCATGTCTATGGGACTGAATGTTATATCAGAGAGCTACATTTGGCTGTTGCTGTCCCATAGACATTTAATAAATACAATCGGGGTTCAAGGACCTGTGAAAACGCTGTTCATATTGCGCTCAGGGACCTTTGAAATTAGGAGTCACTTGAGACGTCACGTGTACACTCCCATACCACGTGGGATGCCGCAGTGGTTTGCCTGAGCGACTTCCAGGACGCGAGTGAACCCGGGAAAAGACTGCACGTGAGTTGTAACTCACCCCTGTAATACCTCACAGCCAGCCCAATTAAGGATTAAGGCGAGAAGCAAGTGACTAATGTTACTAGTGTCTAAATGGTAAGTAAAGACTCATTTTTGGATTGAATATCACGGTCTATAAGTAGTGTTGAGCGAACAGTTCGAGCATAGTTCGGGTTCGTACCGAATTTTGGGATGTCCGAGACACGGACCCAAACCCGGACATTTTCAAAAAAGTTCGGGTTCATTGTTCGGCGATTACTTCCCGCTTTCTGAAGGGCTGCACAGCAGCCAATCAGCTAGCGTTTTACTTCTTGTCCTAAGAGCCCATCACAGCCATGCCTACTAATGGCATGGCTGTGATTGTCCAAGTGCAGCATGTGACCCAGCCTCTATTTAAGTTGGAGTCACGTAGCGCCGCACGTCACACTGCTCTAATTAGTTTAGGGAGAGGACGCAGCTTCTGTGAGGGCGAGATTAGGCAGGGAAAATTCAGCAAAGCACCTAATGAACGGATCGATCTACAGCTGTGAATGATTGAACTTCTGCTAGTTACTTGCTCACTGGTTTTTAGGCTGCACAGAGCGTTTTTCTGTCACTTATTTTCTGGGGTGATCGGTGGCCATTTTGTGACTTGTGGTGCACCAGAACAAGCTGCCACCAAGTCCATCAATCCATCAATACTAGTTTTTTTTTTTTTGCTATATACTACATCAGGGGCTTGGTTGTGCTAATTGTCACCCCTAGAAACTCAGGATAGCAATTTCTATATTTTATTAAGGGGTTAAATACAATTGCCCAAATACCAATCCCCTAAATCTGGTGTTCCAGCTTTGGCTAGCCAAGTATAATACTGTCTGATCTCTGGCAAAGGAAAGATTATTTTATGGTGAAATACAATTGCCAAAATACCAATCCCCTAAATCTCGTGTTCCAGCTTTGGCTAGCCAAGTATAATACTGTTTGCTGTATGGCAAAGGATCGATTATTTTATGTGGTGAAATTCAATTGCCAAAATAGCAATACCATAAAACAGTGGTTTCAGCTGTGGCTGGCAAAGTATAATAGTGTCCGCCAAAACATATATTTTGTTCTGGGGTGAAATTCAATTGCCAAAATAGCAATACCCTGAATCTGGTGTCCCAGCTGTTGCAGGCCAAGATTCATAGTATCCGCAAAAACATATATTTTGTTCTGGGGTGAAATTCAATTGCCAAAATAGCAATACCATAAATCAGTGGTTTCAGCTGTGGCTGGCAAAGTATAATAGTGTCCACCAAAACATATATTTTGTTTTGGGGTGAAATTCAATTGCCAAAATAGCAATACCCTGAATCTGGTGTCCCAGCTGTTGCAGGCCAAGATTCATAGTGTCCGCCAAAACATATATTTTGTTCTGGGGTGAAATTCAATTGTCAAAATAGCAATACCCTGAATCTGGTGTCCCAGCTGTTGCATGCCAAGATTCATAGTGTCCGCCAAAACATATATTTTGTTATGGGGTGAAATTCAATTGTCAAAATAGCAATACCCTGAATCTGGTGTCCCAGCTGTTGCAGGGCTGCCGGCCAAGATTCATAGTGTCCGCCAGAAGATATATTTTGTTCTGGGGTGAAATTCAATTGGCAAAATAGCAATACCATAAATCAGTGGTTTCAGCTGTGGCTGGCAAAGTATAATAGTGTCCGCCAAAACATATATTTTGCTCTGGGGTGAAATTCAATTGCCAAAATAGCAATACCCTGAATCTGGTGTTCAAACTGTTGCAGGCCAATTGTAAATCTGTCCATAAAAGGATACCTTTCATCCAGGGCCAAAATACTAGCCATAAAAGAGATATTCCCCTAAATCAGTGGTTACTGCTGTGCCTGGATTAGTGTAATCCGCTACATAAATAGATAGGCAGATAGTGTTAGGTGCCTGTAAAAAAAGGCATGAATTTGAAATCAATACATTGGGCCAAATATTTTTTTTCTTATTGTGGTGCTTGGTGAACGGTAACATGAGGAAAACATCTAGTAAGGGAGGCGGACGCGGTCGTGGTGGTGTTAGTGTACCCTCTTGTGCTGGGAGAGGACGTGGCCATTCTGCCACAGCCACACGTCCTAGTGAACCAACTACCTCAGGTTCCAGTACCCGCCAGAATTTACAGCGATATTTGGTGGGGCCCAATGCCGTTCTAAGGATGGTAAGGCCTGATCAGGTACAGGCGCTAGTCAATTGGGTGGCCGACAGTGGATCCAGCACGTTCACAACATTATCTCCCACCCAGTCTTCTGCAGAAAGCGCACAGGTGGCACCTGAAAACCAAGCCCATCAGTCTGTCACATCACCCCCATGCATATCAGGGAAACTGTCTGAGCCTCAAGTTATGCAGCAGTCTCTTATGCTGTTTGAAGACTCTGCTGGCAGGGTTTCCCAAGGGAATCCCCCTAGCCCTTCCCCAGTGGTGGAAGACATAGAATGCACTGATGCACAAACACTGATGTTTCCTGATGATGAGGACATGGGAATACCACTTCATCGGAGTCCTCACGTCTCTGGTGATGACGAAACACAGGTGCCAACTGCTGCGTCTTTCTGCAGTGTGCAGACCGAACAGGAGGTCAGGGAGGAAGACTGTGTGGAAGACGATGCAGGGGACGATGAGGTCCTAGACCCCACATGGAATGAAGGTCGTGCCACTGACTTTCATAGTTCAGAGGAAGAGGCAGTGGTGAGACCGAGCCAACAGCGTAGCAAAAGAGAGAGCAGGGGGCAAAAGCAGAACAGCCAACTCCAAGAGAGTTCGCCTGCTACTGGCCACCGTCACCAGGGACCGAGCACCCCAAAGGCAGCTTCAAGGAGTTCCCTGGCATGGCACTTCTTTAAACAATGTGCTGACGACAAGACCCGAGTGGTTTGCACGCTGTGCCATCAGAGCCTGAAGCGAGGCATTAACGTTCTGAACTTTAGCACAACCTGCATGACCAGGCATCTACATGCAAAGCATGAACTGCAGTGGAGTAAACACCTTAAAAGCAAGGAACTCACTCTGGCTCCCCCTGCTCCCTCTTCTGCTGCTGCCTCGGCCTCTTCCTCCGCCTCGGGAGGAACGTTGGCACCTGCCGCCCACCAAACAGTGGATGTGCCACCGACACCACCACCTGCGTCACCAAGCATTTCCACCATGTCACATGGCAGCGTTCAGCTCTCCATCTCACAAACCTTGGAGAGAAAGCGTAAATTCCCACCTAGCCACCCTCGAGCCCTGGGCCTGAATGCCAGCATTTCTAAACTACTGGCCTTTGAAATGCTGTCATTCAGGCTGGTGGACACAGACAGCTTCAAACAGCTGATGTCCATGGCTGTCCCACAGTATGTTGTTCCCAGCCGCCACTAATTCTCCAAGACAGCCGTGCCTTCCCTACACAACCAAGTATCCGATAAAATCAAGTGTGCACTGCGTAACGCCATCTGTGGCAAGGTCCACCTAACCACAGATACGTGGACCAGTAAGCACGGCCAGGGACGCTATATCTCCCTAACTGCACACTGGGTAAATGTAGTGGTGGCTGGGCCCCAGGCGGAGAGTTCCTTGGCGGACGTCCTTCCGCCGCAAAGGACCACAGGGCATCATTCTTTGCCTCCTGTAGCCTCCTCCTCCTACTCGGCTTCCTCCTCCTCTGCTTCCACCAGCTCATCCAGTCAGCCACACACCTTCACCACCAACTTCAGCACAGCCCGGGGTAAACGTCAGCAGGCCATTCTGAAACTCATATGTTTGGGGGACAGGCCCCACACCGCGCAGGAGTTGTGGCGGGGTATTGAACAACAGACCGACGAGTTGTTTCTGCCGGTGGGCCTCAAGCCCGGCCTGGTGGTGTGCGATAATGGGCGAAATCTCGTTGCAGCTCTGGGACTAGCCGTTTGACGCACATCCCTTGCCTGGCGCATGTGCTGAATTTGGTGGTGCAGAAGTTCATTCACAACTACCCCGACATATCAGAGCTGCTGCATATAATGAGGGCCCTCTGTGCGCGCTTCCAGCGTTCACATCCTGCCGCTGCTCGCCTGTCTGCGCTACAGCGGAACTTCGGCCTTCCCGCTCACCGCCTCATATGCGACGTGCCCACCAGGTGGAACTCCACCTTGCACATGCTGGAGAGACTGTGCGAGCAGCAGCAGGCCATAGTGGAGTTTCAGCTGCAGCACGCATGCGTCAGTCGCACTGCTGAACAGCACCACTTCACCACCAATGATTGGGCCTCCATGCGAGACCTGTGTGCCCTGTTGCGCTGTTTCGAGTACTCCACCAACATGGCCAGTGGCGATGACACCGTTATCAGCGTTACAATACCACTTCTATGTCTCCTTGAGAAAACGCTTAGGGTGATGATGGAAGAGGAGGTGGCCCAGGAGGAGGAGGAGGAGGGGTCATTTTTAGCACTTTCAGGCCAGTCTGTTAGAAGTGGCTCAGAGGGAGGTTTTTTGCAACAGCAGAGGCCAGGTACAAATGTGGCCAGCCAGGGCCCACTACTGGAGGACGAGGAGGATGAGGAGGAGGTGGAGGAGGTGGAGGAGGATGAGGATGAAGCAGGTTCACAGTGGGGTTGCACCCGACACAGCTCAGGCCCATCACTGGTGCGTGGCTGTGGGGATACGGAGGACGATGACGATACGCCTCCCACAGAGGACAGCTTGTCCTTACCTCTGGGGAGCCTTGCACACATGAGCGATTAAATGCTGCAGTGCCTGCGCAACGACAGCAGAGTTGCCCACATTTTAACGTGTGTGGACTACTGGGTTGCCACCCTGCTGGATCCCCGGTACAAAGACAATGTGCCCACCTTACTTCCTGCACTGGAGCGTGATAGGAAGATGCGCGAGTACAAGCCCTACGCTGGTAGATGCGCTCCTGAGAGCATTACCAAATGTCACAGGGGAACAGGTGGAAGCTCAAGGCGAAGGCAGAGGAGGAGCAAGAGGTCGCCAACGCAGCTGTGTCAGGGCCAGCTCCTCTTAGGGAAGGGTTAGCATGGCAGAAATGTGGAAAAGTTTTGTCTCCACGCCACAGCTAACTGCCCCACCACCTGATACGGAACGTGTTAGCAGGATGCAGCATTTCACTAACATGGTTGAACAGTACGTCTGCACACCCCTCCACGTACTGACTGATGGTTCGGCCCCATTCAACTTCTGGTCTCCAAATTGTCCATGTGACCAGAGTTAGCATTTTATGCCTTGGAGGTGCTGGCCTGCCCGGCGGCCAGCGTTTTGTCTAAACGTGTATTCAGCACGGCAGGGGGCGTCATTACTGACAAACGCAGCCGCCTGTCCACAGCCAACGTGGACAAGCTGACGTTCATAAAAAAGAACCAGGCATGGATCTCACAGGACCTGTCGCTCCCTTGTGCAGAATAGACATTTATAACTGTCTCCCCCTCAACCATGTATTCTTGTACTCCGGGGCACTTCTTTATTGAATCCTCATTTTTTTAACTTTACCATGATCTTGCGGTGCAACCCAAAGTTGAATGAACCTCTCCTCTGTCTGGGTGGTGGGGCCGAAATAACTGAAAGTGGCCTTCTCCGGTGGTGGGTGATATAACGCATGATTCCTTGCTGTGGGACCCCTCTCCTCTGTCTGGGTGCTGGGCCGAAATAACTGAGAGTGGCCTTCTCCGGTGATGGTTGATATGACGCATGATTCCTTGCTGTGGGACCTCTCTCCTCTGTCTGGGTGCTGGGCCGAAATAACTGAGAGTGGCCTTCTCCGGTGGTGGTTGATATGACGCATGATTCCTTGCTGTGGGACCTCTCTCCTCTGTCTGGGTGCTGGGCCGAAATAACTGAGAGTGGCCTTCTCCGGTAGTGCGTGATATGACGCATGATTCCTTGCTGTGGGACCTCTTTCCTCTGTCTGGGTGCTTGGCCGAAATAACTGAGAGTGGCCTTCTCCGGTGGTGGTTGATATGACGCATGATTCCTTGCTGTGGGACCTGTATCCTCGGTCTGGGTGCTGGGCCGAAATAACTGAAAGTGGCCTTCTCTAGTGGTTGGTGATATGACTAGTGTTGAGCGAACAGTTCGAGAATAGTTCGGGTTCGTACCGAATTTTGGGGTGTCCGTGACACGGACCCGAACCCGGACATTTTCAAAAAAGTTCGGGTTCGGGTTCGGAGTTCGGCATGTTCTCTCGGCGCATTTTGAAAGTACTATATAGCAGAATATTCAGCGAGGTTTTGAGTACTTCAAGGGCGCACAAATAACGACCGTCTACGTCACGGAGTGGTATTTTGGGAAACCGCACCGCCCGTATGCAAAGGAATACTGGTCACTCAGCTTATATTCCTCAAGCTAAGGCAGACTTCAAGACTTGAAAAAGGGACAAGAAGTCCCGAAACGCGTTGTCACAATAAAATTTACACACAAAATACCACTCCGTGACGTAGACGGTCGTTATTTGTGCGCCCTTGAAGTACTCAAAACCTCGCTGAAAGTTCCTTACACACAGTCCCCAGGGAGCACTGGCAACTCCATCCAGGGTACTGAAAGAGTACCGGCAGCACCGACCATCAGGAGCCTAACACTAGGCAAAACATCGCTCTTCTGGTTGTTGTGCCCACCAATGCACAACTAAAAAAGGTGAGCAGTTCTCAACCACTTGATACAGAAACGTATATACAACATATTGCCCTATGAGCGCCTCTCCTCTCTTTTTTCTTCTTGCCAAACGTGTTATATAGCAGAATAGTACAGGCTTAAAGCTGAAATCGCATTGCGATTACAACTTTGAGCTACCGATCACCATGGGAACGCCTCCTCCAGTAGAATATACTGTAGGATGTTTGAATTACGTTGAAATCGCAATGCGATTCTTATATATTTGCTTAATCGCATTGTGATTTCAACTTCTCAAATCCGACAGTACATTCTAGCATTTTTCCCATGGTGATGTAGACGCTCCATTAGCACGGAATCCGGCTGAAGCAGAAATCGCAATGCGATTCTTAGAACTCAAATAAATCGCATCACACTACACGTTCTAATTGCATTCGATTTTAACTTTACTGTTTGGTTTTGTATCGCGATAATACAAAAATTTGAATAATCGTGTGCGTGCTGTTCTAGCACGCAGTGCTATTCGTATCCCACTATTAAGTTCTAATCGCATTCGATGTTAACTTATGCATTTTTTTTTTTGCCAGGCATCAGCAGTAAGTTAAAATAGAATGCGATGCCTGTCAAAAAGCATAAGTTAAAATCGAATGCGATTAGAACTTAAGAGTGGGATACGAATAGCACTAGTGTTGTTGAGCGCACATTTCGAGAATAGTTCCGGTCCGTACAGAATTTTGGGGTGTTCGTGACACGACCCGAACCCGAACATTTTCATAAAAATTCGGGTTCGGTTTTGTAGTTCGTCATTTTTGTGGCGCATTTTGAAAGGCTGCAAAGCAGCCAATCAACATGCATCATACTACTTGCCCTAAGATGCCATCGCAGCCATGCCTACTATTGGCAAGGCTGTGATTGGCCAAGTGCAGCATGTGACTCAGCCTCTTTATAAGCTTGTGCGCACGTCGCGATGTGCTCACTCCCGCTGTGATTAGACCAGGGATAGATGCAGCTGCTGTGAGGGCGAGATAGGCAGGGATAATTGAGGAAGAAAACCTGATAAGAAGTGAATGATCTAAACCTGTGCATCAGAACAACTCAGCTGAGCTGTTCACTGAAAGTTTATTTTTTTACACTGGCCAGATCGATTTTTACCGGCACATGTAACTGGGCTGACCGGGCGGCGGCCATTTTGGGACCTGTGGTGCGCCAGCTCAAGCTGCCACAGAGTCCAAAGAAAAGCTCCAAAGAATTGAAAAATCTACTCCTGTGACACAGAACAACAGCGATTCAGCTGCTCAGTCAAAGTCAATTTTTTTCTGGCTGGGCAGACCATTTTCTGGCACATGTTACTGGGCTGATAGGCGGCGGCCATTTTTGGGACTTGTGGTGCTACAGCAAAAGCTGCCACAGCGTCCATTAATCTCATGTAATAGTCGATTTTTTCATAGATATACTACATCAGGGGTTTGGCTGTGCTTGTGTCACCCCTACTAACTGCCAATATATTTAATACATCAGTGGTGAAACTGAAAGTAACCCACTTGGATAGCAAATCCCATGAATGTGCTATTCCAGCTAGGCTAGCCAGTGTCACTACAGCCAGGTCCAATACTGTCAGACAGAAATTAAATTTTTTTTTTTTTGCCAGAAATATAAATTAAAAAAATCTTTCACTGTAACAAACATAATTCTGGTGTTAGATCAGAAGAAGCACTCCTTCAGTAAATAATACTGTAAAAAGGTTTAGGCAATAATTCTCCCAGTGTGGGCAATTTATGTACCAAAACGAGCATTTTAAAAATTCCGGTGTTCTGAAATACCAGCAGTCCTCTTGTAATTAATACCAGAAAAAGGCATTATAGTGTCCAGTGTTGTCATTTTGGTTCCAAAAAGGCCAATTTAATCAATCTGGTGTTGGTGACACCCGAAATAGTAGGCCGCACGTTGTTACTCCTATGAAAAGGAAATAGTTCTCCCACTGTGGGAATTCATTTAACATAAGTAGCATTTAAAAATTCTGGTGTCCAATTTGCAGCAGTCTTCTTGTAATTAATACCAGAAAAAGGCATTATAGTGTCCAGTGTTGTCATTTTGGTTCCAAAAGGCCAATTTAATCAATCTGGTGTTGGTGACACCCGAAATAGTAGGCCGCACGTTGTTACTCCTTTGAAAAGGAAATAGTTCTCCCACTGTGGGAATTCATTTAACATAAGTAGCATTTAAAAATTCTGGTGTCCAATTTGCAGCAGTCCTCTTGTAATTAATACCAGAAAAAGGCATTATAGTGTCCAGTGTTGTCATTTTGGTTCCAAAAGGCCAATTTAATCAATCTGGTGTTGGTGACACCCGAAATAGTAGGCTGCACGTTGTTACTCCTGTAAAAGGAAATAGTTCTCCCACTGTGGGAATTCATTTAACATAAGTAGCATTTAAAAATTCTGGTGTCCAATTTGCAGCAGTCTTCTTGTAATTAATACCAGAAAAAGGCATTATAGTGTCCAGTGTTGTCATTTTGGTTCCAAAAGGCCAATTTAATCAATCTGGTGTTGGTGACACTCGAAATAGTAGGACGCACGTTGTTACTCCTTTGAAAAGGAAATAGTTCTCCCACTGTGGGAATTCATTTAACATAAGTAGCATTTAAAAAATTCTGGTGTCCAATTTGCAGCAGTCCTCTTGTAATTAATACCAGAAAAAGGCATTATAGTGTCCAGTGTTGTCATTTTGGTTCCAAAAGGCCAATTTAATCAATCTGGTGTTGGTGACACCCGAAATAGTAGGCCGCACGTTGTTACTCCTGTAAAAGGAAATAGTTCTCCCACTGTGGGAATTCATTTAACATAAGTAGCATTTAAAAATTCTGGTGTCCAATTTGCAGCAGTCTTCTTGTAATTAATACCAGAAAAAGGCATTATAGTGTCCAGTGTTGTCATTTTGGTTCCAAAAAGGCCAATTTAATCAATCTGGTGTTGGTGACACCCGAAATAGTAGGCCGCACGTTGTTACTCCTTTGAAAAGGAAATAGTTCTCCCACTGTGGGAATTCATTTAACATAAGTAGCATTTAAAAATTCTGGTGTCCAATTTGCAGCAGTCCTCTTGTAATTAATACCAGAAAAAGGCATTATAGTGTCCAGTGTTGTCATTTTGGTTCCAAAAGGCCAATTTAATCAATCTGGTGTTGGTGACACCCGAAATAGTAGGCCGCACGTTGTTACTTCTTTGAAAAGGAAATAGTTCTCCCACTGTGGGAATTCATTTAACATAAGTAGCATTTAAAAAATTCTGGTGTCCAATTTGCAGCAGTCCTCTTGTAATTAATACCAGAAAAAGGCATTATAGTGTCCAGTGTTGTCATTTTGGTTCCAAAAAGGCCAATTTAATCAATCTGGTGTTGGTGACACCCGAAATAGTAGGACACACGTTGTTACTCCTGTAAAAAGGAAATAGTTCTCCCACTGTGGGAATTCATTTAACATAAGTAGCATTTAAAAAATTCTGGTGTCCAATTTGCAGCAGTCTTCTTGTAATTAATACCAGAAAAAGGCATTATAGTGTCCAGTGTTGTCATTTTGGTTCCAAAAAGGCCAATTTAATCAATCTGGTGTTGGTGACACCCGAAATGGTAGGCCTCACGTTGTTACTTCTTTGAAAAGGAAATAGTTCTCCCACTGTGGGAATTCATTTAACATAAGTAGCATTTAAAAAATTCTGGTGTCCAATTTGCAGCAGTCCTCTTGTAATTAATACCAGAAAAAGGCATTATAGTGTCCAGTGTTGTCATTTTGGTTCCAAAAAGGCCAATTTAATCAATCTGGTGTTGGTGACACCTGAAATAGTAGGCCACACGTTGTTACTCCTGTAAAAAGGAAATAGTTCTCCCACTGTGGGAATTCATTTAACATAAGTAGCATTTAAAAAATTCTGGTGTCCAATTTGCAGCAGTCTTCTTGTAATTAATACCAGAAAAAGGCATTATAGTGTCCAGTGTTGTCATTTTGGTTCCAAAAAGGCCAATTTAATCAATCTGGTGTTGGTGACACCCGAAATAGTAGGCCGCACGTTGTTACTCCTTTGAAAAGGAAATAGTTCTCCCACTGTGGGAATTCATTTAACATAAGTAGCATTTAAAAAATTCTGGTGTCCAATTTGCAGCAGTCCTCTTGTAATTAATACCAGAAAAAGGCATTATAGTGTCCAGTGTTGTCATTTTGGTTCCAAAAAGGCCAATTTAATCAATCTGGTGTTGGTGACACCGAAATAGTAGGCCGCACGTTGTTACTCCTATGAAAAGGAAATAGTTCTCCCACTGTGGGAATTCATTTAACATAAGTAGCATTTAAAAAATTCTGGTGTCCAATTTGCAGCAGTCTTCTTGTAATTAATACCAGAAAAAGGCATTATAGTGTCCAGTGTTGTCATTTTGGTTCCAAAAGGCCAATTTAATCAATCTGGTGTTGGTGACACCCGAAATAGTAGGCCGCACGTTGTTACTCCTTTGAAAAGGAAATAGTTCTCCCACTGTGGGAATTCATTTAACATAAGTAGCATTTAAAAATTCTGGTGTCCAATTTGCAGCAGTCCTCTTGTAATTAATACCAGAAAAAGGCATTATAGTGTCCAGTGTTGTCATTTTGGTTCCAAAAAGGCCAATTTAATCAATCTGGTGTTGGTGACACCCGAAATAGTAGGCCGCACGTTGTTACTCCTTTGAAAAGGAAATAGTTCTCCCACTGTGGGAATTCATTTAACATAAGTAGCATTTAAAAAATTCTGGTGTCCAATTTGCAGCAGTCTTCTTGTAATTAATACCAGAAAAAGGCATTATAGTGTCCAGTGTTGTCATTTTGGTTCCAAAAAGGCCAATTTAATCAATCTGGTGTTGGTGACACCCGAAATAGTAGGCCGCACGTTGTTACTCCTTTGAAAAGGAAATAGTTCTCCCACTGTGGGAATTCATTTAACATAAGTAGCATTTAAAAATTCTGGTGTCCAATTTGCAGCAGTCCTCTTGTAATTAATACCAGAAAAAGGCATTATAGTGTCCAGTGTTGTCATTTTGGTTCCAAAAGGCCAATTTAATCAATCTGGTGTTGGTGACACCCGAAATAGTAGGCCGCACGTTGTTACTCCTTTGAAAAGGAAATAGTTCTCCCACTGTGGGAATTCATTTAACATAAGTAGCATTTAAAAATTCTGGTGTCCAATTTGCAGCAGTCCTCTTGTAATTAATACCAGAAAAAGGCATTATAGTGTCCAGTGTTGTCATTTTGGTTCCAAAAAGGCCAATTTAATCAATCTGGTGTTGGTGACACCGAAATAGTAGGCCGCACGTTGTTACTCCTGTGAAAAGGAAATAGTTCTCCCACTGTGGGAATTCATTTAACATAAGTAGCATTTAAAAAATTCTGGTGTCCAATTTGCAGCAGTCCTCTTGTAATTAATACCAGAAAAAGGCATTATAGTGTCCAGTGTTGTCATTTTGGTTCCAAAAAGGCCAATTTAATCAATCTGGTGTTGGTGACACCCGAAATAGTAGGCCGCACGTTGTTACTCCTTTGAAAAGGAAATAGTTCTCCCACTGTGGGAATTCATTTAACATAAGTAGCATTTAAAAAATTCTGGTGTCCAATTTGCAGCAGTCTTCTTGTAATTAATACCAGAAAAAGGCATTATAGTGTCCAGTGTTGTCATTTTGGTTCCAAAAGGCCAATTTAATCAATCTGGTGTTGGTGACACCCGAAATAGTAGGCCGCACGTTGTTACTCCTTTGAAAAGGAAATAGTTCTCCCACTGTGGGAATTCATTTAACATAAGTAGCATTTAAAAAATTCTGGTGTCCAATTTGCAGCAGTCTTCTTGTAATTAATACCAGAAAAAGGCATTATAGTGTCCAGTGTTGTCATTTTGGTTCCAAAAAGGCCAATTTAATCAATCTGGTGTTGGTGACACCCGAAATAGTAGGCCGCACGTTGTTACTCCTTTGAAAAGGAAATAGTTCTCCCACTGTGGGAATTCATTTAACATAAGTAGCATTTAAAAAATTCTGGTGTCCAATTTGCAGCAGTCCTCTTGTAATTAATACCAGAAAAAGGCATTATAGTGTCCAGTGTTGTCATTTTGGTTCCAAAAAGGCCAATTTAATCAATCTGGTGTTGGTGACACCCGAAATAGTAGGACGCACGTTGTTACTCCTTTGAAAAGGAAATAGTTCTCCCACTGTGGGAATTCATTTAACATAAGTAGCATTTAAAAAATTCTGGTGTCCAATTTGCAGCAGTCCTCTTGTAATTAATACCAGAAAAAGGCATTATAGTGTCCAGTGTTGTCATTTTGGTTCCAAAAGGCCAATTTAATCAATCTGGTGTTGGTGACACCCGAAATAGTAGGCCGCACGTTGTTACTCCTTTGAAAAGGAAATAGTTCTCCCACTGTGGGAATTCATTTAACATAAGTAGCATTTAAAAATTCTGGTGTCCAATTTGCAGCAGTCTTCTTGTAATTAATACCAGAAAAAGGCATTATAGTGTCCAGTGTTGTCATTTTGGTTCCAAAAGGCCAATTTAATCAATCTGGTGTTGGTGACACCCGAAATAGTAGGCCGCACGTTGTTACTCCTTTGAAAAGGAAATAGTTCTCCCACTGTGGGAATTCATTTAACATAAGTAGCATTTAAAAAATTCTGGTGTCCAATTTGCAGCAGTCTTCTTGTAATTAATACCAGAAAAAGGCATTATAGTGTCCAGTGTTGTCATTTTGGTTCCAAAAAGGCCAATTTAATCAATCTGGTGTTGGTGACACCCGAAATAGTAGGCCGCACGTTGTTACTCCTTTGAAAAGGAAATAGTTCTCCCACTGTGGGAATTCATTTAACATAAGTAGCATTTAAAAATTCTGGTGTCCAATTTGCAGCAGTCCTCTTGTAATTAATACCAGAAAAAGGCATTATAGTGTCCAGTGTTGTCATTTTGGTTCCAAAAAGGCCAATTTAATCAATCTGGTGTTGGTGACACCCGAAATAGTAGGCCGCACGTTGTTACTCCTTTGAAAAGGAAATAGTTCTCCCACTGTGGGAATTCATTTAACATAAGTAGCATTTAAAAAATTCTGGTGTCCAATTTGCAGCAGTCCTCTTGTAATTAATACCAGAAAAAGGCATTATAGTGTCCAGTGTTGTCATTTTGGTTCCAAAAGGCCAATTTAATCAATCTGGTGTTGGTGACACCCGAAATAGTAGGCCGCACGTTGTTACTCCTGTGAAAAGGAAATAGTTCTCCCACTGTGGGAATTCATTTAACATAAGTAGCATTTAAAAAATTCTGGTGTCCAATTTGCAGCAGTCCTCTTGTAATTAATACCAGAAAAAGGCATTATAGTGTCCAGTGTTGTCATTTTGGTTCCAAAAGGCCAATTTAATCAATCTGGTGTTGGTGACACCCGAAATAGTAGGCCGCACGTTGTTACTCCTTTGAAAAGGAAATAGTTCTCCCACTGTGGGAATTCATTTAACATAAGTAGCATTTAAAAATTCTGGTGTCCAATTTGCAGCAGTCCTCTTGTAATTAATACCAGAAAAAGGCATTATAGTGTCCAGTGTTGTCATTTTGGTTCCAAAAAGGCCAATTTAATCAATCTGGTGTTGGTGACACCCGAAATAGTAGGCCGCACGTTGTTACTCCTATGAAAAGGAAATAGTTCTCCCACTGTGGGAATTCATTTAACATAAGTAGCATTTAAAAATTCTGGTGTCCAATTTGCAGCAGTCCTCTTGTAATTAATACCAGAAAAAGGCATTATAGTGTCCAGTGTTGTCATTTTGGTTCCAAAAGGCCAATTTAATCAATCTGGTGTTGGTGACACCCGAAATAGTAGGCCGCACGTTGTTACTCCTTTGAAAAGGAAATAGTTCTCCCACTGTGGGAATTCATTTAACATAAGTAGCATTTAAAAATTCTGGTGTCCAATTTGCAGCAGTCCTCTTGTAATTAATACCAGAAAAAGGCATTATAGTGTCCAGTGTTGTCATTTTGGTTCCAAAAGGCCAATTTAATCAATCTGGTGTTGGTGACACCCGAAATAGTAGGCCGCACGTTGTTACTCCTGTGAAAAGGAAATAGTTCTCCCACTGTGGGAATTCATTTAACATAAGTAGCATTTAAAAATTCTGGTGTCCAATTTGCAGCAGTCTTCTTGTAATTAATACCAGAAAAAGGCATTATAGTGTCCAGTGTTGTCATTTTGGTTCCAAAAGGCCAATTTAATCAATCTGGTGTTGGTGACACCCGAAATAGTAGGCCGCACGTTGTTACTCCTTTGAAAAGGAAATAGTTCTCCCACTGTGGGAATTCATTTAACATAAGTAGCATTTAAAAAATTCTGGTGTCCAATTTGCAGCAGTCCTCTTGTAATTAATACCAGAAAAAGGCATTATAGTGTCCAGTGTTGTCATTTTGGTTCCAAAAGGCCAATTTAATCAATCTGGTGTTGGTGACACCCGAAATAGTAGGCCGCACGTTGTTACTCCTTTGAAAAGGAAATAGTTCTCCCACTGTGGGAATTCATTTAACATAAGTAGCATTTAAAAATTCTGGTGTCCAATTTGCAGCAGTCTTCTTGTAATTAATACCAGAAAAAGGCATTATAGTGTCCAGTGTTGTCATTTTGGTTCCAAAAGGCCAATTTAATCAATCTGGTGTTGGTGACACCCGAAATAGTAGGCCGCACGTTGTTACTCCTTTGAAAAGGAAATAGTTCTCCCACTGTGGGAATTCATTTAACATAAGTAGCATTTAAAAATTCTGGTGTCCAATTTGCAGCAGTCTTCTTGTAATTAATACCAGAAAAAGGCATTATAGTGTCCAGTGTTGTCATTTTGGTTCCAAAAAGGCCAATTTAATCAATCTGGTGTTGGTGACACCCGAAATAGTAGGCCGCACGTTGTTACTCCTTTGAAAAGGAAATAGTTCTCCCACTGTGGGAATTCATTTAACATAAGTAGCATTTAAAAATTCTGGTGTCCAATTTGCAGCAGTCCTCTTGTAATTAATACCAGAAAAAGGCATTATAGTGTCCAGTGTTGTCATTTTGGTTCCAAAAGGCCAATTTAATCAATCTGGTGTTGGTGACACCCGAAATAGTAGGCCGCACGTTGTTACTCCTTTGAAAAGGAAATAGTTCTCCCACTGTGGGAATTCATTTAACATAAGTAGCATTTAAAAAATTCTGGTGTCCAATTTGCAGCAGTCTTCTTGTAATTAATACCAGAAAAAGGCATTATAGTGTCCAGTGTTGTCATTTTGGTTCCAAAAGGCCAATTTAATCAATCTGGTGTTGGTGACACCCGAAATAGTAGGCCGCACGTTGTTACTCCTTTGAAAAGGAAATAGTTCTCCCACTGTGGGAATTCATTTAACATAAGTAGCATTTAAAAAATTCTGGTGTCCAATTTGCAGCAGTCCTCTTGTAATTAATACCAGAAAAAGGCATTATAGTGTCCAGTGTTGTCATTTTGGTTCCAAAAGGCCAATTTAATCAATCTGGTGTTGGTGACACCCGAAATAGTAGGCCGCACGTTGTTACTCCTGTGAAAAGGAAATAGTTCTCCCACTGTGGGAATTCATTTAACATAAGTAGCATTTAAAAATTCTGGTGTCCAATTTGCAGCAGTCTTCTTGTAATTAATACCAGAAAAAGGCATTATAGTGTCCAGTGTTGTCATTTTGGTTCCAAAAGGCCAATTTAATCAATCTGGTGTTGGTGACACCCGAAATAGTAGGCCGCACGTTGTTACTCCTTTGAAAAGGAAATAGTTCTCCCACTGTGGGAATTCATTTAACATAAGTAGCATTTAAAAAATTCTGGTGTCCAATTTGCAGCAGTCCTCTTGTAATTAATACCAGAAAAAGGCATTATAGTGTCCAGTGTTGTCATTTTGGTTCCAAAAGGCCAATTTAATCAATCTGGTGTTGGTGACACCCGAAATAGTAGGCCGCACGTTGTTACTCCTTTAAAAGGAAATAGTTCTCCCACTGTGGGAATTCATTTAACATAAGTAGCATTTAAAAAATTCTGGTGTCCAATTTGCAGCAGTCCTCTTGTAATTAATACCAGAAAAAGGCATTATAGTGTCCAGTGTTGTCATTTTGGTTCCAAAAGGCCAATTTAATCAATCTGGTGTTGGTGACACCCGAAATAGTAGGCCGCACGTTGTTACTCCTTTGAAAAGGAAATAGTTCTCCCACTGTGGGAATTCATTTAACATAAGTAGCATTTAAAAAATTCTGGTGTCCAATTTGCAGCAGTCCTCTTGTAATTAATACCAGAAAAAGGCATTATAGTGTCCAGTGTTGTCATTTTGGTTCCAAAAGGCCAATTTAATCAATCTGGTGTTGGTGACACCCGAAATAGTAGGCCGCACGTTGTTACTCCTGTGAAAAGGAAATAGTTCTCCCACTGTGGGAATTCATTTAACATAAGTAGCATTTAAAAAATTCTGGTGTCCAATTTGCAGCAGTCTTCTTGTAATTAATACCAGAAAAAGGCATTATAGTGTCCAGTGTTGTCATTTTGGTTCCAAAAGGCCAATTTAATCAATCTGGTGTTGGTGACACCCGAAATAGTAGGCCGCACGTTGTTACTCCTATAAAAGGAAATAGTTCTCCCACTGTGGGAATTCATTTAACATAAGTAGCATTTAAAAATTCTGGTGTCCAATTTGCAGCAGTCTTCTTGTAATTAATACCAGAAAAAGGCATTATAGTGTCCAGTGTTGTCATTTTGGTTCCAAAAAGGCCAATTTAATCAATCTGGTGTTGGTGACACCCGAAATAGTAGGCCGCACGTTGTTACTCCTTTGAAAAGGAAATAGTTCTCCCACTGTGGGAATTCATTTAACATAAGTAGCATTTAAAAAATTCTGGTGTCCAATTTGCAGCAGTCTTCTTGTAATTAATACCAGAAAAAGGCATTATAGTGTCCAGTGTTGTCATTTTGGTTCCAAAAAGGCCAATTTAATCAATCTGGTGTTGGTGACACCCGAAATAGTAGGCCGCACGTTGTTACTCCTTTGAAAAGGAAATAGTTCTCCCACTGTGGGAATTCATTTAACATAAGTAGCATTTAAAAATTCTGGTGTCCAATTTGCAGCAGTCCTCTTGTAATTAATACCAGAAAAAGGCATTATAGTGTCCAGTGTTGTCATTTTGGTTCCAAAAGGCCAATTTAATCAATCTGGTGTTGGTGACACCCGAAATAGTAGGCCGCACGTTGTTACTCCTTTGAAAAGGAAATAGTTCTCCCACTGTGGGAATTCATTTAACATAAGTAGCATTTAAAAATTCTGGTGTCCAATTTGCAGCAGTCCTCTTGTAATTAATACCAGAAAAAGGCATTATAGTGTCCAGTGTTGTCATTTTGGTTCCAAAAGGCCAATTTAATCAATCTGGTGTTGGTGACACCCGAAATAGTAGGCCGCACGTTGTTACTCCTATGAAAAGGAAATAGTTCTCCCACTGTGGGAATTCATTTAACATAAGTAGCATTTAAAAAATTCTGGTGTCCAATTTGCAGCAGTCCTCTTGTAATTAATACCAGAAAAAGGCATTATAGTGTCCAGTGTTGTCATTTTGGTTCCAAAAGGCCAATTTAATCAATCTGGTGTTGGTGACACCCGAAATAGTAGGCCGCACGTTGTTACTCCTTTGAAAAGGAAATAGTTCTCCCACTGTGGGAATTCATTTAACATAAGTAGCATTTAAAAAATTCTGGTGTCCAATTTGCAGCAGTCCTCTTGTAATTAATACCAGAAAAAGGCATTATAGTGTCCAGTGTTGTCATTTTGGTTCCAAAAGGCCAATTTAATCAATCTGGTGTTGGTGACACCCGAAATAGTAGGCCGCACGTTGTTACTCCTGTAAAAAGGAAATAGTTCTCCCACTGTGGGAATTCATTTAACATAAGTAGCATTTAAAAAATTCTGGTGTCCAATTTGCAGCAGTCCTCTTGTAATTAATACCAGAAAAAGGCATTATAGTGTCCAGTGTTGTCATTTTGGTTCCAAAAGGCCAATTTAATCAATCTGGTGTTGGTGACACCCGAAATAGTAGGCCGCACGTTGTTACTCCTGTGAAAAGGAAATAGTTCTCCCACTGTGGGAATTCATTTAACATAAGTAGCATTTAAAAAATTCTGGTGTCCAATTTGCAGCAGTCTTCTTGTAATTAATACCAGAAAAAGGCATTATAGTGTCCAGTGTTGTCATTTTGGTTCCAAAAGGCCAATTTAATCAATCTGGTGTTGGTGACACCCGAAATAGTAGGCCGCACGTTGTTACTCCTTTGAAAAGGAAATAGTTCTCCCACTGTGGGAATTCATTTAACATAAGTAGCATTTAAAAATTCTGGTGTCCAATTTGCAGCAGTCCTCTTGTAATTAATACCAGAAAAAGGCATTATAGTGTCCAGTGTTGTCATTTTGGTTCCAAAAAGGCCAATTTAATCAATCTGGTGTTGGTGACACCCGAAATAGTAGGCCGCACGTTGTTACTCCTTTGAAAAGGAAATAGTTCTCCCACTGTGGGAATTCATTTAACATAAGTAGCATTTAAAAAATTCTGGTGTCCAATTTGCAGCAGTCTTCTTGTAATTAATACCAGAAAAAGGCATTATAGTGTCCAGTGTTGTCATTTTGGTTCCAAAAGGCCAATTTAATCAATCTGGTGTTGGTGACACCCGAAATAGTAGGCCGCACGTTGTTACTCCTTTGAAAAGGAAATAGTTCTCCCACTGTGGGAATTCATTTAACATAAGTAGCATTTAAAAAATTCTGGTGTCCAATTTGCAGCAGTCTTCTTGTAATTAATACCAGAAAAAGGCATTATGGTGTCCAGTGTTGTCATTTTGTTTCCAAAAAGGCCAATTTAATCAATCTGGTGTTGGTGACACCCGAAATAGTAGGCCGCACGTTGTTACTCCTGTAAAAAGGAAATAGTTCTCCCACTGTGGGAATTCATTTTACATAAGTAGCATTTAAAAAATTCTGGTGCCCAATTTGCTGCAGTCTTCTTGTAATTAATTCCAGAAAAAGGCATTATGGTGTCCAGTGTTGTCATTTTGGTTCCAAAAAGGCCAATTTAATCAATCTGGTGTTGGTGACACCCGAAATAGTAGGCCGCACGTTGTTACTCCTTTGAAAAGGAAATAGTTCTCCCACTCTGGGAATTCATTTAACATAAGTAGCATTTAAAAAATTCTGGTGTCCAATTTGCAGCAGTTTTCTTGTAATTAATACCAGAAAAAGGTATTACGGTATATCTTCCAGTGTGGGAATTTTGGGTCTAAAAAATAATATATTTTATTGTGGTGCGAGTTGAATCGCAACAATGAGGAAACATTCTATTAAGGGACGAGGACGCGGTCGTGGTGGGGTCCGTGGAGTCTCTGTTGCTGGCAGAAGACGTGGCCTTTCGGCCTCAGGCGCACAAAGTAGTGAACCAACTCCCTCAAGTAGCCGGCAGAATTTACAGCGATATTTGGTGGAGCCCAATGCCGTTATGAGGATGGTAAGGCCTGAGCAGGTAAAGGCATTAGTCGATTGGGTGGACGACGATGCAGGGGACGATGAGGTCCTAGACCCCACATGGAATGAAGGTCGTGCCACTGACTTAAATAGTTCAGAGGAAGAGGCAGTGGTGAGACCGAGACAACAGCGAAGCCAAAGAGGGAGCAGGGGGCAAAAGCAGAACACCCGCCGTCCCGAGAGTTCGCCTGCTATTGGCCAGCGCCAACAGGGACCCAGCACCCCAAAGGCATCTTCAAGGAGTTCCCTGGCATGGCACTTCTTCAAACAATGTGCTGAGGACAAGACCAGAGTGGTTTGCACGCTGTGCCATCAGACCCTGAGGCGAGGCATTAACGTTCTTAACCTGAGCACCACCTGCATGATCAGGCATCTACATGCAAAGCCTGAACTGCAGTGGAGTGCACACCTCAAAAACAAGGAACCCGCTCAGGCTCCCCCTGCTACCTCTACCGCTGCTGCCTAGGCTTCCGCCTCGAGAGGAATGTTGCCACCTGCCGAGCAGCAAACAGAGGATGTGCCACCGACACCACCACCACCACCGCCACCGTCACCTTGCGTCTCCACTATTTCACACAGCAGCGTTCAGCTCTCCATCTCTCAAACCTTTGAGAGGAAGCGCAAATTCCCACCTAGTCACCCTCGAGCCCTTGGCCTGAATGCCAGCATTTCTAAACTACTGGCCTTTGAAATGCTGTCATTCCGGCTGGTGGACACAGACAGCTTCAAACATCTGATGGCCATGGCTGTCCCCCAGTATGTGGTTCCCAGCCGCCACTACTTCTCCAAGACAGCCGTGTCTTCCCTGCACATGCAAGTGTCTGATAAAATCAAGTGTGCACTGCGCAACGCCATTTGTGCCAAGGTCCACCTAACCACAGATACGTGGACCAGTAAGCACGGCCAAGGACGCTATATCTCACTAACTGCACACTGGGTGAATGTAGTGGCGGCTGGGCCCCAGGCGGAGAGTTCCTTGGCGCACGTCCTTCCGCCACCTAGGATCGCAGGGCATCATTCTCTGCCTCCTGTAGCCTCCTCCTCCTACTCGGCTTCCTCCTGCACTGCTTCCACCAGCTCCTCCTGTCAGCCACACACCTTCACCACCAACTTCAACACAACCCGGGGTAAACGTCAGCAGGCCATTCTGAAACTCTTATGTTTGGGGGACAGGCCCCACACCGCGCAGGAGTTGTGGCGGGGTATTGAACAACAGACGGACGAGTGGTTGCTGCCGGTGGGCCTCAAGCCAGGCCTGGTGGTATGCGATAATGGGCGAAATCTCGTGGCAGCTCTGGGACTAGCCGGTTTGACGCACATCCCTTGCCTGGCGCATGTGCTGAATTTGGTGGTGCAGAAGTTCATTCACCACTACCCCAACATGTCAGAGCTGCTGCATAAAGTGCGGGCCGTCTGTGCGCGTTTCCGGCGTTCACATCCTGCCGCTGCTCGCCTGTCTGCGCTACAGCGGAACTTCGGCCTTCCCGCTCACCGCCTCATATGCGACGTGCCCACCCGGTGGAACTCCACCTTGCACATGCTGGAGAGACTGTGCGAGCAGCAGCAGGCCATAGTGGAGTTTCAGCTGCAGCACGCTCGCGTCAGTCGTACTGCTTAACGGCACCACTTCACCACCAATGATTGGGCCTCCATGCGAGACCTGTGTGCCCTGCTGCACTGCTTTGAGTACTCCACCAAAATGTCCAGTGGCGATGACACTGTTATCAGCGTTACAATACCAATTCTATGTCTCCTAGAGAAAACGCTTAGGGCAATGATGGAAGAGGAGGTGGCCCAGGTGGAGGAGGAGGAGGAGGAGGAGGAGGGCTCGTTTCTAAGACTTTCAGGCCGGTCTGTTAGAAGTAGCTCAGAGGGAGGTTTTTTGAAGCAGCAGAGGGCAGGTTCACAAGTCGCCAGCCAAGGCACTCTAATGGAGGACGAGGAGGATGAGGAGGAGGTGGAGGAGGACGAGGATGAAGCAGGTTCACAGCAGGGTGGCAGCCCACACAGCTCAGGCCCATCACTAGTGCGTGGCTGGGGGTATACGGTGGACGATGACGATACGCCTCCCACAGAGGACAGCTTGTCCTTACCTCTGGGGAGCCTGGCACACATGAGTGATTACATGCTGCAGTGCCTGCGCAACGACAGCAGAGTTGCCCACATTTTAACGTGTGCTGACTACTGGGTGGCCACCCTGCTGGATCCCCGGTACAAAGACAATGTGCCCACTTTACTTCCTGCACTGGAGCGTGATAGGAAGATGCGCGAGTACAAGCGCACGCTGGTAGACGCGCTCCTGAGAGCATTCCCAACTGTCACAGGGGAACAGGTGGAAGGCCAAGGCCAAGGCAGAGGAGGAGCTAGAGGTCGCCCACGCAGCAGTATCACGGCCAGCTCCTCTGAGGGCAGGGTTAGCATGGCAGAAATGTGGACAAGTTTTGTCTCCACGCCACAGCTAACTGCCCCACCACCTGATACAGAACGTGTTAGCAGGAGGCAGCATTTCACTAACATGGTTGAACAGTATGTCTGCACACCCCTCCACGTACTGACGGACGGTTCGGCCCCATTCAACTTCTGGGTTTCAAAATTGTCCACGTGGCCAGAGTTAGCATGTTATGCCTTGGAGGTGCTTTCCTGCCCGGCGGCCAGCGTTTTATCAGAACGCGTATTCAGCACGGCGGGGGCGTCATTACTGACAAGCGCAGCCGCCTGTCCACAGCCAATGTGGACAAGCTGACGTTCATAAAGATGAACCAGGCATGGATCCCACAGGACCTGTCCCTCCCTTGTGCAGAGTAGTCCTTAATAACTGCCTAAAACATGTCTTGTTGTACTACGGGCCACTTCTTTATTTAATACAAATTTTATGTAACCCACAGTTGAATGAAACTCTCCTCTGTCTGGGCGCCGGGGCCTAACTAGATGAAAGTGGCCTGTTAAACTATCGGGTGACATAAAGCCATAACCTCTGCCATGCTACCTCTGTCCTCTGTCTGGGTGCTTTAGGCCTAAGTCAAATAAAGCGGTCTTCTGCTGTGCTGGGGGATATGAAGCTAATCTCTGACCTCTCTCCTCTGTCTGGGTCCAAAGGCCTAAGTCACTGAAAGAGGCCTTCTCCTGTGGTGTGTGATATGATGCCTGAATTTGTGCTGTGGGACCTCTCTCCTCTTCCTGGGTGCAGGGGTCAAAGTATCTAAAAGTGTCCTTCTCTTGCGGTGGTTGATATGATGCCTGAATATGTGCTGTGGGGCCTCTCTCCTCTGTCTGGGTGAAGGGGTCAAAGTAACTAAATGGTGGCCTACTCCTGTGGTGGTTGATATGATGCCTGAATATGTGCTGTGGGGCCTCTCTCCTCTGTTTGGGTGAAGGGGTCAAAGTAACTTTATGGTGGCTTCTCCTGTGGTGGTTGATATTATGCCTGATTCTCTGCTGTGGAACCTCTCTCCTCTTCCTGGGTGCAGGGGTCAAAGTATCTAAAAGTGTCCTTCTCTTGCGGTGGTTGATATGATGCCTGAATATGTGCTGTGTGGCTCTCTCCTCTGTCTGGGTGAAGGGGTCAAAGTAACTAAATGGTGGCCTACTCCTGTGGTGGTTGATATGATGCCTGAATATGTGCTGTGGGGCCTCTCTCTTCTGTCTGGGTGAAGGGGTCAAAGTAACTAAATGGTGGCCTACTCCTGTGGTGGTTGATATGATGCCTGATTCTCTGCTGTGGGACCTCTCTCCTTTGTCTGGGTGCTGGGGTCGAAATAATAGTAAGTGACCTTCTCCATTGGTGGGTGACTTGAAGCCTGATTCTGTTCTATGGGACCTCACTCCAATTAATATTGTTTCATTTTTATTTATTTTATGTTAACTCATCATTTCCCTATCTACATTTGTTTGCAGGGGATTTACCTACATTTTGCTGCCTTTTGCAGCCCTCTAGCCCTTTCCGGGTGTGTTGTACAGCCTTACCAGAAACCTTACCAGATCTAGCACATAAACCAGTTGAACTTGAAACCCTTGAAAGATTACAGTAATGAAAAATAATTATTAATATGGGCAACACTATCTGTACCCTTTGTTTCCAATCAAACAAAACACAATACATTTGATTTAACATTATAGTTTTGTAAAATAATCTTTAACAAAATAGAATTATTTTTTAACATAAATATATAAATAACCAAAAAAATTAGGGTAATTTTTTAATTTTTCTCTGCTCCTCCAGCAGATCATCGATGTCCTTAAGATGAGCCTCCTCCATGGCTCGCATTTGGTGGGAGAACTGCATCTTGAGCTGCCTCATCTTCCTGGTTTGCTGCTCCCTGAACTGCTGCATTCGCAGCTGGTGCTTCCTTCCTATTGTTTTTATTTTTTTAACATGATGTTGTCAGCTGTAAAATAAATGAAATAAAATTTGGAAATGTACATTAAAATACAATCATTAATTGTTATATAAAGCTGAGATGATATTTTTTCTTGAAATCTGTTATATATTGGTTTAGGTAGGATTAATAATAGTTCCTTTTAGTTTTGGGTTATTGACTTAGTAGTTACGTTAATGGTTTTGATGTTGATCAATTACTTTTTAGTGTTTATTTTTATATTACTGTAACTGTTATGTGTTGTACTTTATTTGTTGCCTGTTTTATTATATTTTCTTCATTTAAAAAATAATATAGTTTGTTAAAATATATTCTTACAAAAATTTATATATTGCATGCTTGTTATATCGTACTTCCAAAAATGTATGTGTCAGTTAGATACGTTATGGAAATCAGTACTCCCACCCGTAACATTAGCTTTCTGGGACACTGAATAAATAAAAATATCCACATCATCCATTTACCTTCTTGTCGGGGGTAGTGACCATCTCCTCTTCTGCCTCCTCAGAGTCATCACCCTCCTCCACTGCAGCAGGTGGGCTATGGGCCCGATAGCCTGATGGCCCTGCCTCTTCCTGCTCCTCCTCGTCCGAGTGGTCTGTCTCCTCCTCCACCTCCACCGCCTTCTTCTTTTTAGAGAGCTTGGCTCTCACTTTGGGAAGCGGAGCATCTGTAATGATGATGACCAAATTTTTAAAAATGCCAAGATAAACAAGTAACGCCAAATTACAGTTAAAGGTACACAAATTAATCTATGGTAGTGTCTGGATGGCATAATAATTAACTACACCTATCTTTCTTCTCCTTTTGGCTTAGATCAAGTGTAGTATCATCAGTGTCTGCCTTGACCTGCCGGACCAGGACCCTGTGGGTACCCCCTGCACTCTGCCTTTGAGCATCGTTGATTAAGTTCAGCTTCAACTCACTGCTGCTATTGGGTGTTGGGCCACTCCCAGGGAACAAGAGTGATTCGAGTCTATGACTTCATTTGGGCATGTGGCCTAATTGTCCTGATCGATGCTTGTTGTCTACACTCGTCCAGACGTGCGAGGAGTTTGGACAAGCTTCAGGGGCCAAAGTCAACTGTGTAAAGTCAAAAAACATATGTGGCCCAGAAAGAGGTCTCATATTGCCACCTTTAGCACCCTTTCCCATCAGTTCAACACCACTGTACTAAGTGATTTATTGTAAAGGGTTAAAATACTTATTTCTCTCACCAACATATTGTTATCTATCTGCTCAGTTATGCAAATAAGTATTGTACCTGGAAAAGATTTATCTCGGATCTTAGTGATCAGATCCATCCTGTGGCGCTTCAGATCTGACCACTTTTTAGAATCGCATCCTTCCGATGAGTGCACCCATGCTTCTGCCACAGATGGAAAGCAATTCTCCGCACTATGGCCTGCTTTTCGCCCCTTGACCTTCTGCGGTCGTACCCTTCTCCAACATTTCCTGCAAGATAACAATTAAATCATGTAATCCCACAGTTCTAAAATACAATTATTAGTTATCATAGTCATAAGAACCATCAAAAATAACATTTAATATCAAAACAGTCAAAGAGTAGAACATCGCCATCCCTTTAAAAGTGACTTGAACATTGCCGCCCCTTTAAAAGTGACTTGAACACTGCAGCCCCTTTAAAAGTGACTTGAACATCGCCATCCCTTTAAAACTGACTTGAACATCGCCATTCGCCATCCCTTTAAAAGTGACTTGAACATTGCCGCCCCTTTAAAAGTGACTTGAACACTGCAGCCCCTTTAAAAGTGACTTGAACATCGCCATCCCTTTAAAACTGACTTGAACATCGCCATCCCTTTAAAAGTGACTTGAACATTGCGATCCCTTTAAAAGTGACTTGAATATTGCCGCCCCTTTAAAAGTCACTTGAACATCGCCATCCCTTTAAAAGTGACTTGAACATTGCGATCCCTTTAAAAGTGACTTGAATATTGCCGCCCCTTTAAAAGTGACTTGAACATCGCCATCCCTTTAAAAGTGACTTGAACATCGTCATCCCTTTAAAAGTGACTTGAACATTGCCACCCCTTTAACAGTGTCTTTCACTAATCACTCATGTAGTTGTGCAGTCTGCTAAAGCCTGTGATGAGTTTATGTCACCAAGCAGTAGGACATGTGACAGTGTAAGGCAGTTATGAGATCAGTGAAGGCCTGCAGGCTTCTTGGCTAATAAAAATCATTAATAAGTTTAAATCACATTACTGCATTACACACTAACTAAGTTCAATTACTTACAGTTATTAAGAAATCCAGCTCTTCTTTAGAGAAATTACTTTTCGCCATAATCGCTGGGACAGTCACCAATCTCCACTCTCGTCTCTCTCGATCCGATCCGAGGTAACGCACACACGTACAGACGCACGTACACGATTCTTGAATAGTTGTATTATCGCGATAATAAAACTAACAGTGTAAAGTTGACTGTATTGCTCTAAGTTATATTCGCGTACGAATGTAACTTCTATTACAGCACACCAATACTAAAACTGACTAAGAGACAGCTTTAAGTTCTATTCGAACGCGATTGCAACTTTGGAACTTATAGTGGTGTACGATTTTAAAAGTTGAGTACTAAAAGTTGGAATCGCAATGCGATTCTTATGTATTTGCTTAATCGCATTGCGATTACAACTTTGAGCTACCGATCACCATGGGAACGCCTCCTCCAGTAGAATGTACTGTCGGATGTGAGAATTAAGTTGAAATCGCAATGCGATTATTATATATCTGCTTAATCGCATTGCCGTTTCAACTTAGCATTGCTAATTCTAAATAATTCCATCCATATTGGTTAACTTACTGACTCAGTAAGTTAACGATATGGATGGAATTATTTAGCAATGCTAAGTTGAAATCGCAATGCGATTAAGCAAATATATAAGAATCGCATTGCGATTTCAACTTAATTCTCAGATCCGACAGTACATTCTACTGGAGGAGGCGTTCCCATGGTGATCGTTAGCTCAAAGTTGTAATCGCAATGCGTTTATTGCGGTATATTATCCCTCTGGGTGTCTTTTACAGCCTTTTTAGTGCCCAAAAGTTCGGGTCCCCATTGACTTCTATGGGGTTCGGGTTCGGGATGAAGTTCGGGTTGAGTTCGGATCACGAACCCGGACATTTTCCGGAAGTTCGGCCGAACCTCTCAAACCCGAACATCCAGGTGTTCGCTCATCTCTAGATATGACGCATGATTCCTTGCTGTGGGACCTCTCTCCTCTGTCTGGGTGCTGGGCCGAAATAACTGAGAGTGGCCTTCTCCAGTGGTGGTTGATATGACGCATGATTCCTTGCTGTGGGACCTGTATCCTCGGTCTGGGTGCTGGGCCGAAATAACTGAGAGTGGATTCTCCGGTGTTGGTTGATATGACGCATGATTCTTTGCTGTGGAACCTCTGTCCTCTGTCTGGGTGCTGGGCCGAAATAACTGAAAGTGGCCTTCTCCGGTGGTGGTTGATATGACGCATGATTCCTTGCTGTGGGACCTCTGTCTGGGTGCTGGGCCGAAATAACTGAAAGTGGCCTTCTCCATAGGTGGGTGATATGACGTATGATTCCTTGCTGTGGGACCTCTCTCCTCTGTCTGGGTGCTGGGCTGAAATAACTGAGAGTGGCCTTCTCCAGTGGTGGTTGATATGACGCATGATTCCTTGCTGTGGGACCTCTCTCCTCTGTCTGGGTGCTGGGCCGAAATAACTGAGAGTGGCCTTCTCCGGTGGTGGTTGATATGACGCATGATTTCTTGCTGTGGGACCTCTCTCCTCTGTCTGGGTGCTGGGCCGAAATAACTGAGAGTGCCTTTCTCCGGTGGTGGTTGATATGACGCATGATTCCTTGCAGTGGGACCTGTGTCCAATTGATATTGGTTAAATTTTATTTATTTTATTTCATTTCCCTATCCATATTTGTTTGCAGGGGATTTACCTACATTTTGCTGCCTTTGGCAGCCCTCTAGCTCGTTCCTGGACTATTTTACAGCCTTTTTAGTGCCTAAAATTTCGGGTCCCCATTGACTTCAATGGGGTTCGGGTTCGGGATAAAGTTCGGGTCGAGTTCGGATCCCGAACCCGAACATTTTCGGGAAGTTCGGCCGAACTTCCCGAACCCGAACTTCCAGGTGTTCGCTCATCTCTTTCTATAAGCTGTAACATCTAGCCGGGCATTGGCTATATCATATCAGATGTGGATTAATTAACTATTGCCTACTGCATATTGCATATTAGTTGTGGACTCTACATTAACTATTGCCCATTGCTTATTGCATATTAGATGTGGAATATATATTGAATACTGACACAAATTATTTAACAACATATTTGGCACCTTAGTTCAGCTAGCGGGTCGGGACACTTTGACTCAGGTGGATTTTTTAAGTATTTTATATACTATTTTTTTATGTCACTTCAATAAATGTGAGTATCTACAGGTTCCGAGATTAAGTGCCCCTGATTTTATTGTAGTCTCTTTTCCTTTACATTCAGTTTGGGTGAACCGACGGGTGAGCACCATCTTCTGAAGTCGATTCAGGGGTGTAGCCGCTGTTACTAAGTATTTTTACCTTAAACATACTAGTGCAAAAAAATGGATACAAAATACTGGGACATGAATTTGGCCTTATCAATTTTGAACAAAATTAAATCTCTTAACAGTGTCTTAGGGATTCCTTAGAACATCACAGTCCATATGTGTTGCAAATCGGATTTGGAAATGTTACTATTATTACAAGCTATAGCTAGAAGAGAGGGGTTGTTGATCCAGGGAGTTTTTCTGATTGCCTGATTGGAGTCGGGAAGGAATTTTTTTACTCTAAAGTGGGGAAAATTGGTTTCTACCTTGCAGTTTTTTAGTTTTTTTTTTGCCTTCCTCTGGATCAACTTGCAGGATAACAGGTTGAACTGCATGGACAGATGTCTTTTTTCAGCCTTATAAACTATGGGCCAGATTTATCATTAGCTAAAGTCACTTTAATGGAGTGAAAAAGTCGCAAAAAAATGCGCAATCGGTAAAATTGCGCATTTTTTTGTGACTTTTTCAAGCTCTGCACTAAGCTCTCCAGTTTTGTGAAAGTGGGCGTGTTGTCTTATGTAAATGAATCTCTAGACAGATTTACTATTGCAACCATTTAAAAAGTCGCAAAAAAGTCGCAAAAAAGTCGCAAAAAAAATGCGTAATTTCACTCCAGGGGGGACCATGCTTATCTTATGCGACTTTTTAATAGAACATGCGACTTTTTTGTAAAGACGTGTGACTTTTGTAAAGCCGCTTACTGAAGGATAAACTGCTACCGTCAATCCACATTTATCACAGTATTAAAGGACCATTAATAAATCTGACTAACTAAAAGTGACTTTGGGCAGATTTAAAAGTAGAGTAAGATGTAAGTGTAATGATAAATCTGGCCCTATGTTACTATGAAATGTTCTGGTGATGGCTCCACCATTTTAATCTATTAATGAGACATATTGATCTTATTGAGAACAATCTTGGCTGTTTTTCTTCTATTAGCAAAAACGAAATTTTAACAAAACGATCATTTTTGTAGAGGTCCAGAAAACCAAGATAAAGTTCAATCTGCTGGACTGCTCACCAAAAACCCGAAATTTATGTCTCAAAAATTGGCATAGATGAAACAAGATGTTTTGGAAATGGAAGTATATTCACTAGTAATCATCCTATATCTTCTATGTCAGTTGACAGTGATTAGGCCTTCGGTAAAAGTATCATGGATTATAGCTTCCATTTTGAGTTGGACTAGGAAAAGAGTGTAGGAGAAACTATGCATGAAGCCTAACACCACTTGTGAAAGCACTGTTCTATTATCAAATAATATTAAGCTATTTGTCATTGCTGAATTATTGATTATCCATATAACATTGCAAATTTCCAGATAACACTTGTTGATTAATTCACATTCTGTTACAAATGGCTTTTTCTTTTGGAAAAAATATAACATTAGTAGAAGAAAATTAGCATCCATCAGAATGCATCTATTATAGGGTATACTGTATGTGTAATCCTAAGTACATAAGGCGATCGCTGTATGATAGAGCAATCCCTATACTTGGGAATTAGCTGGACAGGGGTGTATTGGGCTTGGTTATACAGGGCAAGGTTCTGGACGGTGCCACCCTTGTAAGGGCGGGTGCTCTGTAGCTAAGCTATTAGGGTCAGAGTTAGCACCCCTGATAGGGCATTATCAGGGTCAGCTGATACCTGGTGAGCAGTTGAACATGCCTGTAGAGGGGTAGATTTATTAGATTTCTAAGCTGGTTGGGTGCCGCCGTGCACCAGTTTTCTGCCAAGATCTTTCTTTTTTTGTCTATTGTTTGTTATTTAAGGGCCACGTTTCTGATGAGGTTTTTATTATTGACATATTAAGTTATGTTTTAATACCTTGCTCTATCATACAACGGTCACCTTTTGTACTACGGTTTGATTCTCTAGAGGTCGACTCGATTATCCAGCTTATGGTTATATCATAAATGTATTCCTGCCTTGTTTAATAGTGATTTACTTTACCATCTCATAATATTTAATGATCAGGCAGTTGTTATGTCCTGTATTTTACACTAGTTATAAATGTTTCCAGAACATTTTACTTTAGCATGAAGAGTTGAATGAGAAAGTGAATGCTTTCTCAAGGAGCTGACATAACCTGAGGTTATATTTGCTATCTAAGCTTCTGAAGGTATCTGAAAAGATCAACTGTAGTGATAACTTGTGATTGAAGGAAACAATTACACCCAGTGTATTCTACTAAAGTAATTTTTCCAAAGCTTCCAAAACACTAGTGTAACAAAGCTAGAAAAATTAGTGCAGCAAACAATAAGTATATAGAATGTTTTATTATTGCTATTGTTATTACAGTTATACATTTAACAAATACATTACACACAGTAATGTCACTAAGAGTATATAGGGTCATTATTCAGTGACTGATAAATGTACTGTAAAGTTAGATTTACAATCTCTGACAGCATCCAATCATCATGAAGGTGCCGCAGAGCAGTTGATGAGCCAGCATTCATCAGGTGATCTGCAATACCTTTAGATGAGTTGATGATCAGGAATGAACACTTGTAAGACATTTCCTTAGAAGGCTAGAATATATGGAAGTGAGAAAGTGAGAAAAATTGTAAGAAATTATTACAAGACGTGCATGACTATCGCACTGATCGTATTAGAAAATGGCAGTACAATTACCATTTCCTTTATGGAAACACAGAAGGATTTAAGGACACCAGACACATGGCAAGGGAACCAGCTACCCAGAATACCAATAGAATGAAATATTAAACCCCCCCCTCATGGAAACATCCAGAGTAGAACTTTCTATAGATGCCAACCAATGGCTAGGAACCCCTCTGCTCTTGCAAAAGGCTTGTCCTACAAAAGGGCCCGATATGTTCAAACTTTTTGTTGATCTAAATCAATACATACAGAAACTGAAGCTGAAAAGACACTATCAAATAAAAGAACTGACAGGTTCCATTTATGGAGATAAGAATCCAAATATTGAAGTGAGGGAAACAGGTGAGGAGGAAGATATAGATGAATTGATTGAGGATCTGATTTGAAAACCCGATTGAGACCCAATTTAAACCACGGTCCACCTTTTATCCTCTTAACAACAAAGGTCTTTTCCTAGAAACCTTTTATAGTCTCGTTCTCAGGGACCTCAGGACCCTAACAGATCAAAGTCGGACAGAAACAAAGACACACCATAACCTCACCCCATTACAGAGAAAAGCGATCATTTCATAAATCCCTAAGTAACCCCCAGGACGCCCCATCATTTCGGGAATCGATTCTATCACTTCCAATTTATCTGCCTACGTCGATTCCACATTACAAAGATATGTAAAACACCTCCCCTCATACCTTAGGGACACCAGTCATCTAATCACGTTACTTCAAAACATTAACTGGGAACCAGGCTTTCTTTGGGTCACTCTAGACGTATCAGTGTATACAGTAATATCCAACACAAGCTGGGTATAAAAGCAGTTGAAGGTTCTTTAACTGAGGACCAATACCTACCGATTGCACAAAGAGATTTTATTCTTAACTCTATTGAATTTATTTTAACACATAACTATTTAAAATACAGGAACACTTTTTACCTTCAAAACTGTGGTACAGCTATGGGAACCAAGTTCACCCCATCATATGCACATTTATTTATGGGGGCCTTAGAGCAAAATGAAGGCCTTCTGGGACATCAGCATAAAGTCTTTTACAAGAGATTTATTGATAATATTATTTCAATTTGGAAAGGGGCCTCATCATCATTATCTACATACATTGAGAACCTCAACCACAATAACTGGAATTTGATATTCACTTCACACTCTGATCCTGTGTCTATTTTTTTCCTTGACCTTCATATCCAAATTCTCAACAATAGAATCACCACAAGTACACATTTTAAAGAAGTAGATGGCAACAGCTATCTGGATTTTAACAGTTGTCATTATACACAATGGAAGAAAAATATCCCGTATGGACAGATGCGGTGAGTCTGTAGAAACTGTTCCAATGATAATACCCTAGCCAAGCAGTTGACCACACTACAGGATAGATTTATAGCCAAAGGCTAACATGGGCTAACCTAAAGGCTGTCCTGGATTCTAAATCTGGGGTTTTAAAAAACAGCCAGTTAGAATGTCTACAACCACGAGATTAAAAAAGTTCGACCACAACGACCAATATCCAGTACAATTTTCTTACTAGATTTAACTCCCACCACAATTCTATTAAATCTATCCTCCAAAGACATTGGTCAATACTACATGAGGACCTTATTCTAAAAAAAATCATCCAAGAAAAACCAAGGGTCACCAATCGTGGGGCCCATACCTTAAAGAACATTCTAGCTCCATCTTGCCCCAAGATTCCTGAGAACAAATCAGAGAACAACGTTTTAACAACACCAGGCTCCTTTAGGTGTGGTATAATACGCTGTCTTTGTTGCTGTAGTATAATGAACAATGTAAATACAATTACAGCAAACAACACGGGAGAAACGGTCATGCTGAAACACTACATGAATTGCTCTTTGAAAAATGTCATCTATTTGATCGAATGCCCCTGCAAATTGCAATATGTTGGACGTACCACACAAACACTGAGGGACAGACTCAATAATCACTGCTCCAACATCATCAAACAATATCTCAAACATGGAGTCTCCAGGCATTTCTCTGAAATACACGCAGGAAACTTTTCGGGCTTGAAAATAATCCCGATTGATACCGTCCCACAGTCCCACTCACAGCTCTGTAGACGTGATATGTACTGGATTTATAAGTTAAATACGTTAACACCATTTGACCTCAATGAGTCACTCGAGTGTAGTCACTATTAATAAAAATAACCCTCTAATCCTGCGCTATCAGGAATTAAATTCCGGTCTATTCTAAACATGTAATTCACCGAATTATCCTGTTTATATATATATATATATATATATATATACACACACACAGTGACGTCCATAAATATTAGGACACTGACACAATTATAACATGTTAGGCTCTATACACCACCACCACCACCACCACAATGGATTTGAAAGGAAACAAACAAGATGTGCTTTAACTGCAGACTGTCAGCTTTAATTTGAGAGTATTTACATCCAAATAAGGTGAACGGTGTAGGAATTACAATAGTTTGCATATGTGCCTCCCACTTGTTACTGGACCAAAAGTAATGGGACACAATTGTAATCATAAATCAAGCTTTCACTTTTTAATACTTGGTTGCAAATCCTTTGCAGTCAATTACAGCCTGAAGCCTGGAACGCATAGACATCACCAGACACTAGGGTTTATCCCTGGTGATACTCTGCCAGGCCTCTACTGCAACTGTCTTCAGTTCCTGCTTGTTCTTGGGGCATTTTCCCTTTAGTTTTGTCTTCAGCAAGTGAAATGAATGCTCAATCGGATTCAGGTCAGGTGATTGACTTGGCCATTGCATAACATTCCACTTCTTTCCCTTAAAAAACTCTTTGGTTGCTTTTGCAGTATGCTTTGGGTCATTGTCCATCTGCACTATGAAGTGCGTCCAATGAGGTCTGAAGCATTTGGCTGAATATGAGCAGATAATATAGCCAGAAACACTTCAGAATTCATCCTGCTGCTTTTGTTAGCAGTCGCATCATAAATAAATACAAGAGAACTAGTTCCATTGGCAGCCATACATGCCACGCCATGACACTACCACCACGATGCTTCACTGTTGAGGTGGTAGGCTTAGAATAATGGGCAGTTTCTTTCCTTCTCCACACTCTTCTCTTCCCATCACTCTGGTACAAGTTGATCTTGGTCTCATCTGTCCATAGGATGTTGTTCCAGAACTGTAAAGGCTTTTTTAAATGTCGTTTGGCAAACTCTAATCTGGCCTTCCTGTTTTTGAGGCTCACCATTAGTTTACATCTTGTGGTGAACCCTCTGTATTTCTCTTGATTGTTGAAATTGACACACATACACCTACCTCTGGATAGTGTTCTTGATCTGGTCAACTGTTGTGAAGGGTGTTTGAGAATTCTTCGGTCATCCACCATAGTTGTTTTCCGTGGTCTTCCTATCTTTTGGTGTTGCTGAGCTCACTGGTGCGTTCCTTCTTTTTAAGAATGTTCCAAACAGTTGTTTTGGCCATGCCTAATGTTTTTGCTATCTCTCTGATGGGTTTGTTTTGTTTTTTCAGCCTAATGATGGATTGCTTCACTGATAGTGACAGCTCTTTGCATGTCATCTTGAGAGTTGACAGAAACAGATTCCAAATGCAAATAGCACACTTGAAATGAACTCTGGACCTTTTATCTGCTCATTGTAATTGGGATAATGAGGGAATAACACGCACCTGGCCATGGAATAGCTAAGAAACCAGTTGTCCCATTACTTTTGGTCCCTTAACAAGTGGGAGGCACATATGCAAACTGTTGTAATTCCTACACCGTTCACCTGATTTGGATGTAAATACCCTCAAATTAAAGCTGACAGTCTGCAGTTAAAGCACATCTTGTTTGTTTAATTTTAAATCCATTGTGGTGGCGTATAGAGCCAAAAATTTTAGAATTGTGTCGATGTTCCAATATTTATGGACCCGACTGTATATATATTTATATACATGTATGTATTTATATATTTATGTATTTACTTATTTATTCATTCATTCATTTGCAGTTCGTATATCTACTGTATCTCTACTTTCATCAATTTTATCTTATCTTTTTTATATACTGTAGTTATCAATGCATCTATGTATCCATTTATAGTTATATGCATTTATTTATTTATCTATTTATTTATTGTATATTTATTTATGTGCGCTCATGTACATATATTCCCATATACGCACATATAAACTCCTATATTCTATATGTTTATACACATATATATCCACTTTGGTCTCCCCCCCTTTTTAGATAAGGGCCTTTCTATATGTAATGCCTTCCCCCTATATACGCACTCTAACATTGATGCCCCTAGTTTATCTCTGATTTATCTAATCATCCATCTATCATCCACTACTTCACAAAATACCATCTGTCCCTCTAGAAGCCTTGTATCACATTTGTATATTCTGTCCCTGGGGCACACTATTTGGAAGCCAATTATACCTTATATAGATAACCTATCCTTTGTATCGATAACCTAATCTATCCGATTATTATCCCGTGTGCTTTATAACTCCGGCCACCTAGATGGCCCATCTCTTTCCAGTCTCTTTTGACAGCTTGCGTTCCACAAACATCATGTGTAACACACGTTGTTCAATCTATCATAAGAGCTGACCTCTCCCCGGCCCTCCCCCCCTTTTTTTATTTTTTTATTATTTTTATTTTAATCTCGAGAAATACAATCCATAAAAACAGAATTACAAAGTCATCCCCATCCCTCCCACACCCCCATATCCCCCCCCCCCAATCTTGCAGGAAAAGAGAGAAAGAAAGAGAAAAAAAAATTATTTACTTAACCATCCTAATCCTTCCAGATACTACTCCACTTTGCGTAGGACCCTCTTTGTCTGTACATAATCCTCTCATAAATTTTCACCTTATTAACTAAACATAACCAATTATTACAATCTGGAGCAGAGGGGGAAAACCATTCTCTGGCTACAAGAAGCCTGGCCAGAAACATCACTTTAGTCAATAGTCGGCACTTCAGGAGCTGGCAATTAACCTCCGATAAATCCCCCAAAACCCATACCTTGGGAGATAGAGGAACATCCATATTAAATGTGAATACGAGTGGCCCTTCAAAACCAATGAAGATAAAGTTAAAACTTAACCTTTAATAAAGTATATATTAAAAGCTGTATGAAGCCCTATATATAAAATGTATCAAGATGCACTGCCTAAATGGGTAGTAGCAGGTAGTGGTAGATAGCGATTGCTGAGGGAACCGCCTGATATTGGGTAGGGGTGCTAGCCTAGCGACTATTACATAGCCCTTGATCTCACCCTACAAATGGTATCTAGGAATAACCAGTGGGGACCAAGGACATTGCATTGTTCATTAGAAAGTTGTCTTGGCATAAACACTTCAGGCTTGAAGACAGGAAGAAATGTGTGGCTTTAGGTATAAACCTGCAGGAACTAGAGGCGACACGTACACTTACTACACTAATGGAAGAGGGTGATAGAGACAGAGCACAAGGGCCTTTTACACAATTGAAACTAAAAAGCACTAAAATGCCACCACCCTTACCAGATTCAAGTATCACGATTTTTCACCAACTAGTAACACGTGATCTGGAGGCCCTTAAGCATAAAAAGGCTGCCCCAATCTGTCTTATGATGAATATAAATCCCTAATGAAGTTGGAAAAAGATCGTAATCTAGTGATAAAACCCTCAGACAAAGGGGGTAATCTTGTCCTCATGGATTGTGCTGTCTACAAAAAGATGTGTCTTACGATCCTGGACGACAAGAAGTCGTATGAGGTTTTGCGGGAAGATCCGAGTAAAATGTATTTGGAAGAACTAACTATGATTCTAGACAAGGGTCTGTCATTGAAACTGATAAGTAAAGAGGAGTATGACTATCTCCTCCCCCAATACCCCACTTTGGCGACTTTTTACTCCCTTCCTAAGATACATAAAGGGACGGCCCCTTTAAAAGGCCGCCCCATTGTATCTGGGGTAGGAAGCATTTGTCAAAATGTGGGGATATATACTGACAAAATTATACGTCCCTTCGTAGAATCGCTCCCCTCCTACATACGCGATACTGCAGATCTCCTGCAAAGACTGAATGGTGTTTGCTTGGATGAGACTATAATTCTAGGATCCATCGATGTAGAAGCATTGTATAGCTCCATAGAACATCAGCTAGGCCTAAAAGCTGTGGACTACTATTTATCCATGCAAGACATCAGACTTAAGGCACACAATGATTTTGTACTTGAACTTCTGGACTTCAGCCTCAGGGGTACCGCGATGGGCAGTTCTTGTGCGCCATCGTACGCAAATTTACTCCTGGGCTGGTGGGATATTTTTGTCTTATGGACAGGGTCTGAAGTGTCTTTTGGTGCATTCGTGGAACTCCTTAACAAAAACACACTAGGTTTGAGATTTACCCACGAATGTAACCGCTTTTCTCTCCCCTTTCTTGATGTACTTATAGAAAGGGGAGTAGATCATACGATCATCACTTCAGTCTATAGAAAGACCACGGCTACAAATAGCCTTTTGCGATGGGACAGTGCCCATCCTTTTTCCCTGCGCAAGGGTATCCCCAATGGGCAGTACCTCAGGATGCGCAGGAATTGCTCAACCTTTAAAAACTTTAAGGAGCAAGCTGCGGATCTGAGATCAAGGTTCAGAGAGAGGGGGCTACCCAGATGGGATTCTACGGACAGCCTATGAGGCAGCCGTAGAAAATATGAGGGACTCTCTGCTGACAACTAAAAAAAAAAAAAATGGACCCCTCCAAAGAAGATGGCACTATACGCCTTATAGGCACTTTTGACAATGGACACCAAGAGATCAGGAAAATTATCTCACGATATTGGGACATTTTAAAAGCGGACACAGATCTGGCAGATGTCCTTGGTCCATACCCTCAAATTACTTTTAGAAGAGGTAGGAGGCCTGAAGGATCGCCTAGTAAACAGCCATTTCAGTCCCCCACAACAAGCAGGGAACTGGTTATCTAGAAGACCTCTTGGTACCTTCAGGTGTGGGCATTGCGTTGCCTGTGATCATATAAAAACAACTAAACACTTCCGTAGTTCTGCAACTGGTGAGGAATTCGCCATAAAAGATTTTATTAACTGTCTAACCACGGGCGTAGTCTACCTAGCCCAGTGTTCTTGCCCATTAGACTATGTGGGGAAAACAAAGCGTGAGTTGAGGAGGCGTATCAGAGATCACTACAATGATATCCTGAATGAAAAGGATACATCTATAGCACGCCCCTTTTTGCAGGTCAATGGAGGAGATGTATCATGTATTAAATTTATAGGGATACAGCATGTGCCACAACCCCCTAGGGGAGGTGACTGGGATAAGTTAATTTTGAGAACTGAAACCAAATGGATTTTTAAAATGGACTCAGTGTAACCTAAGGGCTTGAATGAGTTTATCTCTTTTAAGCCATTCTTATAGCAGAGGTCCCTTCCATTTTTCCACTTTCCCACTGGCACCTTTCCTGATGTAATCCTCTATAGACAATAACTACATACAAGTCCTCCTATTCCCTCTTCTAATTATCTCTATGGGATATAGTATATGTTGAGTTGATCATACGACACTGCTTATAATTTGCATTTTCTTTTTATTCAGCTTGCATAAAAGCCTCCCGTTTATAAGTTCGCACTGACTCATGTGCGCAAGGCAATATGTTACAATAGTGACATAAAAAAGGACCGCACTTACAAGCAAACTGCCGGAGACGCAGATCTCCATGGAAACTGGACGCACCCCTCTGTCTGCGTCACTGCAGGAGGTGTGTCGATCGGAGCTCCCTGTCCGTGACTCACAGACGTGAGGCGGGGTGAACTGGTCGGCGTCACAGCTGTGGCGCTCGGAGTATGGGTGTGTCGTATTCACACCCCCGTGATGTGATTGGATTATCGCAATCATGGGAGGTATAGGCGGGCTTTAAATAGCCACTGCCCGCCATGGAATGTTGCCACTGCCATAAACACGCGGGCGCATAGCACTACGCCACTGCACTGTGAGGCCCAGCGGCCCTCTCCTATGCTGATATTCCTGATGATCCATGCTCCTTTGAGCATGGGGAAACGCGTCGGATATAGGAAATAAATCATTGCACTTTAAGGATTATAGTAGCAGGGTTTGACAGTCAGGTCCCAGGTTCCAGCGGCTGGGGGTCGCCCTTTTCGGGGCGGGTGCTCCGCGACAGCCAGTTAGGGTCTTCCCACTGGTTATTCTTAGATACCAATTGTAGGGTGAGATCAAGGGCTATGTAATAGTCGCTAGGCTAGCACCCCTACCCAATATCAGGCGGTTCCCTCAGCAATCGCTATCTACCACTACCTGCTACTACCCATTTAGGCAGTGCATCTTGATACATTCTATATATAGGGCTTCATACAGCTTTTAATATATACTTTATTAAAGGTTAAGTTTTAACTTTATCTTCATTGGTTTTGAAGGGCCACTCGTATTCACATTAAATATTTAGCCCCTGAGTGTAGACTAGTCTCCTGTTGGAGATTTTGTCCAAAATCCCGTTTGGAACATCTATATTAAGTCTCTGAACCAAAGTTGTTTGAACCGTTCTCCAATATTTACTCAATATCGGGCAATCCCAGAACAGATGTAAATGATCTGCCCTGGGGTCCCCACAGTGGAGGCAGTCAGAGGAGGCTCTAAATCCCCTCTTATGGAGCCATAAAGGCGTCACATATATTTTGTGTATAATATTAAACTGTACAACAGTATAATTAAAATTATGCGAAACCTGACTTAAATTCTCCCCTATATTCTCCCAATCCGGGGGGCCCACCTCTGACAATAAAACAGACCAGGATCTCTGTCCTGGAGAGAGACATTCCAAAAAAAAACTTTTCATCAAGTGTCTATAACAATGTGATAATTTAACTTTTATACCACCTTTCTTACGAATCAAATTGTGCAAAAATTCAGGAGTGTCTACATCAAGTGAATGACTATCGGCAATGCAAAGAAGTGCCGACCTCAATTGAAAATATGCATACCAAGCCACCTCACCTACATTTAAATTTTGTTTTAGCTCCATAAGAGACAGGATTTGTCCATCTTTAACCACCTGATTCAAACATTGAATATTTTTCGTCCTCCAATATTGCCAACAATTTGGGTCATCTAAATTCAAAAGATTTGAGTTATGCCATAATGGAGTACAAATAAGTGATGCCTTGATTTTAAACCAACTCTTTATAACCAGACAGGCCTTTGTAGCCATTCAGCAGAAGGGTTTATAGCCAATCTGTGTGTTAAGTAAATAGTCAGACTCTAGTACTGTAAATATATCTGAGAAACCTGAGTCTTTCACCAATTTTCTACAAAGATGGCTATTTTCCCAGTCGTTGAAAAAGCAGAGTTGAGAGGCCATAAAATAGCGCCTAAAATAGGGGAGGCCTCCCCTATTGTAGGGCATAGAAAAATAAAGCGCCTTTAGTCTCACACGCTTCCTCCCCCATAATAAATCGTTAATCATCCGTTCTATCAATCTAAAATACTTATCTTCAATCCATACAGGCGAATTGCGAAGAACATACAGGACCTGGGGCAGCACCACCATTTTTGTTAATGAGATTCTGTCTGCTTTTGCAGGCAAAATTCTTTGCCATATCTTAATTTTAGATCTCAACTTTGACGATAAAGGAATCAAATTGAGTTGAAAATAATCTTGAATTTTGGCAGAAACTGTTATCCCCAGGTATTTAATTGAATCGGAGATCGATAGCCGATTAGCAAAATTTTCCATAGATCCTCGCAGTTCATCTACGGGGAGAAGAGCAGTCTTCTCCCAGTTGACCTCCAGGCCAGAAGAGTCAGAGAATAGGTTGACTAATTCCATTATTCGAGGAAGTGAGTTTTCTGTTTGATGAATAAAAAACAAGATATCATCTGCATAGAGAGATATACTGTACGGTCCTGTTTCTCCATTACACCAAAACCAGCCACTCTCGAATCCTGTCTTATACTAACTGCAGGAGGTTCAATATAGATATTAAATAAAAGAGGGGAGAGAGAACATCCTTGACGGGTACCTCTTCCCAATACAAAACTCTCTGTCAACATATCATTGATCCTGATCCTGGCCACTGGGCATTTATATAACAACTGAACCATCCCCATAAATTTGGGGCCAAAACCCATTCTTTTCATCACCTCCCAGAGAAACGCCCACTCGACTCTGTCGAACGCCTTAGTGGCATCCAGCGACAGGACCAAGCGGGCGCTGCCACCAGGAGACTGAATATTAGTAAAGAACAAATGCAAGTTATGATGGGTGCCCCTTTTTAGCATAAAGCCATTTTGATCTGGATGAATCACAGAAGACATAACCCGAGAGAGCCTCTTGGCCAGAACCTTTGATAACAAACTAACATCCGTGTTTAATAAGGAAATTGGTCTATATGAGCTCAAATCCACCAGATCTTTATCCTTTTTAGGGATTAAAACTATCACGGCTTCCATCATGGACTGTGGCAGAGCCCCTCCCTGCGATGCTTGAGAAAATACCTCCAATAGATGGGGGAGGATGACATCACTATACTTACGATAAAATTCATATGGAAAACCATCTGACCCTGGCGATGAGTTTCCAGAGATAGACCTCAAGGCCTCTTGAATCTCCACGAGAGACAATTCTCTTTCCAGAGATTTTTTTTGGGTTTCTGTTAACATCGGAAGAGAAATTTTCTCCAGGAACTGACTCGCCAGGTCAGGTGGCAAACCAGGAGAAGATCTATATATCTGAGAGAAGTATTGCAGAAAGTATCTCTAATTCCCTCTGGGTCTGATATAATTACCCCATCTAAATTACGAATTGAAGTAATAGCTTTCTTTTTCTTATCCTGTTGTGAAATTATTTTAGCTAAAAGCTTACCAGGACGTCCGGACTCTGAGAAGTACTTCTGTCCCTTAAAAAGTAATCTATGATTTGCTTTCTCAATTACGTATTCCTTCAGAGAACAACTAGCCTTCTGCATCTCTTCTTTGTTATATTCAGTAGATTGATTGATAAATCGCTCCGTTGTGGATGCCACGATATTAATCAGGTCCTCCTCTTTTTTCCTAAATGATCTCCTCACAGCAGTGATATCACTAATAAGAACCCCCCTCAGATATGCTTTCAGAGCATCCCAAACTAAATTGATATTAGCAGAGGGGAGATTCACCTCCCAAAAGGAAGATACATGTAATTTAATAGACTGATAATTATCCATAATAGTAAGCCAATATGGGTTCAGCTTAAACCCAAATCCCCTATTGTCTTTGTTCTCCCCAACGCGAACCTCAATTGAAAAAGGTGAGTGGTCTGAAACTGTTCTTACTCCATATCGTATCCTTTTAATATTATTCAAGTTATTCTCGTTAGTAAGCGCCAAATCAATCCTAGACATTGCTCTGCCTCCTCTGCTAACACAAGAGTACACTCTCTTTCCTCCACCAACATGTTCCCATATATCAACCAGTCCAACTTCCGAACAAAACTGAGGCAGTGGAGAATTACAAGTATTCCTTCCCCGATCTGCGTCTAAAGTCAGTCTGTCCTTTTTAGGATCCATAACCGCGTTAAAGTCTCCCATCAGAACAAGCCGACATTCTGGTTTATTTTCCAAAAAACGCAATAGTTGGGTAAGTGGATACATCGAGAATGGCGGAGGTATATAAAAAAAGGCAAGAATGTAACTATATCCATAAAGCCTACCATACAAAAAAATAATTCTGCCCTGATCATCTATATAAGATTCTATTAAGGAAAAATCTATAGAATTATGAATCAGAACCGAAACACCCCTAGAGGAGCCACTAAAAGTGGAATGATAGGATTGGGAATGCTATACCATCACCAAGCGGGTCACTGTCTCTTTAGTGAGATGGGTTTCCACTATACAAATAATTGCAGGAAGATGTCTTTTTATTGCGTCCATAATAGCTTGCCTCTTAACCCTTTCCCCAAGACCTCTAACATTCGAAGAAACAATTCTAACAGACATCAGTTAAACGAGAAAGAAGAAAAAAAAAAAAAACCTGCAGGATAAATTCCCTCCCCCATTCCCTCTCCCCCCCCCTTCTTTGATCCGCCCGATCTAGTCAGCAAACCTCTACCTTCCGGCCATTCTCCCCCCCGCTAGTCCCATCCCCTCTCCATCCCCTCCATCACTTCATTATAAAAATATTTCAAATGCCCAATTGCTCTATCCAATCGAGCGCTTGTTGCGGTTTCTCAAAGAATTGGATAGTCCCATTGTAAATCACTCTTAATCGCTGGATACTGTAAGGAATATTTAATGTACTTGGATGCCAAGCGTTTCTTTATCTCAGTGAAACTTCTTTTTTCCTGAGTCTGTCGAGCAAAATCAGGGAAAAATAACAGTTTATTGCCTTGATAGTCAATGGGTGAACATTCTCTTGCTCTTCTCAGTATCATATCTCTGTCCATAGATAGTAATAGTTTCATTAAGATTACTCGGGCCGGCCTCCCTGGAGTGGGTTTTCCCCCTGGAATCCGGTGGCAGTGGGCTCTTTCTATTTGAAACATGGAAGAAAAATGTTCACTGCCCAGGTTTTTTAAAAATTACATCCTTAAGTTGTTCAACTAGCTGCTGGCCTTCAGCTCCTTCTGGAAATCCAGCTATACGGATATTATACACCTTGATCTATTTTCCAAGTCCTCCAATTTGTTTTGTAAAAGGTGTTTTTCTGAAGAAAGAGACAGAGTCTTGGATTTTATCATATTCATATCGGATTGCAGAGAGTCGACGTCTTCTCCATATTAAGTACTCGATCCCGGATTTTGGTCAGGTTTTCTCTTATTAAAGTATAACTGTCAAATTTTTTTTTTTTTTACTATTGGATTTTGGTGATTAGTATCACCTTGTTGGCCCTGTTTTAATTTCTGATTCTTAAATAAATAACCCCTAAAAGCCACCTAAAAGTCCCTAGTATTGGCTATTGTTACCAATATCAGGTTGCTATGCTCCTTCCGTCTACCAGATAGAGGACGGAGCACGCTGCGTGCACTGGGAACTGATAGTGAGTCAGCATTGTAAGGGAATGTATAAAAAGCCAGGTTCTTCCTGACAGGAGATAACAGTGCTGGGCTGTGTGTGTGAACTTCTCCACATGCCTGTGCTTGGCAGACACTCCCTTAGCAGTGAAGGACAATGTAGAGCCCAGTGTATAAATGACAGCCTTATCTGATAAGAGGAGAGCTTGTAGGAGGACTACAGGCTTCAGCCAGACCTGGGAACTTCACTGCAAGACCCCCCTATACAGAGCTGGTCTTCACTAACTTCACTGCAGGTGTCCTATGGATTAGCCTCAGGGCTGAGGGCAGCCATCTTAACAGAATAGTGAAATTTCAGTTTTATGCAGACTGGTTGCTAAGGGCTGAATCTTATTAAATAAGGGGTAAATAAGTCTAATAGTTATTGATTCAGGTATATTATCATATTAGTAACTACATATATGAAAACTGAAATTAGGGTCTAAATGTGACAGTTATCCTTTAAGGATATGTCGCTCTGCATTGACCCTAGTTGAATAGACATCACTTGCACTAGCATACCATTATTTTTCACAGCGCACAAAATTTTTTCCAGAGCTAAGTTCAGTTTCTGTTCGCAATAGGAGACTTTCCTCCCCTCCTTCCTGGTCTAATAGCTCATCCTCAGAGAATTCTTCAGCTTGGGGAATTTTAACAGTTTTCTTAGGGTTAGTACTCATTTTCCCTTTGGATAACCCAGTTTCATTAAGGGAGGGGGATTTCAAAAACTTCTCAATTTTGCCCTCTGGTGTCTTAGTCCCCAGCTTTGTTCCAGAGGAGTCAACTGACCGCCGCTTTGGAGCCATTGATCTTTTAACTCCTTTGGGACACATGACGTACCGGTACGGCATGTTTCCCGAGTCCTTAAGGACACATGACGTACCGGTACGTCATGAGTTGTTCCGATCACTGCTGCTCAGCTGGCAGTGATCGGAACAAGGTACCTGCTGAAATCATTCAGCAGGTACCTTGTTACAATGCCCAGGGGGGTCCTGTGACCCCCATATGGCGATCGCTGCAAACCGCAGGTCAATTCAGACCTGCGGTTTGCAGCGCTTATGTGATCTCTGATCTCCGCGGTCTATGACCGCGGGATCAGAGAGTTAATGCCCCCAAACTGTTTTTAACCCCCTGCAGCCCCCAATCATATTGTGGCTGCGGGGGTGCAGGGGGTGGTTGCGGGCGGCGGGAGGCGGGCGGGAGGCGGGCGGTGCGGTGGGCGGGATCGCGATTGCGATCCCCGCCCGCCTCCCTGTAATCTATCCCTGGTGTCTAGTGGTTCTATCAGAGTGTCAGCACATTGCTGACACTCTGATAGAAACGGCTGGCATCTGTGCTGCAGATGCCAGCTGCTTAACCCTTTCCATACCGCGGTCCGTACGGACCGCGGTATGGAAGGGGTTAACAGGGAGGAGCGCTCCCTCCTTCTTCCCATCGGGGGCTGCTGTGCCTTGCAGCCCCCAACAGGATGGGATCGCAGAGGGAGGGTGCTCCACTCCTCCTCATCCATCACCCCCTGCCCAGTTATGGCAGCGGGTGATGGTTGCCATGGAGACAGGACGCTTTCAGAAGCGTCCTGCTCTCCATGGTGCTGAAAGTCTGAATAGACCTGCTAAAGGTCTATTCAGACTTTCTAAAGTACAAAATACAGTACAGTGCACTATATAGTGTACTGTACTGTATTATACAGACACCAGATCCACTGGATCTTTCAGAACCAAGTGGGTCTGGGTCAAAAAAATGTAAAAAGTGAAAAAAAGTAAAAATGAAAAAACACATAACACTGAATAAAAATTAAAAAAATAAAATACACTACACATATTAGGTATCGCCGCGTCCGTAAAAACCTGCTCTATAAAAATATCACATGACTGAACTCCTCAGGTGAACGCCATAAAAAAAACCCCAAAAATGGTTTAAATAAGCCATTTTTTGGCACATTACATCACTAAAAGTGTAATACAAAGCGATCAAAAAGGCGTTTGCCTCCCAAAATAGTACCAATCAAACCGCCATCTCATCCCGCAAAAATGAGCCCCTACCTAAAACAATTGGCCAAAAATAAAAAACTATGCCTCTCAGACTAAAACATGATTTTTTTGTTTCAAAAATGCTTTTAGTGTTAAATGTAAAAAAAATTAAAAAGTAGACATATTTGGTATCTACACGTCCGTAAGAATCTGCTCTATAAAAATATCACATGACCTAACCCCTCAAGTAAACACTGTAAAAAAAATTATAAAAACTTTGTCAAAAGCCATTTTTTTGCCACCTTACATCACAAAAAGTGTAATAGCAAGCGATCAAAAAGTCATATGACCCCCAAATAGTGCCAATCTAACCGTCACCTCATCCCGCAAAAATGATACCCAACCTGAGACAATTGCCTAAAAACTGAAAAATATATGTCTCTCAGACTATGGAGATACTAAAACATGTTTTTTTTCATTCAAAAGGATATTATTGTGTAAAACCAAAATAAATAAAAAAGGTATACATATTATGTATCGCCGCGTCCGTAAGGACCTGCTCTATAAAAATATAACATGACCTAACCCCTCAGATGAACGCCGTAAACATAAAAATAAAAACGTTGTCAAACAAAGCAATTTTTTTGTCACCTTACATCACAAAAAGTATAATAGTAAGCGATCAAAAGTCATATGCACCCCAAGATGGTGCCAATCAAACCGCCATCTCATCCCGCAAAAATGAGCCCCTACATAGGACAATCGCCCAAAAAAATATATATATGGCTCTCAAACTATGGAGACACTAAAACATGATTTTTTTTGTTTTAAAAATTATATTATTGTGTAAAACTTATATAAATAAATAAAAAGTATACATATTATGTATCGCTGCGTCCGTCACAACCTGATCTATATAAATAACACATGACCTAACCCCTCAGCTGAACACAGCAAAAAAAAATAAAAATACGGTGTCAAAAGCCATTTTTGTCACCTTACATCACAAAAGTGTCATAGCAAGCGACCAAAATGTCATATGCACCCCAAGATGGTGCCAATCAAACCGCCATCTCATCCCGCAAAAAATAAGCCCCTACATAACACAGTCGCCCAAAAAATAAAATAAAACTTTGGCTTTCAGAATGTGGAGACACTAAAAAAATTATTTTCAAAAAGGCTTTATTAGGTAAAACTGAAACAAAAACCCAAAAAGTAGTCATATTTGGTATTGTCGCGTCCGTAACAACCTGCTCTATAGAAATAGCACACAATCTAACCTGTCAGTTCAACTATGTAAATAACAAAAATAAAAACAGTCCCAAAACAGCTATTTTTTTGCAAATTTTCCATTTTAATCCATTTTTGCAGTAACAAAGCAAGGGTTAACAGCCAAGCAAAACTCAATATTTATTGCCCTGATTCTCTTGTTTGCACAAACACCCCATATGTGGTCGTAAACTACTGTATGGCCAAACGGCAGGGCGTAGAAGGAAGGGAACGCCATATGGTTTTTGGAAGGCAGATTTTGCTGGACTGGTTTTTTGACACTATGTCCCATTTGAAGCCCCCCTGATGCACCCCTACAGTAGAAACTCCAAAAAAGTGACCCCATTTTTGAAACTACGGGATAAGGTGTCAGTTTTGTTGGTACTATTCTAGGGTAAACATGATTTTTGGTTGCTCTATATTACACTTTTTTTGAGACAAGGTAACAAAAAATAGAAATTCGGAAATTTCATCTCCATTTGCCAATAACTCTTGTGGAACACCTAAAGAGTTAACAAAGTTTGTAAAACTGGTTTTGAATACCTTGAGGGGCGTAGTTTCTTAGATGGAGTCACTTTTATGGAGTTTCTACTCTAGGGGTGCATCGGGGGGCTTCAAATGGGACATGGTGTCAAAAAGCCAGTCCAGCAAAATCTGCCTTCCAAAAACCATATGGCGCTCCTTTCCTTCTGCGCCCTGCAGTTTGGCCATACAGCAGTTTACGACCACATATAGGGTGTTTCTGAAAACTACAGAATCGGGGCAATAAAAATTGAGTTTTGTTTGTCTGTTAACCCTTGCTTTGTTACTGGAAAAAATGGATTCAAACGGAAAATTTTTCAAAAAATCGAAATTCTGAAATTTTATCTCCATTTGCCATTAACTCTTGTGGAAAACCTAAAGGGTTAATGACGTTTGTAAAATCAGTTTTCAATACCTTGAGGGGTGTAGTTTCTAGAATGGGGTCATTTTTGGGTGGTTTCTATTATGTAAGCCTCACAAAGTGACTTCAGACCTGAACTGGTCCCTAAAAAGTGGGTTTTTGAAAATTTCTTAAAAATTTCAAGATTTGCTTCTAAACTTCTAAGCCTTGTAACGTCCCCAAAAATGAAATAGCATTCCCAAAATGATCGATACATGAAGTAGACATATGGGGAATGTAAATCAATAACTTTTTTTGGCAGTATTACTATGTATTATAGAAGTAGAGTAATTGAAACTTGGAAAATTGCAAATTTTTCAAAATTTTTGGTAAATTTGGTATTTTTTTTATAAATAAAAATGAAATTTTTCGACTTCATTTTACCACTGTCATGAAGTACAATATGTGACGAAAAAACAATCTCAGAATGGACTGGATAAGAAAAGGCGTTTTAAAGTTATCACCACATAAAGTGACAATGGTCAGATTTTGAAAAAATGGCCTGGTCCTTAAGGTGAAATAGGGCCGTGTCCTTAAGGGGTTAAGACCCCTTTCATATATATATATATATATATATATATATATATATATATATATATATATTTTATATATTTTTTTTTAAATTTCCCCTTTCTCCCTAAAACCCCTTTCGTTTTTTTTTTCCCTCTTTTTCTTCTTCCTTATCTTGTATCTTTTCCTTTCCTTTCCTTTTCTTTTCCTCTTCCTTCCTTTCCCCTTTTCTTTCTCCTCCTTTCATACCCGCATCTGCTCTGCTTTCAACACTGTTTTTTTACTTTAACTTTTAGTTTTATTATTATTTTTTTCCCCTATTTTTCTCTCCTTTTTCTCTCTTTTCCTTTATTCTCCTTTACTCTCCTTTATTCTCACATCTTGAATGCCAACCACCAGAGTCTTATGATATTAAACAGAGTCACACAGCTAATACAAGACTGTAGGCAAAAAGGAGAGCAAAAAGAAACACATCAAGAACACTTTTCCTCATGTGTCCAGCGTCCAGCGTCCAGAAGCAGAAGAGCAGGGACGAGCAGGGGAGACCAAGCAGAACCGGCGCAGGAGGGAAAAAGCAGGAGAGGTAAGAGGCGAAGCAGGTCCAGCTAAGCCAGTCAGCAAGCAGTAGAGGTGGACGGGGAGGTGAAGACACGCTCCCTGTAGACAACAGCAGGCGGCAGGCGGAGACCCAAAGTTCTCACAGGAGCAGGGCAGCAAAAGGCGGCAGTGGGGGGGGGGTCTGGGAGCTCGCCCTCGCTGTAAGCGGCAGCAGGCAACAGGCTGGAATCGAGCAGCAGCGGGAGCTGAAGGCACAGGGAGTCCGGCGTTTTCCTCAGGGCGGCAGGCGGCAGGGCAGAGGGCTCAGGCATACCCAGGGCTCAAAGCATCAGCTGAGGAGCCGGAGAGCGAGGAGGAGGGAGGAGGAGAGCGCAACGTGGCGTGTTCACGTCATCACGCCGTCTTCGAGAGCTCCGAGGCCCTCCCCCCTTTTTAATTGTGCTCCACAGACCCCTGTGTTCCACGTACAGCTCCTTCCAGCACTTCTCTATGCTCTCCTTACTAAGGTTCATGCAGGCGCACTGCACATATATGCGTTCCAACCACCGGATATGTGTTTCCTAAACCACTCCTTCGGTGCGCATGTCGGTGCGGTTCGCGCATGCGCACTACACATATATATGCGCCTCAATCACCGGACATCCCATCCTGGTAATATATATTTCTGTCCCCGATTTAATAAGTGCTTTTGGGATATACATGGGGGAAACACTACCTGTCTATATGGTTAAGGGGGGGGGGGGGATAAAAGCAGACGATAAAGGATATTGCTGATTGAATATGGTTTGACCTTAGGCATGAGAGGGGGCAGGACTTCCGGGTTGAGGGGTCATGTGCCTCTCCTGCCGCCATCTTTTTCACTATATATATCTGAAGTAACACATGTATTTTATACCCTGCTCCTGAAGAAGGGGGATTGTATCTTACCCCCGAAACGCGTCAAGCTTTTCTACTTGAAATAAAGACCACCTGAAATATTAAAGAGGCCCCCGATTCATCATTTGGGACAATCCGGTGGATTCACTATCTACAAGCGACCTTGGCGAGGGGGGGGTTTAAAGTGCAAGTATCTTGAGATTTATCTTGCAAACCCCCCCCCCCCCCATCGGTGAAGTTAGTACAACTATAACAACTGCTAGTGTTGCTATATTAGTTTTATTGACTGTACTTTTTTTATTGGTCCAGTAGTGCCATGTTTTATTCTTATTTGAATATAAGATTATTTACTTAAACATTCATCTATGTTCTCAGTAATATAGTTTCACTCAGTATACATTCACTCACTCGGGAACCTCTCCACCAGTTCCAATCAGCCTTTCTTGCACTGATAATATGTTTTGTGGCGCTCCATGGGTTCTTGTTCTCTGAATGGTTTCCTCTAAACCTTGATATTACGGGCAGCCTCGTTTTTTGAGGCAAGCTTCTTTCACGGTGTGAGCTGCCTACACCATATCGAATTCTCTATCTGAAATCTTTCACTTTTTTATAGCACCGTGTCCCTTGGCGCTCCCTCCTCTAATCTATTTTTAGCACTAACATGTTCACTGTAGTTTGTAAGCGTGCTAGGATCACGTGCACAATGTAGCTCACATACTGTAGGCTAGTGCTTTTTTAATAGAATGCAAGCACAGCCACGCCGATGGATTGCAGAGTGGTTGTAACCATGGAAATGAGAAGTGCATAATGTGATGGAAAAATGAATCCAGCCAGCAAAGGCTGCATTTGTGACTAATTACTTTGTGACAAAGCATATTTTTTTGTAAGTAGTGGGCGCAATGACAGGGAGCACCCAATCCTATTGCAATAACACACTGCTCTGAAAATAGTGAGTGTGCTTACTTGGTTATTATCAGAAGTCCCATAACAAACAGGGTATTTAAAAACACACTGCCCCGTCACATGTGTTATGATTTTTTCATATTCTTTTTACTATAAATAAACCCCCCCAAAAAAGTAAAATAGTCAAAATTCACCGCAGAACGGCTAATAGGACATAGGTAACTTTCCTATTCACTCCTGGAGGTTTTTTCATTTTTGCGTTTTCATTTTTCTTCCCTATTTTTCTTGAGCCATAACTTTTTTATATATCCATTCACATAGCTGTATGAGGGCTTATTGTTTGCAGGACAAGTGGTACTTTCTAATGCCACCATTAATAATGGCATAAAATGTAGTGGGAAGCGGTAAAAAAAATTCAAATGGGGTGGAATTGGAAAAAAAATACAATTTCTCCCGGGTTTTGTTCCCAATTCTATGTGTATGGAGCTGTTTGGTGGCTCATTTTTTGCGGAGCAATCTGTAGTTTTTATTTTATACCATTTTGGAGTGTGCATGACTTTTTGATCACATTTTATTACTTTTTTTTGGGTAAGAGAAGCAATAAAAAAAAATTCCAAATCAGCCATTTTGACCTTTTTTCTGTTACACCATTCACCCAATTGGAATTTTTTTTTTCTATTTTAATAGTATGGGCATTTTCCATCTCGGTGATACCCATGATGTTTATATTTATTGTTATTTAGTTTTTTTGGACGTGTACTTCAGGTGTTTTCTTTTTTTTTCAATTTTCTTTTTATAAATGTTTAACAATATCTGGTAATAGGATAATAGGATAATGCAAAACATTATACAGGTAGGGCAAATTATACAATGTACATTGTTTTGGTAGATATTGCAGAGCGATTATGCAAATTCAAGAACAACAGTAGTCCTTGAATAGAAGAATGCAATCTCAAATGTGAAAATTAGTCTTAAAGGACGTGTATGCGTATAATCTGGAATATTTCTTGGTTCAATGTGTTTGTATTTGTCTTGTAGTAGTAAATAAAGTAACCTGTATAGTAAGTATATGAACTATAAGATAACTATATGATATGTACTAGGAGGGGAAGGGGAGGGGGGAGAGGGGTTGTGTAGGCCCGAGATCACTTTGTAATATTTGCCGCGATGCGTAAAGTGATATTGGTGTCATAATTGGTTGCATGATTGGTGGTTTCGTCTCATATGTTTCTATAGGTAGCCATCTGTGGGTAAGTTTCCTTCTGATATGTGGTTAAGGAAGGGGTTGATTTGGGATAGGTAACCATGGGGTCCAGAGTATCATAAATCTGCTGTGGGTATGTTGAGTTAGTGCAACAATTCTTCAATACTATATATTTGTTTTACTTTATGTAACCACCTGGGTAATGTGCTGACATTCTCCAAAAAGGGGGGATGAGAAGTTTAAAGACTTTTAACAGAAATGAAAGAAGTAATTTTGTCGCTCTTCATTCCAATTTAGGAATATCAGAGTGGGTAAAGGTATTGTTTTTAGAGAACAGATGATCTTGGTAGTCTCTAAAACAGATTTCCAGAATGGTGCTAATTTAGAGCATGACCATCAGATATGCAAGAATGTCCCTCTTTCTGAGTTACATCTCCAGCAAGTGTCAGGGATAGAGGGATACAAAATATCAGTTTTAACTGGGGTTGTGTAACAATGGGGCAGTATCTTATTTGAGGTTTCTTGTATTCGTATACAAGAGGATGGTCCATGGGAGCATTTGTAAATGTTGGAGATTGCGGCGGGTGTGAAGTTAAGTCCTAAGTCTCTTTCCCAGAGGCGTATGTAAGCCCACTTTAATGACACCAACTTAGTGAGAATAAGGTTACAGAGTTTTAATAGCACCTTGACAGGTGAGTTATGTTGTACTATTAGGGTTTCGAATTGCTTCAGTTGTCTATCTAGTGTTCCCTGTTATATATATGTGTGGAGTGCCATTTTAAGTTTATTGTATTCTAGGAAATTTAGTAGTTTCCCACCCATTAAGTTGTTTATGTCAGCAAGAGATTTCATTGTTCTGTTTTCCAGTATGTTGTCTAGTGGTATGTCTAGAGTGTGTAATCGTTCTGGGTAGTTGAGATGTTTTTGTGGAATGTATTGTATCGGTAGGTCTTTCACATTAGCTAGTAAGTTTGCTGCATGTGCCTTCCATAAGTGTACTACTTCGTGAATTAGGCCATTTTTTAAAGTTTTTGTGTCTAAGTAGTCAATTGGAGCTATTAGTAAGGTGCTAAGAGGTATCGGAGAGGAGAGTTCTTCTAGTGCTACATGTAATTTGCTAGAACCCGGCATACAAGGGCAAGTGTTGGTGCCCCCTGCTTCTGGGGGGGCCCACTGAGCTGCTATGAGCACTTCCATTAATACAGATGGAAGAACTCATTGCTGGAGCTGCTGTCATTTCACTTACGCAGTACCCCTTGTAGAGAGCCCTCTGATAGTCAAATGAAGCTGCTGCAGAGACTCAGACAAGTCCCCTCTACACTTGCTGCCTGAGACACCTTCCCCCCTTATATCCTGGTTTTTCCTTTCCTCCCTCATGTATCCAGAGCTCCTGTCTCCTATTGATGCCCTGCACAGACCTCCTGCCACTACGTCTTTAATGAATCCCCCTCAGCCCCTTCCACCTACTTGCTGTGTTCACCCCTCCTGTCCATCCATGGCCCCGGGCCCCTGTGTCACTCCTCTGCCTCTCATTATGGTGGTGTCTAAACCACATTCACCATAAGGACCTTCTAACTTCACAGGGTCACCCGTACTGCGCCCCTCACCCCATATTGTTCTTCCTTAAACCCTGCATTGTGCCCTCTTACCACACCCTGTACAGTGCCCCTAGTCATTGCCTGTACTGTGCCCTATTATACCCTTTTATCCGGTCGCAGTATGGCGGTGTCATTATACTGTGTGGGGGGCAGTGGGAGTCATTATTCTGAATGGAGGGCCACTGTGGGGTCATTATACTGTGTGGGGGGCACTGGGGGTCATTATACTGTGAGGGCCCCTTACACAGTATAATTACCCCAAAAGCCCCCATTCAATATAATGACCCCAGTGACCACTATACAGTATAATGACCCCCATTGCCCCCTCTATACAGTATAACCCCCAGTGTGGGGACCACTGGGGGTCATTATTCTGAATGGGGGCGACTGGGGGTTAATATTCTGAATGGAGGGCCACTGTGGGGTCATTATACTGTGTTGGGGGCCACTGGGGGGTCATTATACTGTGTGGGGGGTCAATATACTGTGTGAAGGGCCACTAGTGGTCATTATACTGTGTGTGGGGCTCCTGGGGGTCATTATACTGTGTGGTAGCCATAGGGGGACATGAAAATGTAAAAAAAAATGCCCGAAGGGGGCCCACTGAGATTTATCACCCAAGGGCCCAAATGAACCTAGAGCCGGCCGTGGGTCTAGCCCAATGTATTACTCTAGAAATAACTGCTGCCGAATATTAGAAGTGTAGGTCTGGTACACCCAGTCCACCTAGTGCCTTGGGGAGTGTTAGTGTTGAGAAACCTAGTCTGGGTCGTTTTTTTTTACAGATGTATTTTGTGAAGAGTGGTCTGACTTTTATAAAATAGGATTTAGGTATCTTGATCGGCAGCATCTGGAACATGTATATGAATTTGGGCAGAATGAGACCTTTTATTAAGTTCTTCCTTCCTATCCAGGATATAAATGAAGCGGACCAGGATTCTATTTTGTGTAGAGAGTTTTGTAGTAGTGGTAAGTAGTGAAGTTTAGTCAAACCTTACCAATGTGTGCTAAGTTTAATCCCTAAATATGTTATATGACTTTTTGGCCATTTGAATGGGAATTGGCTTTCCATGGCGCTCTTCAGTTCTTGAGATATATTTATGCCCAGTGCCTCCTGCCCATATGTGAACTTGCGCATATGTGCAGGAGTATAGTTGAGAGATGGCTTTAATAAGGGGGCCAGGAATTTGAAAGTGGCTTAGAGTTTCAGTCATGAAGATCCAGTCCACTCTGTCGAAGGCTTTCTTGGCATTTGTGCCAAGGAGGACTAGTGGGGAATGGGAAATGTTGGCATGTTGAATAAGATGTAAAAGTTCAATGGAGTTATGTTTGCCTTCCCTACACTTCACAAAGCCAACCTGTTCAGGGAATATCAGACTCGGCAACAAGGGACTTAAACGCTGTGCTACAAGGCCGGCAAAAACCTTTAGGTCATTATTTAAAAGGGATATTGGTCTGTAATTACTACAAAATTCAGGATCTTTCCCTTCTTTATGTAAAAGGGAAATATGGGCTTTAAGTGCTTGTCTCGGTAACGCCAAGCCCTGCAGCACAGAGTTACAGAGGCGCAAGAAGAGGGCTTGGAGAATTTCACGTGGGGATTAGTAATATGAGATAGGGAGACCATCAAGGCCTGGGCTTTTTCTCGTAGGGCTCTTCGACAGGATGGACTGTATCTCTAGTGGCATAAACGGCCTGATGATCTCTCCTTGTTGGTCTTCCGATAATGTCGGGAGACGGAGAGAAGAGAGAAAATCCTTAATATCTTCCTGTCTTTTGATTGTTTGATCTTTTGTGTCTTTCGCCCTTAGCTGATATAGGGTCTTATAATAGTGACAAAATGCGTCTGATATGCCTTTAGCGTCTGTGACACGTGTGCCTGAATGATGTTTTACTGAAAGTATATATGTGTGCGGTTTGCGTTTCTTAATGAGAGAAATCATTAGTTTGGATACTTTATCACCATGTATAAAAAGTCTATTTTTCCATGACGTAAAATTGCATGTTTAGTATGTCTTTAAATTGTTGTCTTTTGGACATTAGTGTTCGAAGGGTATCTCTAGAGTAAGATGATTGTTTTTTGTCTGGATTTATTGAGATAGGAAGCTATGGAAACAAATTCACCTCGAATGATGGCTTTGTGGGCTTCCCAAATTATAGTAAAAGGTAACGTGTCAGTATTCTGATTAAAGTAGTCTATAAGGTATTTTCTATGCAGCTCTTATATTGTTGGTTGGAGAGGAGGGATTCATTTAATCTCCAAGTCTGCGTGGATTTAGTGATGTTACCAAGTGATGTGAGAAGCAGTAGGATTCAGTGATCTGAATGTACACTGGTAATTATAGTTGCTTCTTTGATAGTCAAGAGTGATAGGAGAGGAAGGAATAGATAATCTATGTGTCTGTACGATTGTTGCACGGGGGAAAAGTGAGTGTAATCTCTTTCTGTTGGGTGGCTATGTCTCCAAGTATCTATAAGTTGGGTAGCGTGTAAGGTTTTATCGATTCGGGTAAGTACTCTTTTGGGCAGTGTTGAGTGCCTTGTGGATGTGTCCATGTGTGGATGTAAGGCTGCATTTAAGTCTCCTCATAAAAAGATGATTCCCTCTATAAATTGTTTGCATTCTATCATAGTGCATGTAAACCATTTGTCCTGATTCTTGTTCGGAGGTTTCCTATTATTACTAATGTGTTGGCTATTTTACCTTTAACAAAAATATAACGACCTTGGTTGTCAGTAAGGGTATCTTGATGTTGGAAGGGCACATTGTTGTTAAGGGCAATGGCAACTCCTCTAGACTTCCTAGATGTTGAGTATGAATGGTGCCAACAATTATAAAATGATTTGTTGAAAGTGGAGGATTTGGATTGGATTGATTGTGTTAACATTTTGTAGTGGTTGTAATTAAACAATGGGGGTACTGTTAGGTGTACCCGTAAAAACTGAGGAACATTATCTAGTGTAAACCAGTAAAGGAAGGTTAATTATAATACTCAGCATATTATTATCAGTCCCTCAGGAGATGTGCTTCAGCAGCTCACGCGGGTTCCAGTCGTCTTAGTGAAGTTGAATGTCTTTGGGACTTCTTCTTGGTTCTTTGATTTTTGGGCTTTTTGACCTGTGTCAACAGCACAGGTAGAGGTGGTAGGTCTATGGTTGTTTGCACAGTTTCTAGTACCGGTGGTGGATCCAGTGAGATGTCTAGTTCTGACGTCGTTGCAATCACTTCTTCTGACATGTGCGCTGTGTAGAGTTTTCCATTGGCCGAGATGGAAATGCCAAACAGGAATAGCCAACGGAACATGTATTCTCTCTGGTGTAGGACATCAGTAAGTGGCTTGAGCAATCGTCGCTTTGTTAGCGTGGATGGAGCCAGATCTTGGAATATGACTATTTGGCTGTCATTGTAGACAAGGGAGTCCGAGGATCTAGCATTCTGTTGATTTTTTTCTATTATGCGAAAGTCCAATAGTTTACAGATGATATCCTTAGGGGGTTCCGCGGTTTTGGGTTTTGGTCTCAAAGCTCTGTGTGCTCTTTTAATGACCAGTGACTATTTTCCTGGGTCTTCAAGTAGGCCAGAGAATATATCTGTTAAGGCAGTCGCTATGTCTGTGGCTTCAATGGATTCTGGGACTCCTCTAACTTTCAAGTTGTTGCGTCTGTTGCGGTTTTCTAGTGTAGATCTTTCATACTGGTGTACAACTTGTTGATGTGTGCCTCTTGTATTTGGAGTTTGAAGCAATCCCTGCCGAATGGTTTATGACAGACGTCTGCGTTTGTTCAATGGAGTCAATCATATGACCCAGATGTTGGAGGTCTTGCTTGATCTCTGAGATGTCTTTAGGGATGGGGGCCAGGGAGGAAGATAGTAGGAAAGTGAGAAATGCTCTAGAGATTGGTTTGTTATTTTCAGAGTATTCACCGCCGTCTTTACTTGCTTGATCTGAGTCTGATGCAATGGAGTCTTTAGGCGGCAGTATTTTGGATGCCGCTATAGTGTTTTGTTCAGTCAGGAACTTATCCATTTCACAATTAGCAGATGCTGTAGTTATCTCTTGTTATATTCTAGGTATTTTGTGACCGATTTTCACTATTGTGATCTCCTGTAGGCTAGTAGTGTGCCTGAGGTCCTCCGTTGGAATGATGGGAGGATCACATTACATTGAGCCCTTAGGGATCAAGAAGAAAGGGCTTGTAACCAGTCTCCCAGACAGAGGAGAGGCAATTTGACAGTAAAAAGAGTTTAATGTCTCCCACCAAGACAAAAAATGATTAAACGACATATAGACCCCTGACACCCAGACAATAGGGCAGTCATTAGACAGTAAAAAGTATTAAATGTCTGCCACCAAGACAGCAAGCAAGTATGTGAAAGTTATGCCCCGGCACCAAGACAGAAGAGAGAGGTCGCATAGCAGAGAATCAGGTTTCATGTCACCCACAAATGGAACAGGCCACTTTCAAATATTTAGGCCACATAACCAAGATAGAGGAGAGAGGTCACATAGTAGAGAATCAGGCTTCATGTCACCCACCATTGGAACAGGCCACTTTACGATATTTAGGCCCCTGGCACCCAGACGGAGGAGAGGTTCATTCAACTTTGGGTTGCCCCGCAATATAATGGTAAAATTAAAAAAAGAGGATTGAATGAAGAAGTGCCCTGGAGTCCAAGAATATATGGTTAAGGGGAGGTAGTTATAAATATCTAATCTGCACAAGGGATGGACAGGTCCTGTGGGATCCATGCCTGGTTCATTTTTATGAATGTCAGCTTGTCTACATTGGCTGTGGACAGGCGGCTGCGTTTGTCTGTAATGACGCCCCCTGCCGTGCTAGATACACATTCAGACAAAATGCTGTCCGCCGGGCAGGCCAGCACCTCCAAGGCATAAAAGGCTAGCTCTAGCCATGTGGACAATTTGGAGACCCAGAAGTTGAATGGGGCCGAACCATCAGTCAGTACGTGAAGGGGTGTGCACACGTACTGTTCCACCATGTTAGTGAAATGCTGCCTCCTGCTAACACGTTCCATCTCAGGTGATGGTGCAGTTAGCTGTGGCGTGGTGACAAAACTTTTCCACTTCTCTGCCATGCTAACCCTGCCCTCTGAGGAGCTGGCCGTGACACAGCTGCGTGGGTAACCTCTCGCTCCTCCTCTGCCTTAGCCTTGGGTTTCCACTTGTTCCCCTGTGACATTTGGGAATGCTCTCAGTAGCACGTCTACCAACGTGCACTTGTACTCGCGCATCTTCCTATCACGCTCCAGTGCAGGAAGTAAGGTGGGCACATTGTCTTTGTACCAGGGATCCAGCAGGGTGGCAACCCAGTAGTCCGCACACGTTAAAATGTGAGCAACTCTGATGTCGTTGCACAGGCACTGCAGCATGTAGTCGCTCATGTGTGCCAGGCTGCCCAGAGGTAAGGACAAGCTGTCCTCTGTGGGAGGCGTATCGTCATTGTCCTTGGTTTCCCCCCAGCCACGCACCAGTGATGGGCCCGAGCTGCGTTGGGTGCCCCCCTTGCTGTGAACATGCTTCATCCTCATCCTCCTCCATCTACTCATCCTCGTACTCCTAGTCCTCCAGTAGTGGGCCCTGGCTGGCCACATTTGTACCTGGCCTCTGCTTTTGCAAAAAACCTCCCTCTGAGCCACTTCTAAAATACTGGCCTGAAAGTGCTAAAAATGACCCCTCTTCCTCCTCTTCCGCCTCCTGGGCCATCTCTTCTTCCATCATCACCCTAAGTGTTTTCTCAAGGAGACATAGAAGTGGAATTGTAACGCTGATAACGGCGTCATCGCCACTGGCCATGTTGGTGGAGTACTCGAAACAGCGCAACAGGGCACACAGGTCTCGCATGGAGGCCAAGTCATTGGCGGTGTAGTGGTGCTGTTCCGCAGTGCGACTGACCCGTGCATGCTGCAGCTAAAACTCCACTATAGCCTGCTGCTGCTAGCACAGTCTCTCCAGCATGTGCAAGGTGGAGTTCCACCTGGTGGGCACGTCGCATATGAGGCGGTGAGCGGCAAGGTCGAAGTTACACTGTAGCGCAGACAGGCGAGCAGGAGCAGGATGTGAACGCCGGAAGCGCGCACAGACGGCCCGCACTTTATGCAGCAGCTCTGACATGAGAAGGTAGTTGTGAATGAACCTCTGCACCACCAAATTCAGCACACGCGACAGGCAAGGGATGTGCGTCACACCGGCTAGTCCCAGAGTTGCGACGAGATTTCGTCCATTATCGCACACCACCAGGCCGGGCTTGAGGCCCACTGGCAGCAACCACTCGTAGGTCTGTTGTTCAATACCCCGCCACAACTCCTGCGCAGTATGAAGTCTGTCCCCCATCATATGAGTTTCAGAAGGACCTGCTGACGTTTACCCCGGGCTGTGCTGAAGTTGGTGGTGAAGGTGTGTGGCTGACTGGATGAGCAGGTGGAAGAATAGGAGGAGGAAGCCGAGTAAGAGGATGAGGCTACAGGAGGCAAAGAATGATGCCCTGCGATCCTTGGCGTAGGAAGGACGTGCGCCAAAGAACTTTCCACCTGGGGGATAGCCGCCACTACATTTACCCAGTGTGCAGTTAGGGAGATATAGCGTCCCTGGCCGTGCTTACTGGTCCACGTATCTGTGGTTAGGTGGACCTTGCCACAGATGGCATTGCGCAGTGCACACTTGATTTTATCAGATACTTGGTTGTGCAGTGAAGGCACGGCTCTCTTGAAGAAGTAGTGGCGGCTGGGAACAACATACTGTGGGACAGCCAGCTGTTTGAAGCTGTCTGTGTCCACCAGCCTGAATGACAGCATTTCAGAGGCCAGTAGTTTAGAAATGCTGGCATTCAGGCCCAGGGCTCGAGGGTGGCTAGGTGGGAATTTACGCTTTCTCTCTAATGTTTGTGAGATGGAGAGCTGAATGCTGCCGTGCCACATGGTGGAGATGCTTGGTGACGGAGGTGGTGGTGTTGGGGTCACATCCTTTGTTTGGTGGGTGGCAGGTGCCAACATTCCTCCCGAGGCGGAGGAAGAAACCGAGGCAGCAGCAGAAGGAGGAGCAGGGGGAGCCTGAGTGAGTTCCTTCTTTTTAAGGTATTTACTCCACTGCAGTTCATGCTTTGCATGCAGATGCCTGGTCATGCAGGTTGTGCTAAGGTTCAGAACGTTAATGCCTCGCTTCAGGCTCTTATGGCACAGCGTGCAAACCACTTGGGTCTTGTCGTCAGCACATTGTTTGAAGAAGTGCCATGCCAGGGATTTCCTTGAAGCTGCCTTTGGGGTGCTCGGTCCCTGGTGGCGGTGGCCAGTAGCAGGCGAACTCTCTTGGAGGCGGCTGTTCTGCTTTTGCCCCCTGCTCCCTCTTTTGCTACACTGTTGGCTCGGTCTCATCACTGCCTCTTACTCTGAACTATGAAAGTCAGTGGCACGACCTTCATTCCATGTGGGGTCTAGGACCGCATCGTCCCCTGCATCGTCTTGGCACCTGTGTTTCGTCATCATCAGAGACGTGCGGACTCTGATGAGGTGGTATTCCCATGCCCTTATCATCAGGAAACATAAGTGGTTGTGCGTCAGTGCATTCTATGTCTTCCACCACTGGGAAAAGGCTAGGTGGATTCCCTTGGGAAGAGACTGCTGCATAACTTGAGGCTCAGACAGTTTCCCTGATATGCATGGGGGTGGGGATGGGGGTGATGTGACAGACTGATGGGCTTGGTTTTCAGGCTCCACCTGTGTGCTTTCTGCAGAAGACTGGGTAGGAGATAATGTTGTGAACATGCTGGATCCACTGTCGGCCACCCAATTGATTAGCACCTGTACTTGCTTAGAGCTTACCATCCTTAGAACGGCATTGGGCCCCACCAAATATCGCTGTAAATTCTGGTGGGTACTGGAACCTGAGGTAGGTGGTTCACTAGAACGTGTGGCTGTGGAAGAACAGCCACGTCCTCTCCCAGCACAAGAGGGTCCATTAACAACACTACGACCATGTCCGCGTCCCTTACTAGATATTTTCCTCAGTGTTACCGTTCACCACAATATGAAAAAAAATATTTGGCCCAATGTATTATATTCAAATTCAGGACTTTTTTACAGGCACTTAACACTATCTGGCTATCTATTTATGTACCGTATTACACTAATCCAGGCACAGCAGTAACCACAAATTTAGGGGAATATCAATTGTAGGCCTAGTATTTAGGCCCTGGATGAAAGGTAGACTTTTACGGACAGATTTACACTTGGAGATGCACAGTAGCGTGTGAAAAAATATATAGGATTATGCTTTCAGCACTTGTATTTTAACACTTTGTGTAATTTACCTTTTAACGGAAAGAAATACACTTTTACGGACAGATTTACACTTGGCCTGCAACAGCTGTAACACCAGATTTTGGGTATTACTATTTTGGCAATTTAATTTCACCCGAGAACAAAATATATCCTTTGACGGACACTATTAAACTACTTGTCCAGCCACAGCTAGAACACCAGATTTACTGTATTTCTATTTTTGCAACTGAATTTCACCCCAGAAAATAATATATCCTTTGACGGACACTATGAAACTTGTCCAGTCACTGCTGGAACACCAGATTTATGGTATTTCTATTTTTGCAACTGAATTTCACCCCAGAAAATAATATATCCTTTGACGGACACTATGAAACTTGTTCAGCCACTTCTGGGACACCAGATTCACGATATTGCTATTTTGGCAATTAAATTTCACCGCAGAAAAAAATATATCCTTTGCCGGACACTATTAAACTTGGTCAGCCACAGCTAAAACCACTGATTTACGGTATTGCTATTTTGGCAATTGAATTTCACCCCAGAACAAAATATATTCTTTGCCGGAAACTATTAAACTTGGCCAGCTACTGCTGGGACACTAGATTTAGTAGATTGCTATTTTGGCAATTGAATTTCACCCCAGAAAATTATCTATCCTTTGCCGGACACTATAAAACTTGGCCAGCCACTGCTGGGCACCAGATTTACGGTATTGCTATTTTAGCAATTGAATTTCACCCCAGAACAAAATATATCCTTTGCCGGACACTATAAAACTTGGCCAGCCACAGCTGAAAGCACTGATTTATGGTATTGCTATTTTGGCAATTGAATTTCACCCCATAAAATGATCTATCCTTTGCCGGACACTATTAAACTTGGCCAGCCACTGCTGGGACACCAGATTTACGGTATTGCTATTTTGGCAATTGAATTTCACCCCAGAACAAAATATATCCTTTGCCGGACACTGTTAAACTTGGCCAGCCACTGCTGGGACACTAGATTTAGGGGATTGCTATTTTGGCAATTGAAATTCTTCTGGCAATTGATGGACTTGGTGGCATCTTGTGCTGGTGCACCACAAGACACAAAATGGCCGCCGATCACCCCAGAAAAAAGTGACAGTAAAACGCTCTGTGCAGCATAAAAACCAGTGAGCAATTAACTAGCAGAAGTTGAATGATTCACAGCTGTAGATCGATCACTTCATTAGGTGTTTTTGCTGAGTTTTCCCTGCCTAATCTCGCCTTCACAGCAGCTGCATCCTATCCCTACACTAATCAGAGCAGAGTAACGTGCGGCGCTACGTGACTCTAGCTTAAATAGATGCTGGGTCACATGCTGCACTTGGCCAATCACAGCCATGCTATTAGTAGGCATGGCTGTGATGGCTTCTTAGGGCAAGAAGTAAAACGCTAGCTGACTGGCTGCTGTGCAGCCCTTCAGAAAGCGGGAACAAATTGCCGAACAACGGACCCGAACCCGAACTTTTTTGAAAATGTTCGGGTCCGGGTCCCGAACACCCCAAAATTTGGAACGAACCCGAACTAGGGGAGCGCCTCAGACTATTGGGGGAAAGTAGCAACCAGAGAGGAGCAGGCATACTATATTCTCTTTCCAAGTTAACTGCCAAAAAGATACCGCCTACTACTGAGGGGGAGTAAATATAACAGAAAAATGCGAAAGGTAAAGAAGAGATGAGCCGTTATGGCAACAGGTCAATCCATGTTGGGAACTGGCAGATCACTGGTGCCGCCGTCCACGAGGAACATGCATAGCCGGTCCAGAAATCTCAGTGCTGGCAGCCTTAAGGGAGGAAGGTCATCCTAGCGATGCAGTAGCAGATGCATGTATAAAGGGTCAAGGACCCAGGTCGACCGTCAGCAGATCCAGCTGTTGAAGGAATTGCCATGGAGTTACGGAGAGCAGCAACATGTACTTTGGTGCCCCCAAACAGGGCAAATGGGTAGCCTAAGCAGTAAGGGATTCCACTGTATCGGAGGAGGTCTAGGAGAGGATGTAAGGCCGCCCACTGTGAGTTTGACTGTAAAGGTCTTGTAGCAACTTGATGGGGGCCCCATCGTGAGACAGAAGAGATGATTGTCGGGCTTTGTTCAGGATCTGCTCTTTGATTGCTTAGAAGTGGATTCTGCAAATGACTTCTCTAGGTCTTTCGCCAACTGGTTCAGGAGGTCTGAGGACACAATAGGCTCTGTCAATCTCTATGAGAGTTCCTGGCGGGTGGCCCAAGATGTTGTTGAATATTCCCCAATCGTGGGTAGTAAGTTAGCCATAGTTACCGACTCTGCGAGGCCTCTTATCCGGATATTTTTATGGCGACTGCGGTTCTCTATATCATCCAAGTGTTGTTGTAGGACATAGAATTGGGCTTCATGGGTTTGGCTTTTTTCCTGTAGAGCTTTTATAACCGTGGACATGTCGGTGTGATCTTGTTAAATAAAGTTCACTCTAATGTTAATTGGTGCCAGCTCAGAGCCTATCTGGGAGAATTCCTGTTTGCATTGAAGTAAGATGACGGTAGCAAAACTGGATAGGTTCTCCTTAGAGGGCAGGGAGCAGATGAGGGCACGTAAATCTACCATGGTCGGTGGTCTAAAGTCCTCGTTAAATAAATCTGCAGAGGATAAAAGTCTCAGAGAGGAGAGCAAAGGAGACCCCTGGGGAGGAATGGACGCGAGACCGGCTATATTCTTGGGGCCAGGGGATGCCACCTCAGGCGCCTGTGGATGGGAACCGTCCCATGAAGGTCCAATAGACCAGTGCGGAGATGCTGCTAAGGAGGGTCCAGGGGAATGAGGTGATAAGAAAAGGCAGTCTTGTGCAGTAGGAGAGGAGGGCACATGGTAGGCAGGCAAATTGGAGCACTGCTGCTGGTAGTACAGGGGCTGTTTCTAAGGATGGGGACCAGAGCCTAGCGGCAGAACTGGTATCTGGGGAGTTGAGCACTATAGGTGGGGGTCCTCTGGGCCAGAAAAGGTGGGCTGGGGCCTTAGGGCAAAGTCCACATGGCTGGCAGGGCCAGGAGCTAATACCAACAGAGATTGCAGGGGGGAGGTAATCCCCCTGGACTGACCTGTGCTGCTGTGGTCTGTTACGCGGTCCAGCAGAGGCACCACCGGGTGCAGGAGGTTGAGGCCGGAGTGCACACATGGCATGTGCAACTGTAATGGCGGGGGAGAGACACAGTCTGAGCTTTTGAGCTGTTCATAGTGCTCTGCAGGGGAGTGCAGGGAGGCCACTGAGGTTGAGCGGTGCTCTTAGAGGTGCAAGGAAGGGCTCCTAGACGCGGCAGGTGGCAATTCAGCAGGCCGTGATGTCTGAGTGGCGGCGCAATTTTGGGAGCGCATGGTGCGGTCATTCAGGGCCGGGCCTGGGGATATGGATTGCCTGAAGAAGAAGTGTACAAGGTCTCCTTTGAAGGATGCCAGTGGAGCCAATGGTGGGGCTCTACCTTTTTTAACTGTTTTGCCCATCAGGAGTGGTGAGTATGAGGGTAAATTCACCAGGAATGCAGGGGAGCTCCTACAGAGCGCATTCTTCATGGCTGTCGGCGACCCCCCCCCCTCCAAAGTAAATTTTTTAATTGATACAGTCTTTGATTATTTTTAAAAAACAACCTAATAACTGTCCTTTACAACTCTTCTCTGCTACAATCTTTTTTTATTTTCTGAGGGGGGGCTGCTGTCTTTGTGCCACAGCTATGCTTTTATTTGACATGTGATGTATGTCTATTTACACATTTTCCTATTAGTTTGGTCCAGTCTGATCAGCCACAAGATCTCCTTTTTCTTTCTTTCTTCAAAATTGACATTCAGTTTCTGATACTCCGTAGTAATGAGCTGCAAGGGCAATAATCGAATTAGCGATATTTCGCAAATATTCGTTAGAATATTCGTCATATATTTGCGAATTTTCGTATTCGAGATTATTCTCCTGATTGCGAAAAATCGGCAATGTAAAAATCGCATAATGCTAATTCGTAACCCAAAATACAGGCGTAGGTCACTTTGGCTACATTTTTCAAGCTGTTAGAAGTTTCCTGAGTTTATCCTAACTGAATTAGAATATTCCTAATTATTTAATTTATTTCTTCTTATGCGAAAAATCGGCAATGTAATATGCGCTTTAATCGAGTAAGGGCGGGTTATAGGCAACTTTCTTATTGGGTTGGCTTGCTAGAATTCGCAAATATGTAGAATATAGTGTGATATAGAAACATAGAAACATACAATGTGTCGGCAGATAAGAACCATTTGGCCCATCTAGTCTGCCCAATATGCTGAATACTATGAATAGCCCCAGGCCCTATCTTATATGAAGGATGGCCTTATGCCTATCCCATGCATGCTTAAACTCCTTCACTGTATTTGCAGCTACCACTTCTGCAGGAAGGCTATTCCATGCGTCCACTACTCTCTCAGTAAAGTAATTCTTCCTGATATTACTTTTAAACCTTTGCCCCTCTAATTTAAAACGATGTCCTCTTGTAGCAGTTTTTCTTCTTTTAAATATTCTCTCCTCTTTTACCGTGTTGATTCCCTTTATGTATTTAAAAGTTTCTATCATATCCCCTCTGTCTCTTCTTACTTCCAAGCTATACATATTAAGGTCCTTTAACCTTTCCAATATATATTGGAAAAATATATGTTGGAAAAAACAAATATTCGTCTTTTTTTTTTCATCTGAACCCATTACATTTACTACTCTAATGGGTTAGGATGAAAAAAAAAAAAGCGAATATTAATTTGTATGAATATATATCACACTATATTCTACATATTTACAAATTCTAGCAAGCCAACCCAATAGGAAAGTTGCCTATAACCTGCCCTTACTCGATTAACGCGCATATTACATTGCCGAATTTTTGCATAAGAAGAAATAAATTAAATAATGAAGAATATTCTAATTCACTAGATATTGCAGCCTTCTCACATTGGCCAACAAGCAAGAAGCAAGCAGGTAATGGGTTTAGATAAAAAAAAAATTAGGAATATTCGCTTTTACGAATACATATCACTATATTCAAAATATTAGTGAATTCTCAAAGTTGCGATATTCGTTATTAAAATTCGCTATTTGAATATTCGCGCTGAACACTACACAGACAAATCCAATAGTGATGAGCGGCAGGAGCAGTATTCAAATTCATGAAATTTCGCGAATATTCGTCAGAATATTCGTGATATATTCGCAGATATTCATATACGAGTTTATCCAAATGATTGCGAAAAATCGGCAATGAAATATTCGCGTAATGCGAATATTCTAAAACCCGAATATATAGCACTATAGAATATAGTGCTATATATTCTTTTTTTAGAATTTTCGCCATTTTTTCCAATTTAATGTGAACAGTCATTGGCCCAAAAGCAACTTAAGCAGGGAGGAATCATGACTTCAGATCGAAAAAAATAATGAATATTCTAAAATATTAAAATATAGCACTATATTCTATAGTGCTATATATTCGGGTATTAGAATATTCGCATTACGTGAATATTTCATTGCCGATTTCGCATTAGAGAAAAAAAAATTCAATAATGAAGAATATTCTCATTCACTACAGACTTCAATATTGCAGCCGTCTTACATTGGCTCACAAGCAAGAAGTAGGTAGGTATACTAGGTAATGGGTTCAGATGAAAAAAAAAACTAAAAAAAAGGAATATTCGTTTTTACGAATATATATCACTATATTCGAAATATTCGCAAATTTCTGAAGTGCTGATATTCCGTGATAAAAATTCGAAATTTGAATATTCGCGCTCAACGCTAAAATCCAACATCAATGATTATCTCATAAGCAGTGTCACTCAAATTATATTTCTGCTGCATTCTCTTGTTTGGTCTACATGATTTTAGGTATTCTGAAGTATACTACATCGTTGGTTGATAAAGGTCCACCAATGATGAAATTTTGTGATTATTATGCTATATGCTATATTATTAGTGATGAGCGGCAGGTGCCATATTCGATTTCGATGAAATTCGCGAATATTCGATAGAATATTAATTTCATATTTGTCGAAATTGAATATTCGCCATTATCGCGATTAATATGCGATTTAAATAATTGTAAACGATTGTACCTTAAGGCTACTCTCCTATTGGTTTGATATCTAGAATTAGCGAATATGACGAATGTATTCGTCATATTCCTCAAAACGAAGATAACAAAGTATTCTCCATCTTCGTTTTAGCTACTTATTCGTCCACTTCGCAAATTCTAGCAATCAAATAGGAAGGTTGACTATAGAGACAGCTGTGTTTAATTCGCTATGCGATTATATTGTTATTTTTTTTTTTTAAATAAATAGAATAATTATAATAATTATCAAGTATTATAATTATTCTATTTATTAAAAAAAAAGCAAAGTAATATAATCGCATAGTGCCAATATTCGCTAAAAAAAATCGCTATGTGAATATTCGCTCTCAACATTTGTCATCATGCAGCTTATACTCAAGCAAATCATCCATAATGGAACACAATGCTGTTTCTTCACAGATATAGTGTACTGTACACCAACAACACAATTCTAAAACTACAGTCCTACTTTTAGAATTACAAATCTTATGATCTTACTGGACTTACTAAATTTATCAGCTCCCAGTTTACACAACCTAAATTACAATAATCCATAACATGAGGTCGTAAATTTTATACATATTATTAAATAAGATGAGCGAAGTTTAAATTTTTTTTTGATTTGGCAACTTCGCTAAAGTTTACCAAGAAATTCAATTTGTTATGATATGAATTAATTTGTCACAAATTCCTGTAAATCAGGTATACCCAGGACACTCTGCCTTAGGGTACAGCCACACAGAGCAGTTATGCTGTAGGCAGGTTGGAGCCATGCTGCGGGGAAAAAACACGCACCCAATTAGCCCGCAGTTGTCATTCATTTAATAATGAAGACCGCACTCTATAGTTGGTCTTCCTTGTTAATGGCCGCGTGGCACATTTAATGCACCTTTAAACAGGGGATATACCCACTTGTCCAACCACAGTGCTCTCCTACCCTACAGGTGGGAGCCCTTCTTCTGCCATCTGCATTTCCTCCTTTTCCTAATATTGATGAGAATATGTTATCAGGGACATCCAGTTCTGCTCTCTCTGCATCTTGTTGACTTTTCTAGGACATGGAGACTTTGAAGCATGATTTGGAAGAAGTAAAGCCAGCAAAACGTGAGTATGGTCATCATTAAGACCTGGCTCCCTAAGACTAGAGGGTATTGCCTGGCACGCTGGCACTGGAATAATAAAGGCTTTCAACTTATTGGTATTGAATTACATTAAAATGGGTCCTTAAAAGGGGTATTCCGGTTTCGTGAAGTTATCTCCTGTGGTGTGGTTCCTACTGCCGAGACCCCTACCGATCATGAGAACAGAGACCCTGTTCTCCGTGGAGTCCCCTGAAATATAGCAGGTTTTTAGACAGCGCATCAACCTTATTTTCAAAATGCTTATTTATTTTTTTATTTTTATTCAGCCGTTAAGGGTAGGCATCAGAATAAGGCAACGTTTTGGGCCCTTCTGAGAGGAAGTCCTTTATAGAGCAGTTATGACATGCCCAGTAGTTCCAGGTCAGCTAACATTGGAACTATTCAGCCCTTAAAGGGGTTATATAATGTCATAAACAGCCCCTCCCCATATGCTGGGCCCCTCACAGGGTATATACTTACATGCTCCCTGCTCCCTGCCTAGCTCCTGGTCCCCGCACTGCCGCTGCTGCTTCTCCCTGTACATGGATGAAAACATCTGGTGTCGGGGGGAGCAGCCAATGGCAGGCAAGGATGGGGACCAGCCACCCTAGCGTCACCTGCAATGCTAGGGAGGCTGGTCCCTGTCCTCACCTGCTATTGGCTGCTCCCCCCCACACCGGATGTTTTAATCCGCGCACGCGGAGAAGCAGCAGCGGCAGTGCGGTGACCGGGAGCGGTGCGGGGAACGGTTTAAGTATATTCCCTGTGAAGGGCCCAGCACATGGGGGGGCTGTTTATGATATTGGATAACCCCTTTAACTGCTGAATAAAGTGAAACAATAAATAAGCATTTTAAAATTACTATAGGTTGGAGTTCTGTCTAAAACCCTGCTATATTGAGATAACAGATCCTTGGGTGGAAAAGGGCCAACCACAGAGGTTCACATAACAGAAGCCCTAAAGATGAGTGCTGTGGCCACTATCTGATTAATAGAAATAAACAATTCGGCTGGTTGGGCTTGCGCACAGCCGCTCCATTCTTTCTATGAAAGCTCCAGAGATAGCCAAGTATAATAACTTGCACAGAAATGAATGAAGCTGCTGCACTCATGCCACTCCGTTTATTCATTTTGGAGGGCTCCACACCACACGGTACAAGGTCTTCATTCTTGTGTCTAATGGGGGTCCCAGTGGTAGGATTTCCACCAATTTAATAGTTATCCCTTATCCTGTGGATTAGAGATAACTCCACTAGAATACCCCTTTAAGTACTAAACTAGGTTGTATACTTAAGGGGTGCCCTTTTGGTACAGAATGCAGCAAAAGGGTCACTATACTATGAATATAGATCATCAGGACAGATTGGTGTATCTTTTCTGCTTGCTGCAAATAAGCATTTTGACAAGTAAAATATTACTCCTAAATGTAGTATCATTACATAACATCCAGGTGTACAAGAGGAGCTATACATGAGGGACACTGACATTTTAAGGTTACACTGACAAAATGAAGACTTAATTTATGATGTGGTTTGTTGGAAATAATTACCCCTGTAAACTAGACAATCAGTATGTAGTTTCTTAAGACTTCCTCAGTGTGATGGAGAAAGCTTACCTATCATACGGGAATAATATATCAAACATTTGCCCGACAATGACAGCTGGGGATGTATAAATATTATTTTTCACCTTTTCTATCACACATGGAGCTAGTTAGCTTTTTGTGGGTCATAGGAAGGTTGAACTATCTAATCTCACTGGTCAAGTGCATCATCAGAGGATACAATGAACATAAACATGGAGGTACACAGATGTACAAACTTCCATGTCAGCAACAGAAAACTGGTATTACTAATTTTCTGTAAGCTTCATTTTTATAGCCTTGTCAGGTTTGAATAATTTGTGCTTAATACAATCTCGTTGCTTTTACAAACTGTCTGACTGTGATATTGTGGATAGTTGGTAATCGTAAATCACAGATTCCTAAACAGCTTCTCAACTTTGTGCCAGTGTTTACTTGGCCTAGTTAGAAGTGGTAGGCATGGCTTGTATAAAACCACACAAGTGTCAAATAGGCAAGGCCATCCACCACTAGCAGTCATTTCTGGTGTCTCTTAAATTTCATGCTAGTAATTAGTCTCTTGTGATGTGGTGAGCTACACCAGATGCACTCAATGACAATCATCTCACTCCACACCATTCCAAGCATATCCACCATCAATGGAAAAGTTACGTTGTGTCTGCTTGAGAAGTCAGTTCTGATGACAAAGCAGAAACATTTAAGCTTAGATTTATTTTAAACTGGTCGTAAAAAAGTACATTTGACTTTTCAAATGCATTCCATTTTGTGAAATTATGTTTAAATGATTTTACCTTTTCCACTTCTGTGGGATTTTTTTTTTCCACTCTTTTCCATGAGTCACACTGAAGGACCATGATTTCTCAGGCTAAAAATCCCATAAGTCAATGGTGTCTTGATCACTAAAATATATAACTTTGCATTTAGTCACTGTAAATCACGGATATCAAAAATAAAGCAATATTCTTCCTTACTCAATATGGATTTGATGACAGAACGTTTGGATATTTTAAACATATGTGTTTTTCCTTTTACTCTGTCAGCTTATCAAGACACAACTACTTCCAAGCTCATTTTATAAAATGAGTGATAAATATGGCTGGATGAGACTTGCATATTGATTTAATGGGAACAGTCCTTTCCGATTATATGCTTGGCTTAGGTAACAAGCAATGTTTTTGCACCTGGCTATCCCAGCTAATATATCTATGCTAAACAGGCCAGTGATGGCTAAGATTGTAATCATTATGACTGATCACAAATCATTGCTACGTCAACTTCAATTGTGATCAGCTCTAGAATTGTGAACTGCAAACCACCCACAAGTTTAATACATTTCAAAAACAGAGATCTAACATTGGAGAGATTAAACAAAACCCTTTCACCACAGTACCAGATGTGTAAAAACAGAAAGTGTTCTTGCAGAATATGTTAGGCTCCAGGACTATTAAAATAAAAATTGTGGCCAAGTCATTGTGGCAGTGCTATGCATATGTGTAGAAAGAGTATGCATATGGAGAAAATTGTTGAGAAAGTAAAGAAAAGATAATAATAATGTAATACTAAATATGTTGTAGATTATTCACACTATAGATAGGCCAGTTCTATTCTAAATGTTGTCTAGGGCTGTGATTTGTCAAAAGGCAACTTTTTTCCATTATGTATCAACCTGTACTTAAATAGGACAAACATGTTTTCATCATGTTTCTATGGCGAGGTCCCAGATTTGAAAGGTTATCAGTAGGGATGAGCAATTTTTGAAGATTCGCTTCAGGTCCAAAATCATCCAAATTGGGCAACTAGTCTCTCTCTTTTTCTGGCATACAGGTAAATGTACTCTCAGGTCCAAAAACTCAAATAAAGACACATAAACAAAGGTGGTGAATAGAACATAAACAGAACCAATGTCTTACTTCTACATATGAACAAATCAATTGTAAATGAATCAAAGGCATTATTAATTTAAAATATGTGTATTCCATCAAAACCAAAACTTTTGTGATTCATTTTGAACACATCTCTTAAATGGTAGCCACCATTTTACAGGTCAGAAGATGGGTAGAAAGGCATTTCCCACCAAAATGGTATAATTTTTGAACCCTTTGGCCTATAAGTATGTTTTTAGAGGCCAAAGATGGGCTGGCTAACTGCCAAGTCTCTCAAATGCCCAATGGGTCAGAGTTGGCCAGCTACTCCTAGGGCATTGCTATACCCGAACTTCTGGGGCTTGAGCCCTGGATGTTTTGCCCAGGGCCCTGAAAGTAGTGGCCGCCACAAATGCAACTGTGTTGCTGTCCTCAGAATGTCAATACAGCTGAATAGTGCAGTGAGACACAGGAATAAGTGGTTCTGACCCACTCTCATAGGACACAGGTCCTTAGATCTGGAACCTATATAGCAGTGCTGGAAGCAGAAACTCAGCCCACTAAAAGCTGCCTGCTTCACAAACTCAAGCATGGGGCGCCCCGAAGGGAATAAAAAGATGCACAATTTCCTTCACTGCATCGCCCATGGGAGCATATCATATCTCTATTATTGCTACAACCACTCTTATTCTTTCCCTTTCTCTGGGCTCACTGTACTGTAGATGTGCATTATTATTATTGGGCAGAATATGGCTGTCACTACTACTAACCGGCATTCTCAGGGAACTGTATGGGACACTATCATTAAGATGGTCACTCTGGGAGAGAATTATAATTGGGGGACTTTTAGGAGCACTATTAATATGTGGGGGACTATCTGTATGATACTGTTATTTCTTTAATATATTATATGGGTGCATTGGGGAGCACAGTACTGTGGGTAGCAAGCAGGCTAACACTGTTTGGGCACCAAGAGGAGGGGATAATTGAAAAGTGAGGAATCTAAGATGTCTTTGTGGCAAACTCTGTCTGTAGCCATGAAACATGGCTGAAAGATGCCACCATGGTCTGCTCCCAATGGAGAAGATGAGGATAGAGAATATCTACATTAGAAGAGACATCACTGGATACAATAGGTTTATTGGGGCACATTTATTAAGACAGGTGTTTTAGAAGCCGGCCTTAAAAAAGGCTCTGTGCTAGCAGAGGATCCGCCAAAATTATGAAGAGGCGTCGGCCTCTCCGTAACTTTGGCGCATCCACTGCCAGTTCAAATGTAAGACATCCTACGAGCTGTCTTATATTTAGACCATTTTCTTCACTTAAAACAGGCTTAGAAAATGGTGAATGAGACAGGCCTGCCAGCTCATCCCCTTCCCCACCCATGCCACACACACAATTTTAGACCTGACGTGAGCGGGGCGAAGTCACAAATAGCAGTGCAACTAACCGCAGAGCCGCCATCTGCACTTGAAATACGCCTAATTTAGGCCTATTTGAGTATAGTAAATGACCCCCATAGTGTTGTACATTCCTGTATGTTTGGTAGTGTTTAATGTAATGTCCACCTAGCACTGAGTCGGAGGAAAGTTTGGATCTGGGGAGGGTTTAGCACACAAACATATTTCACCACACATCAAGTGGGTCTGTCTGATTTAAGTTGCCAGGGCTGAATTTCATTCCCAGTCCAACCCTGAAAGAATATTTTTGTTACTTTCCATTAGCATCTGTTAACCCATAGCCATAAATGTCATTGCCACTTTGACATGCTTATTGCTGTTTTGACGTTAAAGAGTCTGAATGGGGTTGCATACAGTCATAGGAGACCTCAGAGTGTCATACATGCATTTTTTAGGGCAATTGGGGCACTTTCATTTTGGGTTCAATTTATTTGGAACCAAATTGAATCTGACAATCGATTCATGCAAATCGGACTTGAAATGAATTTCAAGAAATTAGCTAATCTCTACTAACTTTAAAACATTTTCACCCATTGCTTAATGGTGGGGGCTAAAAATATTTAATAGAACACATCCAAAATGTATTCACGATCCAAGTGGTTAACTGTTTGAACCCTCTTCATCTTTCATTTGTGTTACTTTTCTATCACCTTTAAAGCCCAGAGTAATCAGGCCGGGAACAGCTGTTTGTATCCTTGGAATGGGATAGAAACAATACAAGATAATTATTTTCCCCTCCTTTTTATAAATTCATGACATTTCTCATGAATGATTACAATAAGCTGCAATATACAGGAAATGCAGCTAAAATGACTTTGCTCTAGAACACATATCAACCAATGTTGGATTTCTATAATATGTTTCCCAGGAGTTTCTGAGATTCTCAGCAAAATTATTCTTATGGAACAGATTTGTACAATTTAAAATCTGTTCAGTGTTTTGAAACAACATCAACATGATTATATAATTGATGTACAAGAGTCCATAAAAATATCCTAGCCCTAATGTTTCAGGTGCGATTAAACATGAAACTGTATAATAAAAACCATTTCATTACACTACCACAAATCATTCAGAACTACAATGTCCAAGAATACAACAGCTCATTACTTTGTAGTGTAGCATATGTTGCAGTTCAAATCCAAAATGAAATAAAATGTGTACATCTTTGCGCCTGGCAATGGGCAAAATGGTTTGATAAAGCCCCCATTCACAAAAGTGACATCATTATCCGATGTATCATCATTATAAATTTGAGACTATTGTGCATGGAGGGACAACAAGCGTGATGAGCAATTTATGGGACTATCAGAAGGGATGGAACATTGCAGAAAAAGCAAGGTAAGTATATTGCAGAGTTTATAGATTTTTATTTTTAGGTTAACGTGATCAATTTTTAAACCTCTTTACAGAGGTTGCACATGAAGACAACCTCTGTCCATATGATCTGTTAGGGCATAAGGATATTACAAAGGGTAGCCCACCTCTTGTAGCCTACTTCTATGAGCCAGAATATAAAATCATTGAATGTAGCTCCCAGTATGGTGGACTTGAGGCAACCTTGTATTACATGACTGGCCATACATCTGAATAGCCTCTACATAATAGATTTCCCCTAACTAACTGGAGGCAACTTCGACCCACAAAATTAGCTGTTTTTCATGGGTGCTCGGAGTGGGACACGTGGTGATCAGCTGATCACTATGATGGCAGCATACTAAAAAGGGCTATCTTTGACAATTATAATATAGTGTACATTCACACTTCTGCACTGTTAAGGTATGTGCGTTATAGTACAGTGGTCCCTCAAGTTGCAATATTAATTGGTTAAGTGATTGGTTCCAAAGCCCCAAAATGTCATCCAAGATAAGAGAAAATGAAGATTTAAGAAAAAAAAGGCTTTAGAGGCAAGAATCTTAACTTCTGGGCTTTGCAACCCAATGATAAACTGTGCTGGAAAAACCTCATAGTAGTTTCTAAAGTAGTACACATTCCTATACAGAAGGGGTACTTACTGATACAGAAACTACTATGAGGTTTTTCCAGGATAGCTTCTCATGGGGTTGTTTAGCCCAGTGGTTAAGATGCTTGCCTCTAATGCCAAAGGTTGTGAGTTCAAATCCTAGCAGAAACTTTTCTGAAATACAGACTAAATTAGAGTTAAATACACTGGGTGTCCCCAAGCACTGACTCCATATATGGACATAGCTATATATGAAATCAGAGCAGGGACTCCTAAGCCCGAACTAGAGTCCTAACACCCTCCCCTCTTCAGAGCAGGGGATGCCTGGTTTAATGCAAGGGTTCTCCCTTTGACTTCCATTGTGCTCGGGATCTCTGTAGATTTATCTTTTGTTCATTCACTTTGCAGTTTGTTAATTAACAAAAATAAACTATTGAATTTGGTTGTCTAGGTATTTAATATTGGTGACCTATCCTCAAGATAAGTCATCAATATCTACAGATGCAGCCGAGCTACTATTGACTCTGATAACACAGATAATTGAAAAAGTCAATTAACATTTTATTGCCTATGTTTACTTAATGCATTAACCATCAAGTTTAGCTCGGCTACATCTGTAATTGGTGGGGGTCTGACTCCTGGCATCCCCACTGTTCAGCTGTTTGAAGAGGCTGTGGAGCTTATGAGCACCACGACCTCTTCAAACAGCTGATCAGCGGGAGTGCCAGGTTTTGGACCCTCACCAATCAAGTATTGATGACACCCTGAGGATAGGTCATCAATAGTAAACACTCTGAAAACACCTTTGTTTTGGAAAGCATTCTTACTTTGCAGCATTTTTACACACCTACCTTAAATTTCTGCACTGTACCGTAAAAGCACAAAATGCACTTTACGATTGTAACAAAGTATTTGTCAAAATAAAGCATCTAGAGAGGGGACAATGCATACTGATGCATGTGCTGATGACTTTATAAAGACATGCACAGTTTAATTTCTTTAGACTTAACCATTTGTTCTATAGCTGAGTCCTTTCAGCTCATATTAGCTTCATTGTCTGTCAGAAATACTGTACACATTTCGTGATCTCGGCGGCCAGGTTATTCCTCAGTGACGCGCCGGCGTGTCATCTCGCGAGAGGTGAGATGACGTGATCTGTGCGCCTAGACAGGCACAGTGAATGTATGGAAAGGCGCAGGGCAAGTTGGTCACCAGCCTGCCAGCCAATGATCAGCGCTGGCTGGTGACTTTTAAAAAAACGAATCATCAGCCATATAATGCATTATATTTATAAATATAATGCATTAAATGGCTTCTGTGCTCTGTGCTGGGTCCTTTTCATCGGTTGGACCCAGCACAGAGCACATGCCACAGTGAGTACACCAAGCACCACATATTTAGCCACAGATCACCCCCCCATCACCCCAATTTACCCCTTGATCACCCCTGTCAATCACTAGTGAAAGGGAAAAAAGTGATCAGTGTAAACTGTCACTTTTTTTTTTCACCAGTATTGACTTTTAGGTTTAGCTAAGTTTAGGCCCCCTTTGGTAGGTAGTTAGCTTCCGTTAGTGCCAAGCCCACCGCACTGCAGTCACTGATTCGCTGATTAGCATATTGCTAATCAGCGTTGGTACTTTATAGTATCTGTAAGTGATCAGAACTGATCACAGTCAGATCTATAATAGTATTAGTGTCACTTTAGCTCGCCCTCCACCCAAAACACAGTGTTTGCCCGATCAGGCCTGATCGGTCACCCACACGTGCGTTCACCCACACCCGCCCCGCCGCAGTGACAAAAATATATATTTTTTTTATCACTGCAAAAACAACGTAAAATCGCTGCAGTGCTATAAAGATCACTTTTGAGATTTTTGGAACTTTATTAGCGATCTCAGCTTTACTTCGCAAGCACTCCTATGTCCTTTCCCCTCTTTTTTTTTTTTGCACATTTTTTGGCAGAGATTTTTTCATCCACATTGATCGAATGAAGAAATCTGTGCCGTTCATTTTTTTTTTTCAGCCCAGAGGCTGAACGGAAAAAAAATATCTCATTACCTGTATGCTCAATATAAGGAGAATAGCAGAAACTCCTAATGCTGGCCATACATGTAATGATTGCGGAGACCCTCAAATGCCAGGGCAGTACAAACACCCCAGAAATGACCCATTTTGCAAAGAAGACACCACAAGGTATTCGCTGAGAGGCATATTGAGTCCATGAAAAATTGAACTTTTTGTCACAAGTTAGCAGAAAGGTAGACTTTGTGAGAAAAAATAAAAAAAATAAAAAAAGTCAATTTCTGCTAACTTGTGCCAAAAGAAAATCTTCTATGAACTCGCCATGCCCCTCACGGAATACCTTGGGGTGTCTTCTTTCCAAAATGGGGTCACATGTGGGGTATTTATACTGCCCTGGCATTTTAGGGGCCCTAAAGCGTGAGAAGAAGTCTGGAATCCAAATGCTTAAAAATGCCCTCCTAAAAGGTACTCATTGGAATTTGGGCCCCGAAGTAGGGCAATGTGTTTTGGGGTGTATTTTTACATATACCTATGCTGGGTGAGAGAAATATCTCTGTAAATTGACAACTTTGAATAAATATTTTTAAAAAGTTGTCATTTACAGAGATATTTCTCACACACAGCATGGGTATATGTAAAAATACACCCCAAAACACATTGCCCTACTTTTCCTGAGTACGGCGATACCACATGAGTGACACTTTTTTTGCAGCCAAGATGCGCAACATTTTTACACATTTGGATTCCAGACTTCTTCTTACGCTTTAGCGCCCCTAAAATACCAGGGCAGTAGAAATACCCCACATGTCACCCCATTTTGGAAAGAAGATAACCCAAGGTATTTCGTGAGGGGCATGGCGAGTTCATAGAAGATTTTTTTTTGGCATAAGTTAGCGGAAATTGACTTTTTTTTTTTTTCTTACAAAGTCTCATATTCCACTAACTTGTGACAATTGGATGCTTGTCAATTAGATTCAGTGATGACAACTTCAAGAGAGGAAGTTACTTCATGCATGTGTAATACCCCAAAGTGGGGTATTACTATTATGTTCTTTACTGCATTTTGTATGTTTCGTATGCAGTTAGGTGTAATGTTATATATGTGCAACTCAGTGGCAAGGGCCAGGGCCCCTTTTATAATTGGTGGTGTAGAAATTGCCGAGTGGTATAGGGTGGCCTAAAATGTCCCTTCTAGTGTAAGTGAGTGTCACGGTGCTCCTACCTGGATACGGTTGGCCCCAGGTGTTGGCTCCGAAGCAAACAAATAGGGGGAATATTTGAGGGATAAAAGAATAATTGAGTCCAGACTTTAAGATTCAGTTGAAAAGCATCTTTACTTTTGTAAACTTTCATCAGACACAATCTTTCAACTTTGTCTTGCTTCAAGCAGGCTTTGGCATTAAAACTCTGGCAGGCAAACTCATCTCTACTACATCTGTTGCTCTCTGGCTCTGCTTTACAGGCTGTCTGTATAACTTTGCTTCTTCTTGTAAGCTGCACTTCACTCTGTAGTCTGTCTCTTAATTATGCCAGGGAACACTCATTCTGGCTCCTTAAGCTTTAAGCAGTGGCCTCCACATCCAAGAGAGCTGAAGGTGCTCTAGCTGGCTTGGCTTGGCCTGGGCATGCCCAGCAGAGACGTGCCCAGCACACCCTTCTTCCCCTAAACCAGACTAACTAAAACTTATCCCCAAACTTAATGCAGGAAGTCTCTCTCTCCCACTCCTCCACAGAGGGGGGTGAAGAATGGAATAGAAATCTCCATACTATGTAACTATAGCTCTGCCTTGTTTGCTGCCACCTGCTGGTGAACCAGGCACATTTCACGTGAACATATCAGTATCAAAATAGGAAATTTACAGTGTTTGGAACTGGAATAAATACACAGGATGACATGAGGTTAACCAATAAAGATAGTAGCGAGGTGCAAATGTGGTAATGTCACTCTGGGGCGTGAACTAGTTGAACTTCCTGCCAGGAGGGAGAAGTCTAGTGTTATTCAGCTTTCCATAGTCAGAGTTAGGTGGAGACACAAAGAGAGAAGTCCTGTTCTGATAGTGGAGGAGAGTAGGGAAGCAGCTCCTAGAGCACTAACTCTGAGAGACCACTTCTGAGAGCCAAGATCCAGATGCCCAATGATGATTAGTGATGAGCGAGCACCAAAGTGTTCGGGTACTCGGTCCGAACACATAGCGATATTCGAGTGCTCGGCCGAGCACCTGAGTATAATGGAAGTCAATGGGAGACAACTAGGCACCCCCTTGATACAGCCTTTATATCATATAAAGGAGGGCATCATTCACATGGTGCCAAATTGTTCAGGTACACTGCTGCACTCATAAAGCCTATGCACTAAGTGAAAAGGCTAGCAAAAATTACAAGGAACTGGCACTTCAATACACCCTTTATTACACATAAAAGAGGGCACCATAACCACCTTTGAAAAATGATCATTGATGGCCTACTGGTGAGCCTAAAAAACATTTGGAGCAAGGGCGTGCTGGTTACCCTCTAAAACATTAGTTGAGGGCGTGAAGGTGAGCGGATCCAATAACAAATTGTAGTGAGGCCAAGAAGATAAGCAAACCCCATAAAACATTGCAGTGATGCCTACAGGTGAGCAGACCATATAAAGCATTGGAGGTGAGGGCCTGAAGCCTAGTGAAGCTCATAAAACATTGCAGTGATGGCCTACAGGTGAGCAAACAGTATAAAGCATTGAAAGTGAGGGCATGTAGCCTAGTGAACCCCAAAACACATTGCAGTGATGGCCTACAGGTTAGCAGACATCATAAAGCATTGGATGTGAGGGCCTGAAGCCTATTGAACCCCATAATAAATTGCAGTAATGGCGTACATGTGAGCAGACAGTATAAAGCATTGGAGGTGAGGACCTGAAGCCTAGTGAACCCCATTAAACATTGCAGTGACAGCCTACAGGTGAGCAGACGGTATAAAGCATTGGAGGTGAGGGCCTGAAGCCTAGTAAATCTCATAAAACATTGCAGTAATGGCCTACAGGTGAGCAGAAGGTATAAAGCATTGGAGGTGAGGGCCTGAAGCCTAGTAAACCCCAAAAAACATTGCAGTAATGGCCTATAGGTGAGCAGACGGTATAAAGCATTGGAGGTGAGGGCCTGAAGCCTAGTAAACCCCATAAAACTTTGCAGTGATGGGCTACAGCTGAGCAGACCTCATAATGCATTGGAGGTGAGGACCAGAAGCCTAGCAAACCCAATAAAATATTGCAGTGATGGGCTACAGGTGAGCATAACTTATTAAGCATTGGAGGTGAGGGCCTGAAGCCTAGTGGACCTCATAAAATATTGCAGTAATGGCCTACAGGGGATTTTAAAGCACTGGAGTTGAGGGCCTGAAGCCTAGTGAATCTCATAAAACATTCTAGTGATAGCCTACAGGTGAGCAGACTCCAGAGAACCCCATAAAACATTGCAGTGATTGGCTACAGGTGAGCATACCTTATAAAGCATTGGAGCTGAGGGCCTGAAGCCTAGCAAACCTCATAAAACATTGCAATGATGGCCTACAGTTGAGCTGACCTTATAAAGCATTGTGGGTGAGGGCCTGAAGCCTAGTGAATATCATAAAACATTGCAGTGATGGCCTACAGGTGAGCAGACAGTATAAAGCATTGGAGGTGAGGGCCTGAAGCCTAGTGAATCTAATAAAACATTGCAGTGATGGCCTACAGGTGAGCAGACAGTATAAAACATTGGAGGTGAGGTCCTGAAGCCTAGTGAATTTCATAAAACATTACAGTAATGGCCTACAGGTGAGAAGTCGGTATAAAGCATTGGAGATGAGGGTCTGAAGCCTAGTGAATCTCATAAAACATTGCAGTGATAGGCTACAGGTGAGCAGACCTTATAAAGCATTGGGTGTGAGGGCCTGAAGCCTAGCGAACCCCATAAAACATTGCAGTAATGGCCAACAGGTGAGCAGACGGTAGAAAGCATTGGATGTGAGGGCCTGAAGCCTAGTGAACCGCATAAAACATTGCAGTGATTACCTACAGGTGAGCAGACCTTATAAAGCATTGGAGGTGAGGGCCTGAAGCCTAGTGAATCTCATAAAACATTACAGTATTGGCCTACAGGGGATTTTAAAGCACTGCAGGTAAGGGCCTGAAGCCTAGTGAATCTCATAAAACATTGCAGTGATGGCCTACAAGTGAGCAGACTGAATAAAGCATTGATTGTGAGGGCCTTAAGCCTAGAGAACCCCAAAAAACATTGCAGTGATTGGCTACAAGTGAGAATACCTTAGAGAGCATTGGAGCTGAGGGCCTGAAGCCTAGCAAACCTCATAAAACCTAGTGAATCTCATAAAACATTACAGTGATGGGCTACAGGTGAGCAGACCTTATAAAGCATTGAAGGTGAGGGCCTGAAGCCTAGTGAACCCCATAAAACATTGCATTAATGGCCTACAGTTGAGCAGATCGTATAAAGCATTGGAGTTGAGGGCCTGAAGCCTAGCGAACCCCATAAAACATTGCAGTAATGGCCTACAGGTGAGCAGACGGTATAAAGCTTTTGGAGGTGAGGGCATAACGTCTAGTGAATCTCATAAAACATTTCAGTGATGGTTTACAGGTGAGCAGACTGTATAAAGAATTGGACCTGAGGGCCTTAAGCCTAGAGAACCCAATAAAACATTGCAGTGATTGGTTAAAAGTGAGCATACCTTATAAAGCATTGGAGCTGAGTGCCTGAAGCCTAGAGAATCTCGTCAAACATTGCAGTGATGGGCAACAGGGGAGCAGACCTTATAAAGCATTGGAGGTGAGGGCCTGAAGCCTAGCGAACCCCATAAACATTGCAGTAATGGCCTACAGGTAAGAAGACGGTATAAAGCATTGAAGGTGAGGGGCTGAAGCCTAGTAAACCCCATAAAACATTGCAGTAATGGCCTACAGGGGAGCAGACGGTATGAAGCATTGGAGGTGAGGGCCTGAAGCCTAGTGAATCTCATAAAACATTGCAGTGATGGGCTACAGGTGATAAGACCTTATAAAGCAATAGTGGTGAGGGCCTGAAGCCTAGCAAACCTCAGAAACATTGCAATGATGGCCTACAGTTGAGCAGACCGTATAAAGCATTGTAGGTGAGGGCCTGTAGCCTAGTGAATCTCATAAAAATTGCTGTGATGGCCTAAAGGCAAGCAGACAGTATAAAGCAATAAAGGTGAGGTCCAGAAGCCTAGTAAATTTCATAAAACATTAAAGTGATTGCCTACAGGTGAACAGGCTGTATAAAGCATTGGATGTGAAGGCCTAATCCTAGAGAACACCATAATACATTGCAGTGATTGGCTACAGGTGAGCATACCTTATAAAGCATTGGAGCTGAGGGCCTGAAGCCTAGCAAACCTCATAAAACATTGCAATGATGGCCTACAGTTAAGCAGACAGTATAAAGCATTATGGGTGAGGGCCAGAAGCCTAGTGAATGTCATAAAACATTGCAGTAGTGGCCTACAGGTGAGCAGACAGTATAAAGCATTGGAGGTGAGGGCCTGAAGCCTAGTGAATCTCATAAAACATTGCAGTGATGGGCTACAGGTGAGCAGACCTTATAAGGCATTGGAGGTGAGGGCCTGAAGCCTAGCGAACCCCATAAAACATTGCAGTAATGGCCTACAGGTGAGCAGACGGTATTAAGCATTGGATGTGATAGCCTGAAGCCTAGTGAACCCCATAAAACATTGCAGTGATTGCCTACAGGTGATCAGACGGTACAAAGCATTGGCGGTGAGGGCCTGAAGCCTATAGAACCCCATAAACAATTGCAGTAAAGCCTACAGGTGAGCAAACAGTATAAAACATTGGAGGTGAGGGCCTGAAGCCTAGTGAATCTCATAAAACATTGCAGAAATGGCCTACCGGGGAGCAGACTGTATAAAGCATTGGAGGTGAGGGCCTGAAGCCTAGAGAACCCCATAAAACATTGCAGTGATTGGCTACAGGTGAGCATACTTTATAAAGCATTGGAGCTGAGGGCCTGAAGCTTAGCAAACCTCATAAAACATTGCAATGATGGCCTACAGTTGAGCAGACCGTATAAAGCATTGTGGGTGAGGACCTGAGGCCTAGTGAATCTCATAAAACATTGCAGTAATGGCTCACAGGTGAGCAGACGGTATAAAGCATTGAAGGTGAGGGCCTGAAGCCTAGTGAATCTCATAAAACATTGCAGTGATGGGATACAGGTGAGCAGACTGTATAAAGCATTGGATGTGAGGGCCTGAAGCCTAGTGAACCTCATAAAACATTGCCGTGATTGCCTACAGGTGAGCAGACGGTATAAAGCATTGGAGGTGAGGGCCTGTAGCCTAGTGAATCTCATAAAACATTGCACTGACTGCATACAGGTGAGCAGACCTTATAAAGCATTGGAGTTGAGGGCTTGAAGCCTAGTGAACCCCATAAAACATTGCAGTAATGGCCTACAGGTGAGTAGACGGTATAAAGCATTGGATGTGAGGGCCTGAAGCCTAGTGAACCCCGTAAAACATTGCAGTGATGGCCTACAGGTGAGCAGACGGTATAAAGCATTGCAGGGGAGGGCCTGAAGCCTAGTGAATCTCATAAAACATTGCAGTAATGGCCTACAGGGGAGCAGACGGTATAAAGCATTGGAGGTGAGGGTCTGAAGCCTAGTGAATCTCATAAAGCATTGCAGTAATAGCCTACAGGGGAGCTGACGGTATAAAGCATTGGAGGTGAGGGCCTAAAACATAGTGAATCAATGGCTGAGAGGGGAGCAGACAGTATAAATCATTGGAGGTGAGGGCCTGAAGCCTAGTGAATCTCATAAAACATTACAGTGATTGCCTACAGGTGAGCAGACTGTATAAAGCATTGGACGTGAGGGCCTGAAGCCTAGAGAACCCCATAAAACATTGCAGTGATTGGCTACAGGTGAGCATACTTTATAAAGCATTGGAGCTGAGGGCCTGAAGCTTAGCAAACCTCATAAAACATTGCAATGATGGCCTACAGTTGAGCAGACCGTATAAAGCATTGTGGGTGAGGACCTGAGGCCTAGTGAACCTCATAAAACATTGCAGTAATGGCTCACAGGTGAGCAGACGGTATAAAGCATTGAAGGTGAGGGCCTGAAGCCTAGTGAATCTCATAAAACATTGCAATGATGGGTTACAGGTGAGCAGACCTTATAAAGCATTTTAGGTGAGGGCCTAAAGCCTAGTGAACCCCATAAAACATTGCATTGATGGCCTACAGATGAGCAGATGGTATAAAGAATTGTAGGTGGGGGCCTAAATCCTAGTAAACCCCATAAAACATTGCAGTAATGGCTTACAGGGGAGAAGTTGTTAGGAAGCAATGGAGTTGAGGGTCTGAAGCCTAGTGAACCACATAAAACATTGCAGTGATGGGCTACAGGTGAGCAGACGGTATCAAGCATTGGACATGAGGGCCTGAAGCCTAAAGAACCCAATAAAACATTGCAGTGATGGTCTACAGGTGAGCAGACCTTAAAAAGCATCTGAGGTGAGGGCCTGAATTCTAGTGAACCCCTTAAAACATTGCAGTGATGGGCTACAGGTGAGCAGACGGTATAAAGCATTGGAGGTGAGGGCCTGAAGCCTATAGAACCCAATAAAACATTGCAGTGATGGCCTACAGGTGAGCAGACAGTATAAAGCATTAAAGGTGAGGGCCTGAAGCCTAGTGAATCTCAAAAAACATTGCAGTGATGGCCTACAGGTGAGCTGACCGTAGAAAGCATTGGGGGTGAGGGCCTGAAGCCTAGAGAACCCCCAAAACATTGCAGTGATGAGCTACAGTTGAGCAGACCGTATACAGCATTGGAGGTGAGGGCCTGAAGCTTAACGAACCCCATAAAACAGTGCAGTGATGGCGTACAGATGAGCCGATGGTATAAAGCATTAGAGGTGAGGGCCTGAAGACTTGTGAACCCCATAAAACATTGCAGTAATGGCCTACAGGTGAGCATACCGTAGAAAGCATTGGGGGTGAGGGCCTGAAGCCTAGAGAACCCCCAAAACATTGCAGTGATGGGCTACAGTTGAGCAGACCATATACAGCATTGGAGTTGAGGGCCTGAAGCTTAACGAACCCCATAAAACAGTGCAGTGATGGCCTACAGATGAGCCGATGGTATAAAGCATTGGAGGTGAGGGCCTGAAGCCTAAAGAACCCAATAAAACATTGCAGTGATGAGCTACAGGTCACCAGAACTTATAAAGCATTGGAGCTGAGGGTCTGAAGCCTAGCAAACCTCATAAAGCATTGCATTGATGGCTTACAGTTAAGCAGACTGTATAAAGCCTAGTGAATCTCATAAAACATTGCAGTGATGGCCTATAGGTGAGCAGACAGTATAAAGCATTGGAGGTGAGGTCCTGAAGCCTAGTGAATTTCATAAAACATTGCAGTAATAGCCTACAGGTGAGCAGACGGTATAAAGCATTGGAGGTGAGGGCCTGAAGCCTAGTGAATCACAAAACATTGCAGTGATGGCCTACAGGTGAGCTGACCTTATAATGCATTGAAAGTGAGGGCCGGAAGCCTAGCGAACCCCTTAAAACATTGCAGTAATGGCCTACAGTTGATCATACAGTATAAAGCATTGGAGTTGAGGGCCTGAAGCCTAGCGAACCCCATAAAACATTGCAGTGATGGCCTACAGGTGAGCAGACAGTATAAAGCATTGGAGGTTAGAGCCTGAAGCCTAGCGAACCCCATAAAACATTGCAGTATCGGCCTACAGGTGAGCAGACAGTATAAAGCATTGGATGTAAGGGCCTGAAGCCTAGCGAACCCCATAAACATTGCAGTGATTGCCTACAGGTAAGCAGACGGTATTATAGCATTGGAAGTGAGGGCCTGAAGCCTAGAGAACCACATAAAACATTGCAGTATCGGCCTACAGGTGAGTAGACAGTATAAAGCATTGGAGTTGGGGCCTGAAGCCTAGCGAGCCCCATAAAGCATTGGAAGTGAGGGCCTGAAGCCTAGCAAAGCCTAGTGAACCCCATAAAACATTGCAGTGATGGCCTACAGGTGAGCAGACTGCATAAAGCATTGGATTTGAGGGCCTGAAGCCTAGAGAACCCCATAAAACATTGTAGTGATGGGCTACAGGTGAGCATACCTTATAAAGTATTGGAGCTGAGGGCCTGAAGTCTAGCGAACCCCATAAAACATTGCAATGATGGCCTACAGTTGAGCTGACCGTATAAAGCATTGGGGGTGAGGGCCTGAAGCCTAATGAATCTCATAAAACATTGCAGTGATGGCCTACAGGTGAGCAGACGGTATAAAGCATTGGAGGTGAGGACCTGAAGCCTAGTGAATCACAAAACATTGCAGTGATGGCCTACAGGTGAGCTGACCTTATAATGCATTGAAAGTGAGGGCCGGAAGCCTAGCGAACCCCTTAAAACATTGCAGTAATGGCCTACAGGTGATTATACAGTATAAAGCATTGGAGTTGAGGGCCTGAAGCCTAGCGAACCCCATAAAACATTGCAGTGATGGCCTACAGGTGAGCAGACGGTATAAAGCATTGGAGGTGAGAGCCTGAAGCCTAGCGAACCCCATAAAACATTGCAGTAATGGCCTACAGGTGAGCAGACGGTATAAAGCATTGGATGTAAGGGCCTGAAGCCTAGCGAACCCCATAAACATTGCAGTGATTGCCTACAGGTAAGCAGACGGTATATAGCATTGGAAGTGAGGGCCTGAAGCCTAGAGAACCACATAAAACATTGCAGTATCGGCCTACAGGTGAGCAGACAGTATAAAGCATTGGAGTTGGGGCCTGAAGCCTAGCGAGCCCCATAAAGCATTGGAAGTGAGGGCCTGAAGCCTAGCAAAGCCTAGTGAACCCCATAAAACATTGCAGTGATGGCCTACAGGTGAGCAGACTGCATAAAGCATTGGAGGTGAGGGCCTGAAGCCTAGCGACTCCCATAAACATTGCAGTGATGGCCTACAGGTGAGCAGACCTTATATAGCATTGGAGTTGAGGACCTGATGCCTAGCGAACCCCATAAAACATTGCAGTAATGGCCTACAGGTAAGCAGATGGTATAAGGCCCCTTTCACACTTGCGTTGTGTGGATCCGGCGTGCACTTCCGTCCCGCCGGATCCGTCACAACGCATGACAACTGAAAGCATTTGTAGACGGATCCGGATTGCGGATCCGTCTACAAATGCATTGCAAGTGCAGATCCGTCTCTCCGTTTGCCATGCGGATAGACGGATCCGTCTTGTATTTTTTTCACTGTTTTAAAGGTCTGCGCATCCGCACACCTGAAGGACGGATCCGTCCTTCAGTCTTTTTTTAATGCCGGATCCGGCCCCAATGTAAGTCAATGGGACTTAAGGCCTGATCAGGCGTTCAGTCATGTGTTCAGGCTTTTCAGGACGGAGATAAAACCGCAGCATGCTGCGGTTTTATCTCCGTCCTGAAAAGTCAAAAAGACTGAACTGAAGACATCCTGATGCATCCTGAACGGATTTTTCTCCATTCAGAATGCATTGGGATAATCCTGATCAGTTTCTTTCCGTCCTAGAGCCCTGAGGACGGAACTCTAGGACGGAAAGTAAAAACGCTAGTGTGAAAGCACCCTAAAGCATTGGAGGTGAGGTCCTAAAGCCTAGTGAACCCCATTAAACATTGCAGTGATGGCCTACAGGTGAGCAGACCTTATAAAGCATTGGAGTTGAGGGCCTGAAGCCTAGGGAACCCCATAAAACATTGCAGTGGTGGCCTACAGGTGAGCAGACGGTATGAAAAATTGGAGGTGAGGGCCTGAATCCGAGCGAACGCTACAAAACATTGTAGTGAGGGCATATATATTCTGTATGGAAGAAGAGGCCGAGAATGAGGCGGATGAGAAAACAAGATTCAAACATATACCGTTTTTTTGGCGGTGAAAAGGGTGCATATGAATCTTGTGGATTGAGTACGTTATAAAACATTCATTTAAATTGCGTTTTTGTTCCTCATTAGCTCAGCTTTCTTCTGGTGGAGTAGAGAAGTCAGGGCAATCTAGGCCTTGTTCATTTTTATCTGAGTCAACCTGTCAGCATTGTCAATGGACAAGCGGATACGCTCGTCTGTTATATTGCCACCAGCATTAGAGCTCAAGTTCGTACCACGTGTCTAGCTTGGACACCCAGTATTTGTAAGCCACTGAGGGGTCATTTAGGACGCTGACACGGTCTGCAATGTATTCCTTCACCATCTTCCAAATATTTTCCCTCCTTGTAGGACTAGGCTCCGATTAAGGGGGGGTGTCATGAAAGTGTCCCATGCCTTGGAAAGTGTTGCCCTGCCTATGTTGAAACTGCTTTTTGTTCCCCTTGTCTCCGTTCCTCGGTTGCCTAAGGAAGTACGGACTCTGGCGGCCACATTGTCAGATTGAAAATTTTGGAGCAATCTGTCAACAAGTACCTTCTGGTATTGCAAGGTTTTACTCGTCCTGTCCACCACAGGAATCAGAGATGAGAAGTTCTCTTTGTAGCTTGGGTCGAGAAGGGTGAACACCCAGTTATCTGTGTTACCTAAAATGCGTAAAACGCGAAGGTCGCGGGAAAGGCAGCCTGACATGACGTCAGCCATGTGTGCTAGAGTATCAACGGCCAAGACGTCGATGTCAACTCAGGATGACTCTCCATACCTTCATCCTCCTCCTCCTCCTCTTCTGCCCATCCATGCTGAACAAATGAAATTAAAGTTCCATGGGTACTAGCCTCTGTAGCAGAGGCAAGTGTCTCCAGCTCCTTCTCCTTCTCCTCTTCATGGCCCAGTTGGCGTTGAGAAGATGAACTGGGGGAGGTCTGGCTATCACCCTGTGTCATCTCCTCCCCATTATCTTGTCTGCCACATTCAAAGCATCCTCCTTAATTGTGAGCAGCGATCGTCTGAGTAGACACAGCAGTGGGATGGTTACGCTGATTATAGCGTTATCGCCACTAACCATCTGTGTGGATTCATCAAAGTTTTTTAAAACCTCACATAGGTCTGACATCAATCCCCACTCCTCGCTTGTGAATAGTGGCAGTTGACTGGAAAGGCGATGACCATGTTGCAGCTGGTATTTCACAACTGCCCTCTGCTGCTCACAAAGCCTGGCCAACATGTAGAACATAGAGTTCCACCGCGTGCTCACGTCACACAACAGTCGGTGAGCTTGAGGCCGCAAGCACTGCTGCAGCGTTGGCAGACCGGCCGAAGTTGTGGACGACTTGCGGAAATGAGCACACAACCGGCGCACCTTCACTAGTAACTCCTGCAAATTGGGGTAGGTTTTGATAAACCGCTGATCCACTAAGTTTAAAGGATAACTGTCACATTTAGACCCTAATTTCAGTTTTCATATATGTAGTTACTAATATGATAATATTTCTGAATCAATAACTATTAGACTTACTTACCCCTTATTTAATAAGATTCAGCCCTTTGCAACCACCAGTCTGCATAAAACTACAACTTCACTATTCTGTTAAAATGGCCGGCCTCAGCCCTGAGGCTAATCCATAGGATGCCTGCAGTGAAGTTAGTGAAGACCAGCTCTGTATAGGGGGGTCTTGTAGTTAAATTTCCAGGTCTGGCTGAAGGCTATAGTCCTCCTACAAGCTCTCCTCTCATCAGATAAGGCTTTCATGTATACACTGAGCAGCAGGCATATCTCCCTGGGCTCTACATTCTCCAGCACTGCTAAGGGAGTGTCTGCCAAGCACAGACATGTGGAGAAATTCACACACACAGCCCAGCACTGTTATCTCCTGTCAGGAAGAACCTGGCTTTTTATACATTCCCTTACAATGTTGACTCACTATCAGTTCCCAGTGCACGCAGCTAGCGTGCGCCGTCCTCATCTGGTAGACGCATAGCAACCTGATTTTAATCTCAGGTAAAAATAGCCAATACTGGGGACTTTTAGGTGGCTTTTAGGGGTTATTTATTAAACAATCAGAAATTAAAACAGGGCCAACAAGGTGATATTAATCACCAAAATCCAATAGTAAAAATAAAAAAAATTTGACAGTTATACTTTAAGACATGTGTCCGTGGTGAGGTGGACCTTTCCAGTAAGTGCGTTAGGCAGGGCACGGGTGATGTTCTGGGACACATGCTGGTGTAAGGCGGGCACGGCACACAGTGAAAAATATTGGCTGCTGGGGACTGCGTACCGAGGGATGGCCGCCGACATCAGGATGCGGAAGGCCTCAGTGTACACAAGCCTAAATGGCAACATTTCAAGGGCCAGTAATTTTGAAAGTTGCGCATTCAGTGCTAGGGCCTATGGGTGGGTGGGTATTTGCGCTTGCATTCAAATGCCTGTGTTATGGACATTTGGACGCTGCGCTGGGACAGGGAAGTGGATGTTGTTGCTGACGGTTCATGCGAAGGTCCAGATGCAGGGCGAGGGGCATCCGGGCCTGCTCCTTCGACAGGGGATTGGCAAGCAGTGCGTAACACAGGGGAAGTGGAGGCAGTGGTGGGACCCACAGACGCAGAGTGCGGACCCAGGCGTTCAGCCAACTTATTAGGGTGCTTGGATGCCATGTGGCGGATCATGCTGGTGAGGTTGCTAGTGTTCACGTTCCGGCTCATTTTGGTACGGCACAGGTTGTAAACTACCACTGTTTTGTCGTCTGTGCTTTCCTCAAAAAAGCACCATTCTGCGGAACACCCACCCCTTTGCAAGGTAGATTTACACATTGGGGTGTTCGGTGTAACAGTTTCGGGCCTGTTTGGTGTGGGCTGACATCTCCCTTTTGCCATGCCACTGCCTCTTCCAGATTGCTGCGGTGCGACCGATCCCTCCCCCTCTGTACTGCTGTCCTCGCTCAGCTTTTCACGTAATCATGTTGGGTCAGTGACCTCATCGTCCACCACCTCCTCTTCCACTTCCTCAGTCTGCTCATCCTCCTGACTTGACCTAACCGCCACCTCAGTGATTGGCAACTGTGTCTCATCATCATCCGCTTCATGAACGAATAATTGCGGTTCACCAGCGTCATCTTCTTGAGACTGTGAAGGCTCAAGAGGTTGGGAATCAGGGCACAATATCTCAGGAACCTCTTCAAGCGTGGTTGGCGAGCAAACCAAGTACTGGCGGTAAAAAGAGGTCATGTGAATGTGGTTCATGTGGTTGACCAGACTCTTGGCTACAGAGACTGGACTTCGTGGAAGAGAGGGTGGTGCTTAACCAACTGGAAGCATTATCTTCTGCAATCCAACCGACCACCTGTTCGCACTGGTCCAACTTGGACAGTGTTGTCCTGCGCCGCCCAGCTAAGTTGGACATGAAGCTGGGTAAGGTGGATTTTTTAGTTTTTTATGGTGCACTGGCAGCAGGCACAGTTTCATTGTGCCCAGGGCCACGGCCTCTGCTTGCACCATCAGCATCATGCCCAGGGCCACGGCCTCTGCTTGCACCATCAGCATCACGCCCAGGGCCACGGCCTCTGCTTGCACCATCAGCATCACGCCCAGGGCCACGGCCTCTGCTTGCACCATCAGCATCACTTCCCCCTCCCTTTGTGCTCACCTTCTTCATATTAATGGTTTTGTCTGTAGATGTGGCACAGATTGTTTTACTGTCCACTAAAGACACAGTTTTCTGATGCAGGACAGTACTGGACACATAAAAGTACAGATTTTCGGCACTGCACTAGCACAGAGATAATGTAATTTTTACAGTACACACTGTATTGGCTTGCTGTAATGTACTGTAGACAGAGAAATACAAATTTTAGGCACTAGAGTAGGCCACAGATAATGAAATTTTTACAGTACACACTGTATTGGCTTGCTGTAATGTACTGTAGACAGAGAAATACAAATTTTAGGCATTAGATTAGGCCACAGATAATGAAATTTTTACAGTGCACACTGTATTGGCTTGCTGTACAGGAGACAGAGAAATACAATTTTTCGGCACTACACTAGCCCAGAGATAATGTAATTTTTACAGTACACACTGTAAAGGCTGGCTATAATGTACTGAATACAGAAAAATAAAGATTTTCAGGAGTACACTAGGCTACATATATTCAATTTTTTACAGTACACACTGTATTGGCTTGCTGTAATGAACAGGAGACAGAGAAATACAATTTTTCAGCACTACACTAGCCCAGAGATAATGTATTTTTTAATAAAAGTGAAGGACAGGTACTCAATGTATGGAATCATAGATACCAATAAACAATAAAAAATTTAATTATCAGAAATTAATAATTAGAATCCACTCTAAAAATTCACTCTAAAAATTCATAAAATGACAGTACTACAATTGCAATAGCATATACCATCATAGCAGCAACATAGTAATACAATCAGTCAATCAACTTTATAGTTTGTATGTCCCGATGTTATAATGGATAACGTTATCTGTCTTATTTCAAATTGGTGATTACATCTGCTGTGAGAGGAAAGAGTATATAGCAGCCCATTCTGTTCAGTAGCAGATAAGCTTTAACCCCACTGATAATAATTTATAGCAGCCTTTATAGTTCCAGTGTTTCCACAGTAATGCCACTAACAGTAAAGTGGTCAGTTCATTCCTCATTTGTTCTGTTATAAAATAGATTTAAGATGCAGTTATGTACTCACGGTTTGTCTGTCTCTCAGAGTGGCGTCCCACGTGGTTGAAGAGAACAGAATTACCTGTATCTTAACCTCCCTTGTAGTTGCCGCAGATCTATTCACACAGTGTCCCACTTGTTATGTCTCTGGGTTCGCTTTCTCCGTGTGCCGCGGCGTTCCACGTGCTCAGTCAGGAGTAGAGTTGGGTAACCAGAGTCAAACAGGGCAGTTTGCCTTGAAGGTTCCGGAATAACGTGCTACTGTATTTCTTGATTTAATTCTGCAGGAGCACTCCTTCGCAGAAAACACTGATAGTTCGTTTTCTCCCATGAGGGCTCACTAATAGTGCTGAATTAACCCCCTTCTTAAAAAAAAAAAGAAGGTGCTGCACTGCTGTCAAACACACACTCTAGTCCTTAAAAGGACTGTTAGGTCTTTCAATAAGGTTTTTGGAGTGAAATTAGTAATTTTAGAGCAAAAGGCTATCTGTCCCTGCCTACTGTCTGCTCTCCCTGACGCTTAATGAGCCGAGCACCGGACCTCAGGATCCACTCAGAATGCATCAGTTTGCCTTTGATCAGTCTTCATTCCGCTCTGGAGGTGGACACCAAAACAAAAGTAGCCTTAGTAAAAAGGACTTTTGTTACAATCAACTCTGGCTTCATTCTTCAGTGCTACAACTTTCACTGCAACAAACCCCAGGGAGCGACGGTCTGAGATAGGACACTGTGACACAACCACCCTACAACAGGTTTACAACAGCTCCCATCTCCTCTACACCAGCTCCCATGAGGGCTCACTGCCCAAGGGATTTCAATTTCTCCATTTACAAAAGTAAATTAAGTCTGTAGTGTATACTCAGCCATGAGCATTTTTAATAAAGGATATAAAATTACACTATGCAGACCTTACAACAAAATCAGAATATTATTTTGAACAGATTATTGAAAAAAATTAGTTGAAGTGGATATCCAGAATTGAACACAATTTCTGTGGACCTGGATTGTTTTTATTACTTTTCCTGCAGCTATGACGTGACCTACATCTATGTGACAGCTGCAGCTAATGACCGGCCTCAGTAGTCGCTTGCTGTACATTCTAGCATTTACTAAAGTTAGTGTGATTAGTAAAACATTTTCACCACCTTTGTAATAATGATGCAGCTTTTAAAGTGTTGTAACTTAAAGTTATGGTATATCACTATGATATATCATCATTTTTTGATAAGTAGAGCGCTGGGTCTCTCACCAATTCTAGGAGTGCACACGGCCGTTGGTGTTTTGCGGTCCGCAAACCGCGGATCTGCAAAACACGGAAGCTGTTCCGCGTTCCGTTCCGCAATTTGCGGAACGGAACGCGGCCCATTGTAGAAATGCCTATTCTTGTCCCCAAAGCGGACAAGAATAGGACATGCTCTATTTTTTTTGCGGGGGCACGGAATGGAGCAACGGATGCGGACAGCACACGGAGTGCTGTCCACATCTTTTGCGGCCCCATTGAAGTGAATGGGTCCGCGCCCGAGCCGCAAAATATGCGACTCGGATGCGGACCACAACAATGGCCGTGTGCATGAGGCCTAATGATGCTGCCTTTGCAAGAAATATACCTGGCTGTAAAAATATAATGTATATTAAAAATATTCAGCACAGAATTTTGGATTTTGGAACTGCTATGTTGTTAAAAAGGGCTATTCACTTTAAGGTAAGCTGTACCATGTACCTGCCATTGAGTAAATAAAGCATTCTTGAATGCTGCCATTCAAAGACCAACCACAATCCTCAAGTCTTTAAGACTGAGAGGTTTAACAGTTTGTGTTGAGGTTATTTGTTGTTTTTTTTTATTGTGTGTTTGGTTTAATTTTACAAAAATATAATCATTTCCACACAAGTGTAGTTTAGTTTAATCTATATTCAGACTATGACATACAGAGAAATCAGAGTCATTTTTTATTGCTCAACAGGTTGTCACACATCCCTAAACACTTTGAGCAGAATTCCTACTGCTTGGATCTTTCTGCCAGGTTTTAACATAGTCAAAAAGTAAACAGTCTGAGTTAGTCAGACAGCAGTTACACTGTATTTGAACAAAAGTCAAAATGGAAAAAGATACCTGAACAAATCTCCGTTCTGGAAAGATCAAAATAATAAATTCAGCTTTTCTGCTCTCCGGCTGCTCTGCAAACCTCCTCCATCCTACAAAGTTATTTCATTTCCCTAAATGTCTTAGTAGAAATGTATGTGTGTTTTATTTTTGAAACTGCTGTGTCTTTAACTCAATGAACAGGGCACATTTTTACATGCTGGTTTTAGGGGTCTGTGTTATATAATATATAGAGATGAGTAAATCAAATTTGATCCAAATTTCTGAATAAATTCGATTCGCCTCGAAGCCGAATTTCCTCGTGCTTCGTGTCAGCGAATCGATTTAACCTGAAATAGTGTAAAAAACAAAAAAAATCATACTAACCTCCTCCATTTGCTTGCGACGGGCCACCAGCCTCCATCTTGATTGAAGATCTCATCAGAAATTCCGCGCGTGGTGACGTAATCTCACAAAGCGCGCGATTTGCTCCAGATCTTCAAGCAAGATGGCGGCGGCCGGCTCGTCGAGAGCAAATGCAGGGGGTAAGTTTGATATAATTTTTTTTATGTTAATTTCACACTGTTTTTACACTCAGGTGCCGTGATCATGTATGAACGCGGCATCTGAGGGGTACAATGATGTGGGCCAACACTATCACAGCTTCCTGTAATTGCACCCGCTACTTACAAAAAAATGTGCTTCATGACGAAGTTATTCATCATAAAGCTAATTTTTTTGTAAAATTCAGCAAATCAGCCGAATTGAACTTTTCATAAATTAACTCATCTCTAATAGGGTTGAGCGAACCTGTACTGCAAAGTTTGGGTTCGTACCAAACTTTGCGAGTTCGGGTACCCGGACCTGAACCCGGACTTTTTCACTGAAGTTTGGGTTCGGTGTTCGGGTGATTTTATTATTTTCCATTATAACCGCTTCAGCCCCCCTAGCTTAAACACCCTTAATGACCAGGCCACTTTTTACAATTCTGCACTACACTACTTTCACCGTTTATTGCTCCGTCATGCAACTTACCACCCAAATGAATTTTACCTCCTTTTCTTCTCACTAATAGAGCTTTCATTTGGTGGTATTTCATTGTTGCTGACATTTTTACTTTTGCTATTAATAAAAATTTTAACGACATTTTTGCAAAAAAATGACAAAATTTTTCAAAAAAACTACATTTCTATATAAATTTTCTCTAAATTTATTGTTCTACATGTCTTTGATAAAAAAATCCAATAAGTGTATATTTATTGGTTTGGGTAAACGTTATAGCGTTTACAAACTATGGTGCAAAAAAGTGAATTTCCGCATTTTGAAGCAGCTCTGACTTTCTGAGCGCCTGTCATGTTTCTTCAGGTGCTAGAATGTCAGGATAGTATAAATACCCCCCAAATGACACCATTTTAGAAAGAAGACACCCCAAAGTATTCATGGAGGGGCTTGGTGAGTTCATGTATTATTTCATTTTTTTTCACAAGTTAGCGGAAAATGACACTTTCTGAGAAAAAAATAATAATAATAAAGTTTCCATTTCTGCTAACTTCTGGTAAAAAAAAAAAAAAAAATCTCCCACGGACTCACTATGCCCCTCAGTGAATAGCTTGGGGTGTCTACTTTCCGAAATGGGGTCATTTGTGGGGTGTGTTTACTGTTCTGGCATTTTGGGCGGGGCTAAATTGTGAGCAGCCATGTAAAAGCTAAAGGTACTCATTGGAATTTGGGCCTCTTTGTGCACCAGGCTGCAAAAATGTCACTCATGTGGTATCGCCGTACTCAGGAGAAGTAGGGCAATGTATTTTGAGGTGTATTTTACATATACCCATGTTGGGTGAGAGAAATATCTCTGTAAACTGACAACTTTGTATAAAAAAATTTAAAAATTGTCGTTTACAGAGATATTTCTCACACACAGTATCGGTATATATAAAAATACACCCCAAAACACATTGCCCTACTTCTCCTGAGTACGGCGATACCACATGTGTGCCACTTTTTTGCAGCCTGGCGCAAAGCCTGATTCAATGTACCTTTAGGATTTCACAGGGCATTTTTATGCATTTGGATTCCAGACTTCTTCTCACGCTTTAGGGGCCCCTAAAATGCCAGGACAGTATAAATACCCCACATGTGACCCCATTTTAGAAAGAAGACACCCCAAGGTATTCTGTGAGGGGTATGGTGAGTTCATATAAAATTTTATTTTTTGTCACAAGTTAGTGGAATATGAGACTTTGTAAAAAACAAAATAAAAAAAATAAAAATATATCAATTTCCGCTAACTTGTGCCAAAAAAAAAAAATTCTGTGAACTCGCCATGCCCCTCACGGAATACCTTGGGGTGTCTTCTTTCCAAAATGGGGTCACTTGTGGGGTATTTATACTGCCCTGGCCTTTTAGGGAACCTAAAGCGTGAGAATCCAAATGCGCAAAAATGCCCTGTGAAATCCTAAAGGTACTCATTGGTTTTAGGGCCATGTCCTATTCTTGTCCGCAATTGCGGACAAGAAAAAGCATTTTCTATATAGTTCTGGCAATGTGCGGATCTGCAAAATGCGGAAAGCACATTGCCTGTGTCCGTGTTTTGAGGATCTGCGGATCCGCGGATCCGTGGATCAGTTCTGCGGATCCGTGAATCCACGGATCCGCAAAACACATATGGACGTCTGAATGGAGCCTTACAAAGGGTGTGATCAATGACAGGGGGGTGATCAGGGGGTCTAGATGGGGTGATCAAGGGGTTAACAAGGGGTTAATAGGTGAGGGGGAGTGGGGGGGGGGGGTTAGTGTAGTGTTTGGTGCAACTTTACATAGTTACCTGGTCCTCTGGTGGACGATCCCAGCAAATGGGACCACCAGAGGACCAGGTAGCAGGTATACCAGACGCTGTTCACAAAACAGCGTCTGGTATACATGTTTGATGCGATTTATTTTATTTATTTATTTTATTTTTTGTCACAAGTTAGTGAAATATGAGACTTTGTAAAAAACAAAATAAAAAAAATAAAAATATATCAATTTCCGCTAACTTGTGCCAAAAAAAAAAAATTCTGTGAACTCGCCATGCCCCTCACGGAATACCTTGGGGTGTCTTCTTTCCAAAATGGGGTCACTTGTGGGGTATTTATACTGCCCTGGCATTTTAGGGAACCTAAAGCGTGAGAATCCAAATGCGTAAAAATGCCCTGTGAAATCCTAAAGGTACTCATTGGTTTTAGGGCCATGTCCTATTCTTGTCCGCAATTGCGGACAAGAAAAAGCATTTTCTATATAGTTCTGGCAATGTGCGGATCTGCAAAATGCGGAAAGCACATTGCCTGTGTCCGTGTTTTGAGGATCTGCGGATCCGCGGATCCGTGGATCAGTTCCGCGGAACCGTGAATCCACGGATCCGCAAAACACATATGGACGTCTGAATGGAGCCTTACAAGGGGTGTGATCAATGACAGGGGGGTGATCAGGGGGTCTAGATGGGGTGATCAAGGGGTTAACAAGGGGTTAATAGGTGACGGGGGGTGGGTGGGGTTAGTGTAGTGTTTGGTGCAACTTTACATAGTTACCTGGTCCTCTGGTGGTCGATCCCAGCAAATGGGACCACCAGAGGACCAGGTAGCAGGTATACCAGACGCTGTTCACAAAACAGCGTTTGGTATACATGTTTGATGCGATTTATATCGCATCTACAGCCTGCCAGCGATTGATCATCGCTGGCAGGCTGTAGTTCAACTCTCGAGACGCGCGCCCCTGTAAACGCGCGCGCGCGTTCACAGGAACTCGCGGGTCTCGCGAGAGGACGCGCCGATGCGTCCACTCAGAAGATCCCGGCCGCCCGCAGGACGCAATCCTGCGTACGGCGGTCCGGGACTGGATAACATGGGTATAACGGAAAATAATAGCATTCTTAACCACTTAAGGATGAAGGGTGTACATGTACGCCCTTGCGTCCTGGTACTTAAGGACCAAGGGTGTACATGTACGCCTTGTGAATATCCGATCACCGCTGCGCACGTGGCGGTGATCGGAACAAGATGCCTGCTGAAATCAATCAGCAGGCATCTTGGCACAATGCCCAGGGGGGTCCTGTGACCCCCCCATGTCAGCGATCGCAGCAAACTGCAGGTCAATTCAGACCTGCGGTTTGCTGTGCTATCTGTAGTCTCTGATCCCCGCGGTCTGTGACCGCGGGGATCAGAGACTAAAATATGCCCCAAAGGTTAAATTTTAACCCCCCCCCCTGCACCCCGCCATATTAGTGTCCCCCCGGGCGGTGCATGGGGGGGGATTGCGGGCGGTGCTGCGGGTGGGTGGCGCGGGAGGCGGGCGGTGCGCCCGCCTCCTTTCAATCGATTTCCCTGGTGTCTAGTGGGTATAGCAGGGGGTCAGCACATTGCTGACCCCCTGCCATAAACTGCTGACATCTGTGCTGCAGATGTCAGCAGTTTAACCCCTTCTATACCGCGGTCCGTACGGACCGCGGTATAGAAGGTGTTAACATGGAGGGAGCTCCCTCCCTCTCCCATCGGGGGGCTGCCGTACCTTTGCAGCCCCCCTGATGGGATAGGATAGTAGAGGGAGGAAGCTCACCTCTCTTCCCATCACCCGCTGCTCTGTAATGGCAGCGGGTGATGGTTACCATGGCAGCAGGACGCTTTCAGAAGCGTCCTGCTTGCCATGGTATAGTAACTCTGGTCAGACTTCTGCTAAAGGCAGAAGTCTGACCAGACTGTGAAAAGTAAAAAAATACAGTGCAGTACACTATATAGTGTACTGTTCTGTATTATATAGACACCAGATCCACTGGATCTACAAGAACCAAGTGGGTCTGGGTCAAAAAAATGCATATCACTGAATAAAAATAAAAAACAAACAAATAAACTACACATATTAGGTATCGCCGCGTCCGTAAAAATCTCCTCTATAAAAATATCACATGACCTAACCCCTCACGCAAATACCGTAAAAAAAAACACAAAAAAATGGTGTAAAAAAGCAATTTTTGTCACCTTGCATCACAAAAAGTGTAATACCAAGTGATCAAAAAGGCGTATGCCTTCCAAGATAGTACCAATAAAACCGCCATCTCATCCCGCAAAAAATGAGTCCTTATATAGGACAATCGCCAAAAAAAATAAAAAAAATATGGCTCTCAGACTATGGAGACACTAAAACATAATTTTTTTTTTCTAAAATGCTATTGTGTTAAAGTAAAATAAATAAATAAAAAGTATACATATTATGTATCGCCGCGTCTGTAAAAACCTGCTCTATAAAAACTATCACATTATCTAACCCCTCAGGTAAATACTGTTAAAAAAATAAAATAAAAACAATGTAAAAAAAAAACATTTTTGTCACCTCACATCTCAAAAACTGTAATAGCAAGCGATCAAAAAGTTATATGCACCCAAAAATAGTGCCAATCAAACCGTCAACTTATCCCGCAAAAAATGATACCCCACATAGGACAATCACCCCCAAAAAAAAAAAAATGGGGCTCTCAGACTATGGAGACACTAAAACATGATTTGTTTTGTTTTAAAAAATGATAATATTGTGTAAAACTTAAATAAATAAATAAAAAGTATACATATTTGGTATCGGCACGTCCGTCGCAACCTGCTCTATAAAAATAACACATCACCGAACCCCTCAGGTGAACACAAAAAAAAAAAAAAAAAAAAAACGGTGTCAAGAGCCATTTTCGTCACCTTACATCACAAAAAGTGTAATAGCAGGCGACCAAAATGTCATATGCACCCCAAGATAGTTCCAATCAAACCGCCATCTCATCCCGCAAAAAATGAGCCCCTACATAAGACAGTCGCCCAAAAAATAAAAATAAAATATGGCTTTCATAATGTGAAGACACTAAAAAATCATTTTTTTCAAAAATGCTGTATTATGTAAAACTGAAACAAAACCCCCCAAAAAGTAGCCATATTTGGTATTGCGCGTCCGTAGCAACCTGCTCTATAGAAATAGCACACAATCTAACCTGTCAGTTCAGTGATGTAAATAACAAAAAATAAAAACGGTCCGAAAATAGCTATTTTTTTGCAAATTTAGCAAAAATATATATTGCCCCGATTCTCTAGTTTGCAGAAACACCCCATATGTGGTCGTAAACTGCTGTATGGCCAAACGGCAGGGCGTAGAAGGAAGGGAACGCCATATGGTTTTTGGAAGGCAGATTTTGCTGGACTGGTTATTTGACACCATGTCCCATTTGAAGCCCCCCTGATGCACCCCTACAGTGGAAACTCCAAAAAAGTGACCCCATTTTGGAAAGTACGGGATAAGCTGGCAGTTTTGTTTGTATTTTTTTAGGGTAAATATGATTTTTGGTTGCTCTATATTACACTTTTTTTGAGGCAAGGTAACAAAAATAGAAATTCCGAAATTTCATCTCCATTTGCCAATAACTCTTGTGGAACACCTAAAGGGTTAACAAAGTTTGTAAAATCAGTTTTGAATACCTTGAGGGGTGTAGTTTCTTAGATGGAGTCACTTTTTTGGAGATTCTACTCTAGGGGTGCATCGGGGGGCTTCAAATGGGACATGGTGTCAAAAAACCAGTCCAGCAAAATCCGCCTTCCAAAAACCATATGGCGTTCCCTTAATTCTGTGCCCTGCCGTTTGGCCATACAGCAGTTTACGCCCACATATGGGGTGTTTATGAAAACTACAGAATCGGGGCAATAAAAATTGAGTTTTGTTTGGCTGTTAACCCTTGCTTTATTACTGGAAAAAATGGATTCAAACGGAAAATTTTCCAAAAAATCGAAATTCTGAAATTTTATCTCCATTTGCCATTAACTCTTGTGGAAAACCTAAAGGGTTAATGACGTTTGTAAAATCAGTTTTGAATACCTTGAGGGGTGTAGTTTCTAGAATGGGGTCATTTTTGGATGGTTTCTATTACGTAAGCCTCACAAAGTGACTTCAGACCTGAACTGGTCCCTAAAAAGTGGGTTTTTGAAAATTTCCGAAAAATTTCAAGATTTGCTTCTAAACTTCTAAGCCTTGTAACGTCCCCAAAAAATAAAATGGCATTCCCAAAATGATCGATACATGAAGTAGACATATGGGGAATGTAAATCAATAACTTTTTTGGGAGGTATTACTATGTATTATAGAAGTAGAGAAATTGAAACTTGGAAAATTGCTAATTTTTCAAAATGTTTGGTAAATTTGATATTTTTTTATAAATAAAAATGAAATTTTTCGACTTAATTTTACCAGTGTCATGAAGTACAATATGTGACGAAAAAACAATCTCAGAATTGCCTGGATAAGAAAAAGCGTTTTAAAGTTATCACCACATAAAGTGACACTGGTCAGATTTGCAAAAAATGGCCTGGTCCTAAGGTGAAAATGAGCCCGGTCCTTAAGGGGTTAAGACAGAATTCTGATCCTTGCTATGAGGCCTTTACTTCTCTATGTACGCCACTGGCCCTGAATACAGTTATGTCACATAACTGTATTCGGGGCAGTGCATGGATGGAGGCTAAATTCTAGCTCACTATCTGATCATATTCTGTATTTATGTATGCTGCACAGTATCATTTCTCTTGTCCTTTATACTGGGTATAACCCCAGTATCTGCTCTTATTCTGTATGTATGAACACTGGACAGTACCACTTCTCTTGTTCTGTATACTGGGTATAACCCTCAGTATCTGATCTTATTCTGTATGTATAGACACTGCACAGTAGCGCTTCTCTTGTCCTGTATGCTGGGTGTAATTCTCAGTATCTGCTCTTATTCTGTATATATGAGCACTGCACAATACCACTTCTCTTGTTCTGTATACGGCGTGTAATTCCCAGTATCTGCTCTTACTCTGCATTTTTGAACACTGCGCAACATGGTTGCCAGGTGTTTTTTCTTGCCCTCCATAGAGAAGAATGAAAACCCTGTCTTCATATTTTTTTAGTTTCCACTATGCATGTGTCAATACATGATGTGCATAGGGCAAACCAGATGCCCCGCCTTTACTGCAACCAGGGCTCTAAGGAAGGAATCTGAATAAAATGGACTGACCAGTGGGTTTTCACATTGTGGGGGATATCTGTGATTCAAGGCATTATCTTGAGTCTATGATGTGGGGTAATTTCTTTAAAATAGGCCAGGGTGTAAGCCTGTAAACATTTTGGACCATCTATGATTTTGGTTCAGTTGTAAACAATAAAAAAAATGAGTAGGACTCAACCCTGGACTGGGATCTGGTTTGTATTTTAGTGATTGTACTGATTTTGTTGTCTGTAGTCTGTATTTACTCTGGTGTTTCTCTCTGAATACACTTTGTGGTCTTGTCTGAGATCTAAATTCATTTGGGGGTGTGATTAAGGAGTTGTGATCACTACTTGTGATTAAGTTAGCAATGTGTGGGGTATATGCAAATGGATAGCCGCCCTATTGCATTACCTAACACGCATTCTGTGCCTTTGAATCTCCCTGATGTAACTAGTGAAGAATAGTGAATTGAGGTGTGTCTGTGTATGCTGTCTACTGTGTACATGCTCTATACTGGATGTGTATGTATGCTATAAATTGTATTTCTATGTATATGCTATGTATGGATGTGCCTTTGAGTCCTGTGTATGGATGTGCAGCGTAAGTCTGTCCTTTGAGGGTTAGTGACCCTACACCTATTCCTGATTGTCTGTATGGCAGGATCTCTGGATTCAGCTCCCAGTTACGGACCAAGGATTGAAGCAGCAGACAGCTCTGGACCTTAAGAGATGAGTGACCAATGGACACCAGGTACTTGACTCATTTCCTTTATAGACACGAAACCCCTTCATTAACAACCACAAAAAAAATAATACACATGGCAGATTTTTTTTGCTGAAGAGAGGTCAATCCCCAGAAATTTGCAGCAAAGTCTAAATGTTCTATATTGGGCTTCGTCAGGGAGATTTTTCCAAATTTGACCACATATTCTACATTTTGCATTGCAAAGTATAAAATCTAAGGCCAGATCTTAAGCACAATTATGAATCATGTACACCATTTGACCTGGATTTTCTAACATGGACATTGAAACTCTAGAACACTGGCAGTGTTTGTGTGCATGTGGAGGGGATGCCATTTTACTTTGCGCCTCAGGAGGTAGAAAGCCTAGGTGCAACCGTGGGCACACAATGAAAGAGCGTTCACACCGGCCAATGAAGGCTGCATGGGAGATGAATGATGATCACATCAAGCAAAGAACAAGCCAAACCTGTTTACATTGGGCTGTGATCAGGAACAAACATTCTTAGAAATACTCAGCTTAGCTAATCAGCTATGTAAATGTGTTTTGTCCTTTGTTTAGTAACATGATGATACTACTAACTTTCCAGAGATCCTGCACTCTCATAGCTAGAAGAAGGGTATTGGAATTCCTTCCCTGGTTGCCAGCTAAATCAGGACTGTCAGAATCCCCGGACTTAGATTCAGGATGTGAGCCTGAAGGGTCATGATGGATCTCCCTCTGTCAGCACTCCCACCTGAAACTAATCAATCTTAGCTGCCACCAATCATCATATCAGGCTGACGAGACACCTTTGCATTAAATAACACCTAAGTACTCTCTAGAGCTGCTAGCATTCCTATGGTTAATAAATCAATCTAGGTAACGCTTCTTCTAAGGTCATGGACAGGTGCCAGGAGATCAGGGAGACTGTGGTTTGATCTGACAGGTTCCTTGTGGATCAATTCGCCTCAGGTGTTGCTTATGTGGTCATTTAACCTTCCCTATTCATTGTGGCTTCTCCCACCATGCTGTGCGGTTTATAGCTTCAGTCGTTCTTGTGGATTGCTGGTGTTTGGATCTTGGCAGAGTTCCTGTGCTTCCATAGCTATTTGAAGTTAAGTGTCTTCTTCCCCTTTTGTTTATTGTGTGAGTTTTCTTGTGTTGCTCTTTTCCCTGTCATTTGTGTTTAAGCCTGTGGGAGACTCCTGTTCATCTTACCATTTGGAGGAACAGGTTGTCTCTTGTCCTGACATTAGTACCAGGGTCCTACAGGGTGAGTTAGGACTTTAGGTTCCGGTGTATGAACTCACCTACCTTTGGGGTCAGTTCATACTTGCAGTCAGTCAGGATTTCTCTAGGAGGTGATCGGCTCCTTTCCCTAGTTTTCAGGCCTTTTCCCATCACCACTTTCCCTCCTACATTCGGTGCGGGTTTCCCTCTCACACCGAAGCGTGACGACAATAAACAGACCTATACATACAGTGCAAAATAACAGTTTGTAAAATAAAAGGGATAAAAACAGAACTTAATACATTATGTGACGGTTAAGTCCAGCTGCCTGGGGAAGCAGAAATATTTGTCAGTCCATCAAGCTAGTGATCCCCAAAGAAGTGACAGTTTACTTTTCTCCATGAATGAGTTAAAAAGGGTCAGTATGTTGGAAACCAAGTCTGCCTCAAAATCTTTGTATTGAATTATCTTTTCAGGTATTCACCTTAGCAATTTCTTATTACCTCCATCCACTCCACCCAAATGTCCCACACACATGCGTACTAAACATGGCGGAGGTAATGGCAGAATAGAGGGAGTTGTCTAATTCCTCCCTGCTACTGAGCTGGGATCTATTGGAATTTTATACCATGGAAGAATATACATGGCCTGAGTTCTCAGGAGGAAGCATGTGGCTCAAATATGGATTTGCCCACTTTGATGTATATGGCAAGATAGGGGTTTCATGTGTGACCACGGCAGGAAAGGACACTAGCCTTCTCCTGAGCCCTCTAACAGTTCTGCTCTGTATAACGCTGGTATCTGACATCTTCACACTTTATGATAGGGCTCTGGTTTCTATGAAGTTGTTCCACCGTACTGATTTTTATTGCTACAATCTACGGCCTGGAAGGATATGGAAGAGCTGATGACCCCTTACAGGAATGTAAAGGGAGGGGGTGCCTACTCCTAGCAATAATTTTAATATCTGGATCCCTCGATCACCACAAGAACCAATCAGCCAATCAGGGTGTATGCCCAGTAAGTCGAATGATATGATACCAGCTCTTTCATTAGTACATAGGAAGATCAGGAGAAAACATCTGTTTCTATATTGTGGTCATACAGTAGTTATGGACTGGTATATACAATGGGATCACTTACTCAACAGCCATCCAGAGTAAATGTTTATTTCAATTATTCGAGTTGTGTAGGTGCATGAAGGTGCATGAAGCAGTGGAGCTCTCCTTTTTCCTCCTTGTTTGGAGTAGAATCCATAGCCAAGTTGGACATGTCTGAACATCTAGAGGGCTTTAAAATAGGAGATAGGAAGGAAAGGAATATCCCATCCCCTATCACTTTAAAACAAGCCAAAGTCTCCAGGGCCAGATGGAAGTTTTCCCTACAAAAGTGAATACATTTAAATTGAAGCTCTTGTAAAGATTTCTATATATCTTCTGTATCTTCCAGTTTGTAAAAATATTGGTATATTTACTCTATTTTTAATATACAATGCAGGTCATTGACATGACTTAGGACGTAAGAAAAAGTAGCCCATCAGGACAACATTTTAAAATTTGAGCAGGTGGTTCAGAAGAATCTGACCCCACATCTCAGATTCAGATATTTGAAATGTCTACACACAATATGGCCAAAATATGCTTTGCAATAGATGTGGATATTCCAGATTTTGAGGAGGAAGTTACACTTGTAGCCCTCAGTGAACTACTTTCCTTACTGTGTAAGCAACTATATTGTTCAAGTCAAGATGTTAATTTACTGTAGGTGTATAACTATTGATTAGTTTTTGCAAGTTCTATCAAGTGCTGTAGTTTCAGTAAGGGGCACATTTTTTAAATTTCACTTTTATTGAATATTTTGTACAACTAAAAAAATGATTTAGAATAGTGTTGCAAAGGTCAAATTGGACCAGAATTTAAATTTGCTCATCTCTACTCCTGAGAACATCTTTTAGGCATACAAGGCAAGCAATCAGACAAGCCAGGGACCAAAACAAATATTGTATTAACACGCAAAGTAGACATGAGAGAAAACTAGACTAGCAGGTAAGGCTACTTTCACACCAGCGTTTTTGCTGGATCCGTCATGGATCAGCAAAAATGCTTCCGTCACGATAATACAACTGTCTGCATTCGTTATGAACTGATCCGGTTGTATTATCTTTAACATAGCCAAGACGGATCCATCATGAACTCCACTGAAAGTCAATGGGGGGCGGATCCGTTTTCTTTTGTGTCAGAGAAAACAGATCCGCCCCCATTGACTTACATTGTGAGTCAGGACAGATCCGTCTTGCTTCGCACCACATCCCGGACAGAAAAAACGCTGCTTTCAACGTTATTCAGTCTGCGATAGAGATGCAAGCAATCGGAATGCATTCTGGTGCACTCTGTTTCATTCAGTTAAGTTTTGTCCCTATTAACAATAGATGGAGACAAAACTAAAGCGGTTTCCCCCGCTATCGAGATCCTATGATGGATCTCAGTAGCGGAAAGGGAAAGCGCAGATGTGAAAGTTGCCTAAGGGAATCATGGAAAATAATACCACTGGACTAAGTACACCGATTTGACTTGGGGCCAAACCCAGAGGGCGGAGACTAAGTGAGTTCCATTCTTCACAGAGCACTTGACGATGGGGGTGAAGTTAGCCAAGAGCTCATCTGTCCCACCTCCAGGATGGTCCTGTGCAGTTGGACACTTACCTGCAGAGACTGACGCTGGCGCAAACATACCAGAAACACTGAACAGGCAAATGACTAGACCCTATGCGAACAACAGTGGCGTACATAGAGAAGTAAGGGCCTCATAACAAAGATCAAACCAGGCCCCCCCACACAGGACATAAGGGTTTCTGTCTAAACCCTTTTCAAAGACTCTTGGGTAATTTTTCCACTGCTTCATTTGCTAAAAGTTGTTCCCTTAGAGGGTGGAGTCTTGACCAAGTTTTCACCCCGAGTAGAAGAGGGGGTGATCCCAACTCGACCCCCTCTTGACCTGGGCCGCATAGCAGTCGCATGGTCTGCCGCTATGGTAGTTATGCCCCTGGCAAACAATCCTACTGTATATAGCGGTCTTAGTCAGAGCTTTACACATAGACTAACAGATGCCTATCCCCCATGTGGAGTTAGTCCATGGGTAGGGTTGAGCGAAACTGAACTGTAAAGTTGGGGTTTGTACCGAACTTTAGGGTTTTTGATACCCGGACCCAAACCCGGACATTTCTGTAAAAGTTCGGGTTCGGGATGCTTTTTGAAATGCTGTAGGGCAGCCAATCAACAAGCGTTTCACTAGTCTGCCCTTAGAAGCCATCACAGCCATGCCTACTAATGGCATGGCTGTGATTGGCCAAGAGCAGCATGTGATCCAGCCTCTATATATAGTCTGGAGTCATGTAGCGCTGAAAGTCACTCAGCTATTCTAAGTGTAGGGATAGGATGCTGCTGCTGCTGTGAGGGAGAGATTAGGGAAGAACTTGGTGGTGTTAAATCTTCAAACTACAGTGATTATTGATCCCTGAGCCCAGTGACAGTGAAAAATAACTTCTGATCCATCTGCTAGTTAAGTGGGTGTCAGCAGCCATTTTTGCAAGTGCAGTGCACTTGCAACTGCATGAGAACTGCATGTGTGCCAGGGACATTACTTTAATTCTGTTATGGTAGCTCAGTGGGGGACAAATTACCTTTTTGGCCGGTCAAGTTCCCTTGCGGCCTGCAGTGCATACCTGGCAGTGAAAAATATTAAATTACATCAGTCTGCTGCATATTTTTGTGACCTAAAGTGATTTTTTATCTGTCTGCAACAGGCACTGCATATCTGACAGTCCAATAAAACCATTAAATACTGCAGTTACCTTGCTTCCCAAATACCCCTGAAGAAGCCAGGTTACTGGTGAAACATGTCAGGGGGGCAGTTGTAGGTTTTAATAATAGTTGATCACTCTGAGGTAGCTTAGCAGTTAGGTAGTCCTTGCTTTTCACTGTGACACAGATTGTTGCCAGTCGGCTCATACCAGATGGCCAGTTAGCCTAATCAGTCTGCCGATTTGGCATAGAAATTGTTGTGGTGTGTGTACCGTATGATTGAGTTCTGACAGCTATTGACATAGTGTCAGACCAGTGTGTTGTGTAGAGTGTGTGTCTGCTAACAACATAGGACACACTGTAGCAGCAATCAATAACCAACACGAAACATCATCTAATCACAGCCTTTTGTTTTTTTCGCACACCTTTTTCCGTTATTAGTGGGGCGCCAATACAGCTCAGTGGACGCTTTAATATCATGAAAGGTAGCGTTTTAGTTTCTGGCTAGAGACCCTGGCCTATAGGTAAACAGAGGCCGTAATACTGGCTCTCAACGAGGTTGAATTTTTCAGTAAAGTAGGATAAGAAGAAAACTTAAAAATCTCACCAAAAAAAATATACTATAGCTCTCAGAGTGTCAACTTAAATTTTAAATGTTTGTTAGGCTCACTGTAATTTTATGTTTATTTACAATTAAAAGTGAAGTTTTAAACAATATTCGCTTTATACCTGGGTCAAGATAGGTTAAATCCTTCTTTAGGCACTGGAGTATACACGATGCTATAAAAAAGCACACTTTTTTTGCTAGATAGCAAATTTACGGGCTATGCTGCATTTTTGACAGTCCAATTAAACCGTTACATACTACAGTTACATTGCTGCTATAAAAAAAATCTAATTTTTTTGTACTAGATTGCAAATTTGCGTGCTACGCTGCATTTCTGATAGTCCAATACAACAGTAACATACTGCATTTACATTGGTGCTATAAAAAAAAAAACACACACTCTTTGTGCTAGATAGGTGACAGGGAATTATTGGGTGACATTAACCCAGTTTTGCCATATACAAACCCCTGCTCTGCATAGGTGACAGGGAAGTAAATTAGTAAAAATCGTATGTTACATTATTGGGTGAATTTAACCCAGTTTTGCCATATACAAACCCCTGCTCTGCATAGGTGACAGGGAGGTAAATTTGTAAAAATCGTCTGTTACATTATTGGGTGACATTAACCCAGTTTTGCCATATACAAACTGCTGCTCTGTATAGGTGACAGGGAGGTCAATTTCTAAAAATTGTCTGTTACATTCTTGGACCATAAAGTACCCCTAAACTGCCTGACTACCTGACTGGAAAATATATTCAGTAAATTAGGTGGCCTTCAGATTGTTGGGTGATCTGTACCCCTTCTTTCTTTCAAAGTACCCCTGAACTGCATACCTGACCTGGAAATATATTCTGTAAATTAGGTGGCGTTCAGATTGTTGGCTGATCTGTACACCTTCTTTCTTTCAAAGTACCCCTGCACTGCACAACAGACAGGGAACTTAATTCGTTCCAATTAGCGGGTACATTGTTGCCTGACATAAAGCATTTTTTGGCTGTGAACCCTAAGGTAGTCGCCAACAAAAATGTGTTTTGTTTTCTCTTTTTCTTTAAATAAATTGGGGTAGACCCCAAAACATTGGGAAATGTAAAAAAGAAAACAAAGAGTAAGTGCGCTGTAGTATAACAATGGTTGGGTGAGGCCGGTATACATGCCTATTCTGCATAAGGTACGAACAAGTCCTGTGGGATCCATGCCTGGTTCTTTTTAATGAACGTGAGATTGTCCACATTGGCTGTGGACAGGCGGCTGCGCTTGTCTGTGATAACGGCCCCAGCCGTGCGAAACACACGTTCAGACAATACACTGGCTGCAGGGCAGGCCAGCACATCTAAGACGCAAAGGTGAAGCTGAGGCCATGTCCCCAATTTGGAGACCCAGAAGTTAAAAGCGGCAAACACAGTGGCGTAGCTAGTAATGACTGGGCCCAACAGCAAATTTTTGAATGGGGCCCCCCTCCCCAGTAATTTATTCGCAACCCCTTCCTTTCATGCCACCCCATTCCTGTGGCTACTAAAGATCACTCACTCAGACCAGGCCCGGCAGCTGTTCCATCCGTTTTCTACACTGTCTATACTGCCACTGTATATAATTTAATTGTATAATACTGTTGAGGGGGCCCTGACAAAGTCTTTTAGTCATCCAACTTCAGTCAGTAAGTGTACGCGTGTCCACAGATACTATTCCACCATTTTGCTGAAATGCTGCCTCTTGCTAAGATGTTCCATGTTCCATGTTCCAAGATGTTGGCGACTTCTTCCTCCTCTTCCTCTGCTTTAGCCTTGTGCTTCCACTGAGCCCCAGGTGTCAGGTGGGAATGCCATCAGCAGCGCATCTACCAGCGTTGGCTTCTTCCAATCATGCTTCAGTGACAGAATTAAGGACGGCACGTTGTCCCTGTAACGGGAATCCAGCAGGGTGGCACCAAGTAATATGCACAGTTTATAATGTGGGCAACTCGGCAATCATTGCGCAGGCACTGCAGCATGTAGTCGCTCAGGTTTGCCAGGCTGCCCAGAGGCAATGACAAGCTGTCCTCTGTGGGAGGTGTATCATCTGTGTTCTCCGTATGCCCCCAGCCACGCTCTAGTGATGGCCATAGGCTTCTTTGGGTGCCACCCTGCTGTGAACACGGTTTCATTTCCTCCTCCTCCAGAACTGTGCCCTGGCTGGACAATTGTGTATCTGGCCTATGTTGGTGCAGGAACCCACCATCCGAGCCACTTGTATATGACTGGACTTATAAGTTAAGGGTAAGGCATGTATATAGTTGTGTTTGTTTATTTAGTTTATCTAACTTATAGTTATTTAAGTATGTTTTAAAATTTTTAAATAGTTTGTGAATGGGCATTAATGAGTGGTTTGAGTAAAGCGGGGGGGGGGGGGGTGGTCGGCGATGTGTAGCGGGGAGGCTGGTCGGGTTAATTTTCTCTTTTTGAAATGTTCCTTGTATAGTTTTTGTTATGATTTATAATAAAAAGTCCTGATAACCGTGGAAATGTTGCCCAACAATCTAACCGACAGATTTAATAAAATTATTTGCCTGTCACATCTGCAGCTCAGGCCGCAGAGGTCCTTGAGCACCAATAAAAGTGAATTTGTCCCACCAGAATCTAAGACCTGGATTAACTGAATTGATTTTCACTGTCAGGTGTTTAGGAATTTCTGCACGACCAAATTCAGCAAATGTGCCAGGCAAGGGATGTGTGTCAAACCGGCTAGGCCCAGAGCTGCTACAAGATTTCGCCCATTATCGCACACCACCAGGCCGGGCTTGAGGCTCAGTGGCACCAACCACTCATCGGTCTGTTGTTCCATGCCCATCCACAGCTCCTGCGCGGTGTGGGGTTTGTCCCCCAAACAGATGAGTTTCGGAACGGCCTGCTGTCGTTTCCCCCTGGCTGTGCTGATGTTGGTGGTGAAGGTGTTACGCTCAGAAGATTTTTATTATTATTATTTATTTTTAGAGCGCCATTTATTCCATAGCGCTGTACATACATAATAGAGGCAATTGCCTTAAGCATGAACGAGACAAGTTACAGACTGGTACAGAAGGATAGAGTGCCCTGCCCATGAGGGCTTACAATCTACATGGTATGGGGGATGGAGAAAGTAGGCGAGGGTGAGGCTGGTCATGGCGGTATAGAGGCAGCAGTGTCACTGGTCATATGCTTGTCTGAAGAGTTGGGTTTTCAGGTTGCTTTTGAAGGATTCCACTGTAGGTGAGAGTCTGATATGTTGGGGTAGCGAGTTCCAGAGTATAGGGGATGCACGGGAGAAATCCTGGAGGCGAGTGTGGGAAGAGGTGATAAGAGGAAAGGAGAGAAGGAAGTCCTGTGAGGATCGAAGATTGCGTGTGGGGATGTATCGGGAAAGTAGCTCAGAGATGTAGGGAGGGGACCGGTTGTGGACGGCCTTGTATGTGTTGGTTAGTATTTTAAACTGAATTTGCTGGGCAATGGGGAGCCAGTGCAGGAACTGGCAGAGGGGAGAGGCAGAGGAGTAATGGGGGGAGAGGTGGATTAGTCGGGCAGCAGAGTTAAGGATAGATTGTAGGGGTGCGAGAGAGCTAGATGGAAGGCCACAGAGGAGAATGTTGCAGTAGTCTAGGCGGGAGAGGATGAGGGAATGTACAAGCATTTTTGCCGATTCAAAGTTGAGGAAAGGGCGGATGCGGGAGATGTTTTTGAGTTGGAAGCGGCAGGTGGTGGAAAGGGCTTGGATGTGTGGTCAGAAGGAGAGGGCAGAATCCAAGGTCACTCCAAGGCAGCGGACTTGGTTGACTGGGGAGAGTGTGCAGTCATTGATTGTGATAGATAGGTCTGTTGGGGGGGTGAGCAAGATGGGGGAAAGATGATGAATTCTGTTTTATCCATGTTAAGTTTTAGAAAGCGAGAGGAGAAGAAGGAGGATATGCGAGATAGGCATTGTGGGATTCTGGATAGTAAGATGGTGATGTCTGGACCAGAGAGGTAGATTTGTGTGTCATCAGCATATAAGTGATACTTAAAGCCATGGGACTCTATAAGCTGTCCCAGGCCGAAGGTGTAGATAGAGAAGAGCAGGGGTCCTAGGACGGAGCCTTGCGGGACACCAACAGAGAGGGAATGAGGCGAGGAGGTGGTGTGAGAGTGGGAGACGCTAAATGTCCGGTCTGTGAGGTATGATGTGATCCAAGAGAGGGCCAGGTCAGTGATTACAAGAGATGAGAGAGTTTGTAACAGAAGGGAGTGGTCGACAGTGTCAAAGGCAGAGGACAAGTCAAGGAGAAGGAGGACAGAGTAATGTTTTTTGGTTTTGGCAAGTAGTAGGTTATTGGTGACTTTGGTGAGGGCAGTCTCGGTTGAGTGGTGGGATCGGAAGCCAGATCGTAGCCGGTCAAAGAGGGAGCAGGAGGAGAGGTGAGAGGACAGTTCAGAATGGACATGTTGCTCAAGTAGCTTTAAGGCATATGGAAGAAGTGATATGGGGCGATAACTGGACAAAGAAGATGGGTTTAAGTGAAGGCTTTTTGAGGATGGGTGTAATGGTAGCATGTTTAAAAGCAGAGGGGAAGAGACCAGAGGTTAGTGATAGGTTGAAGAGATGAGTTAGGGCTGGGATAAACACTGTGGTGAGGTTAGGGATGAGGTGGGATGGGATTGGGTCAAGATGAGGAGGAGGAAGGGGAGTAGAAGGAGGAGACAACAGGAAGCAAAGAGAAATACCATGCAATCCTCGGTGGCAGAAGGACATGCGCCAAACTGCTATCCGCCTCTGGCCCAGCTGCCACTACATTTAACCAGTGCACTGTTAGGGAGATATAACTTCCCTGCCCGTGCTTACCGGTCCACATATTTGTGGTTATGTAGACCTTGCCACAGATGTCGTTGCGCAGTGCACACCTGATTTTGTCCGCCACTTGGTTGTGCAGGGAAGGGATGGCTCGCCTGAAAAAGTAGTGGTGGCTGGGAACCACGTACTGTGGGACAACCATCGCCATAACTTTTTAAAAGTCTCCATCTATCTCCACCAGACAGAATGACAGCATTTTAAAGGACCGGGAATTTAGAAATTCTGACATTCAGGGCCAGGGATCGCGGGTGGGTAGCGGGGTACTTCCTCTTTCTATTTCTCTTTCTAATTGGGAGATGGACAGCTGAATAGGGTTGAGCGAACCCGAACTGTAAAGTTCGGCTTCGTTCCGAACATTACTTATTTTAAAATTTAGCAGTGACATACAGCATTTGTGTATTTGGGGGAAATAAACCAGTATTGTTGTTCCACAGAGCAGTTTGGCATACAACGCACAAAAACCTATTTTAAAATTTAGCAGTGACATACTGCATTTCTGTAGTTTGTTGCAATAAACACTGGTTTTGTGCTACATAGCAGATCTGAGGCCTGCCCTGTATTTCAGTCATTTTAAGTAACCTTTTGAACTCCACATTTACATAGTTGGTTGCAAACACACAGGCTTTGTGGTAGATAGCACATTAGCGGTGCTATCTACCACAATACAATTACTTCACTATTGGTGATGGTGAAGTAATTGTATTGAATTGCTCCGCGTTACACTGTTGTGTGACCTAAAAAACATTTATTCTGTTTATGACACAGGCACTGCCTTACTCAGTGGCGTAACTAGAGTATTATGGGTCCCGGTGTAAACTTTGGATCCCCCCCAATTTATACTAAGAGGCGGCATTTTTTTTTTACACTAAGCCTAATCCATGGCTACACTGGCCCAGTCCTAACTAATAAAATCTGGTCCTACCTTATCCAGGATGTCGCTGGCGTCAGCTTGATGTCCACTGGATCCAGAACAAGGTTCTTGTAGTGATAGAGAAAAAAAGAAAAATCACATAAGGAAGGGATGGCGGGAAAACAAAGGGCAAGAGCAGCACACAATAGGCCTCGCAGAGCTATAGCGATGGAATGCAGCTGCCGAGCCAAGAGACCCCAGATCTAAGACGGTCAAAACGGAGACAATGGAAAAAGTGGGCTACAGCAGCATGTCTAAAATGAATTTTCTTTTATTCAAAACTCCATAGCAAAGTGTACAGAAAATGCAACGTTTTGGCTAGGTATAGCCTTTGTCAAGCATATAATTCAAGTGACTATACAGACATATATATAGTTGAAACCAAACACACCCCAAAATTGTATTACCAATCAGATCACAAAGTTCAATTTGGCCAATCTACTCTAAGCCAATGACAAGTTTGTAGCATTCCAATACCTCATTTGCATACCAAATATACGCCCTTGTGGCTCACCTGTGATCACATTATGTCCATACTTGGCATTCTCCCTATGCAAAAGCGCATGTCAAAACACATCACTGCTACTGAAGATGTGAGAGCCAATCAGAGGTTGCGAACTTACATGAGATTCCGCCTTCCACAGGGGAGCGCAAATGGCACAAGGTCAGCATCGCTTCCACCCAGTAAAAAGACGCCCATTCATTCAGCGTCATGATCGGCATGTAAGTCATATGACCCATAAAAACCGGTCACATGCACGCAACACACATCGTCCTCACTACTGCGCATAAAATTCGCAAAAGGATTTCATCTGCGAAAAATCACAAAGAAATCGTGAAAAAAATCGCAAAAAAACGCTAAAAAGTTGCAAAAAAAATTGCAGACCAAGGGGACAATGATCCTGTAATTACATCAAGTGTGACATAAGAGTAGTCCAAGAAGCTTTGGCATATAGGGTGTGCAAAAAATGATAAACATACAATATAAAAACTATATAAAAACATAGCTCACATGTAACAGATGATATCCTAATCAATCCCAGCAACATTGAACTCTAAATTAAGTCCATATGGTTGCAGGGACCTTAGGGTATATATCCACTTTAATTCCATTTTTCTGAGGACAGCATCTTTGTCTTCTCCCCTGCGTAAGATGCCCACCGAGTCTATCACCCTGAAGCGCAACTGGTTGTCAGAGTGTCCAGCCTCCACAAAATGTTTGGCTACGGGTTTATCCAAATTGGCCTTGCGAATCGTGCTCTTATGTTTGTTGATACGTGCACGAATTTCCATTGTAGTCTCACCAATAGAGAAGAGCGAACACCTGGATTTTCGGGTTCGAGAAGTTCGGCCGAACTTCCCGAAAATGTTCGGGTTCGGGATCCGAACTGAACTCGAACTTTATCCTGAACCCGAACCCCATTGAAGTCAATGGGGACCCGAACTTTTAGGCACTAAAAAGGCTGTAAAATAGTCCAGGTACGGTCTAGAGGGCTGCCAAAGGCAGCAAAATGTAGGTAAATCCCCTGCAAACAAATGTGGATAGGGAAATGAATTAAAGTAAAATAAAATAAATAAAATTTAACCAATATCAATTGGAGACAGGTCCCACTGCAAGGAATCATGCGTCATATCACTCAACACTGGAGAAGGCCATTTTCAGTTATTTCGGCCCCAGCACCCAGACAGAGGAGGGAGGTCCAACAGCAAGGAATCATGCGTCATATCAACCACCACCGGAGAAGGCCACTCTCAGTTATTTCGGGCCAGCACCCAGACAGAGGAGAGAGGTCCCACAGCAAGGAATCATGCGTCAAATCACTCAACACTTGAGAAGGCCACTTTCAGTTATTTCGGCCCCAGCACCCAGACAGAGGAGAGAGGTCCAACAGCAAGGAATCATGCGTCATATCAACCACCACCAGAGAAGGCCACTCTCAGTTATTTCGGCCCAGCACCCAGACAGAGGAGAGAGGTCCCACAGCAAGGAATCATGCGTCATATCAACCACCACCGGAGAAGGCCACTCTCAGTTATTTCGGCCCCACCACCCAGACAGAGGAGAGGTTCATTCAACTTTGGGTTGCACTGCAAGATCATGGTAAAGTTAAAAAAATGAGGATTCAATAAAGAAGTACCCCGGAGTACAAGAATACATGGTTGAGGGGGAGGCAGGTATAAATGTCTATTCTGCACAAGGGAGGGACAGGTCCTGTGGGATTCATGCATGGTTCATTTTTATGAACGTCAGCTTGTCCACGTTGGCTGTGGACAGGCGGCTGCGTTTGTCAGTAATGACGCCCCCTGCCGTGCTGAATACACGTTCAGACAAAACGCTGGCCGCCGGGCAGGCCAGCACCTCCAAGGCATAAAATGCTAACTCTGGCCACGTGGCCAATTTGGAGACCCAGAAGTTGAATGGGGCCGAACCATCAGTCAGTACGTGGAGGGGTGTGCAGACATACTGTTCAACCATGTTAGTGAAATGATGCCTCCTGCTAACACGTTCCATATCAGGTGGTTGTGCAGTTAGCTGTGGCGTGGAGACAAAACTTTTCCACATTTCTGCCATGCTAACCCTGCCCTCAGAGGAGCTGGCCATGACACAACTGCATTGGCGACCTCTTGCTCCTCCTCTGCCTTCGCCTTGGGCTTCTACCTGTTCTCCTGTGACATTTGGGAATGCTCTCAGGAGCGCCTCTACCAGCGTGCACTTGTACTCGCGCATCTTTCTATCACGCTCCAGTGCAGGAAGTAAGGTGGGCACATTGTCTTTGTACCGGGGATCCAGCAGGGTGGCAACCCAGTAGTCCGCACACGTTAAAATGTGGGCAACTCTGCTGTCGTTGCGCAGGCACTGCAGCATGTAGTCGCTCATGTGTGCCAGGCTCCCCAGAGGTAAGGACAAGCTGTCCTCTGTGGGAGGCGTATCGTCATCATCCTCCATATCCCCCCAGCCACGCACCAGTGATGGGCCTGAGCTGTGTCGGGTGCCACCCCACTGTGAACCTGCTTCATCCTCATCCTCCTCCACCTCCTCCTCATCCTCCTCGTCCTCCAGTAGTGGACCCTGGCTGGCCACATTTGTACCTGGCCTCTGCTGTTGCAAAAAACCTCCCTCTGAGCCACTTCTAACAGACTGGCCTGAAAGTGCTAAAAATGACCCCTCATCCTCCTCCTCCTCCTCCTGGGCCACCTCCTCTTCCATCATCACCTTAAGCGTTTTCTCAAGGAGACAAAGAAGTAGTATTGTAACGCTGATAACGGTGTCATTGCCACTGGCCATGTTGGTGGAGTACGCGAAACAGCGCAACAGGGCACACAGGTCTCGCATGGAGGCCCAAACATTGGTGGTGAAGTGGTGCTGTTCCGCAGTGCGACTGACGCGTGCATGCTGCAGCTGAAACTCCACTATGGCCTGCTGCTGCTCGCACAGTCTCTCCAGCATGTGCAAGGTGGAGTTCCACCTGGTGGGCACGTTGCATATGAGGCGGTGAGCGGGAAGGCCGAAGTTCCGCTGTAGTGCAGACAGGCGAGCAGCGGCAGGATGTGAACGCCAGAAGCGCGCACAGACGGCCCTCACTTTAGGGAGCAGCTCTGACATGTCGGAGTAGTTGTGAATGAACTTCTGCACCACCAAATTCAGCACATGCGCCAGGCAAGGGATGTGCGTCAAACCGGCTAGTCCCAAAGCTGCGACGAGATTTCGCCCATTATTGCACACCACCAGGCCGGGCTTGAGGCCCACCGGCAGAAACCACTCGTCGGTCTGTTGTTCAATACCCCGCCACAACTCCTGCGCGGTGTGGGGCCTGTCCCCCAAACATATGAGTTTCAGAATGGCCTGCTGACGTTTACCCTGGGCTGTGCTGAAGTTGGTGGTGAAGGTGTGTGGCTGACTGGATGAGCTGGTGGAAGCAGAGGAGCAGGAAGCCGAGTAGGAGGAGGAGGCTACAGGAGGCAAAGAATGATGCCCTGCGATCCTTGGCGGCGGAAGGACGTGCGCCAAGGAACTCTCCACCTGCGGCCCAGCCGCCACTACATTTACCCAGTGTGCAGTTAGGGAGATATAGCGTCCCTGGCCGTGCTTACTGGTCCACGTATCTGTGGTTAGGTGGACCTTGCCACAGATGGCGTTGCGCAGTGCACACTTGATTTTATCGGATACTTGGTTGTGCAGGGAAGGCACGGCTGTCTTGGAGAAGTAGTGGCGGCTGGGAACAACATACTGTGGGACAGCCATGGACATCAGCTGTTTGAAGCTGTCTGTGTCCACCAGCCTGAATGACAGCATTTCAAAGGCCAGTAGTTTAGAAATGCTGGCATTCAGGCCCAGGGCTCGAGGGTGGCTAGGTGGGAATTTACGCTTTCTCTCCAAGGTTTGTGAGATGGAGAGCTGAACGCTGCCATATGACATGGTGGAGATGCTTGGTGACGCAGGTGGTGTTGTCGGTGGCACAACCTCTGTTTGGTGGGCGGCAGGTGCCAACATTCCTCCCGAGGTGGAGGAAGAGGCCGAGGCAGCAGCAGAAGAGGGAGCATGGGGGAGCCTGAGTGAGTTCCTTGTTTTTAAGGTGTTTACTCCACAGTTCATGCTTTGCATGTAGATGCTTGGTCATGCAGGTTGTGCTAAGGTTCAGAACGTTAATGCCTCGCTTCAGGATCTGATGGCACAGCGTGCAAACCACTCAGGTCTTGTCGTCAGCACATTGTTTAAAGAAGTGCCATGCCAGGGAACTCCTTGAAGCTGCCTTTGGGGTGCTCGGTCCCTGGTGGCGGTGGCCAGTAGCAGGCGAACTCTCTTGGCGGCGGCTGGTCTGCTTTTGCCCCCTGCTCCCTCTTTTGCTACGCTGTTTGCTCGTTCTCACCACTGCCTCTTCCTCTGAACTATGAAAGTCAGTGGCACGACCTTCATTCCATGTGGGGTCTAGGACCTCATCGTCCCCTGCATCGTCTTCCACACAGTCTTCCTCCCTGACCTCCTGTTCGGTCTGCACACTGAAGAAAGACGCAGCAGTTGGCATCTGTGTTTCGTCATCATCAGAGACGTGCGGACTCCGATGAGGTGGTATTCCCATGTCCTCATCATCAGGAAACATCAGTGGTTGTGCATCAGTGCATTCTATGTCTTCCACCACTGGGGAAGGGCTAGGTGGATTTCCTTGGGAAACCCTGCCAGCAGAGTCTTCAAACAGCATAAGAGACTGCTGCATAACTTGAGGCTCTGACAGTTTCCCTGATATGCATGGGGGTGATGTGACAGACTGATGGGCTTGGTTTTCAGGTGCCACCTGTGCGCTTTCTGCAGAAGACTGGGTGGGAGATGTTGTGAGCATGCTGGATCCACTGTCGGCCACCCAATTGACTAGCGCCTGTACCTGCTCAGGCCTTACCAACCTTAGAACGGCATTGGGCCCCACCAAATATCGCTGTAAATTCTGGCGGATACTGGAATCTGAGGTAGTTGGTTCACTAGGACGTGTGGCTGTGGCAGAATGGCCACGTGCTCTCCCAGCACCAGAGCGTACACTAACACCACGACGACCGCATCCCTTACTAGATGTTTTCCTCATTGTTACCGTTCACCAAGCACCACAATAAGGAAAAAAATATTTGGCCCAATGTATTGATTTCAAATTTAGGCCTCTTTTTACAGGCACCTAACACTATCTGCATATTTGTTTATGCAGCGTATTACACTAATCCAGGCACAGCAGTAACTACTGATTTAGGGGAATATCTCTTTTAGGGCTAGTATTTAGGCCCTGGATGAAAGGTATCCTTTTATGGACAGATTTACACTTGGCCTGCAACAGCTGGGACAACAGATTCAGGGTATTGCTATTTTGGCAATTGAATGTCAACCCAGAACAAAATATATGTTTTGGCGGACACTATTCTATTTTGCCAGCCACAGCTGAAACCACTGATTTATGGTATTGCTATTTTGGCAATTGAATTTCACCCCAGGCCAGAACAAAATAGATGTTTTTGCGGACACTTTGAATCCTGGCCTGTAACAGCTGGGACACCAGATTCAGGGTATTGCTATTTTGGCAAATGAATTTCACCCCAGAACAAAATATATGTTTTGACGGACACTATGAATCCTGGCCTGCAACAGCTGGGACACCAGATTCAGCGTATTGCTATTTTGGCAATTGAATGTCACCCCAGAACAAAATATATGTTTTTGCAGACACTATGAATCCTGGCCTGCAACAGCTTGGACACCAGATTCAGGGTATTGCTATTTTGGCAATTGACTGTCACCCCAGAACAAAATATATGTTTTGCAAGACACTATGAATCCTGGCCTGCAACAGCTGGGACACCAGATTCAGGGTATTGCTATTTTGGCAATTGAATGTCACCCCAGAACAAAATATATGTTTTGACGGACACTAGGAAACGTGGCCTGCAACAGCTGGGACACCAGATTCAGGATATTGCTATTTTGGCAATTGAATGTCCTCTAGAACAAAATATATGTTTTGCAAGACACTATGAATCCTGGCCTGCAACAGCTGGGACACCAGATTCAGGGTATTGCTATTTTGGCAATTGAATGTCACCCCAGAACAAAATATATGTTTTTGCGTACACTATGAAACGTGGCCTGCAACAGCTGGGACACCAGATTCAGGGTATTGCTATTTTGGCAGATTAATTTCACCCCAGAACAAAATATATTTTTTAGCAGACACTATGAAATCTTGCCTGCAACAGCTGGGACACCAGATTCAGGGTATTGCTATTTTGGCAGATTAATTTCACCCCAGAACAAAATATATGTTTTGGCGGAAAACTATTCTATTTTGCCAGCCACAGCTGAAACCACTGATTTATGGTATTGCTATTTTGGCAATTGAGTTTCACCCCAGAACAAAATATATGTTTTGACGGACACTATGAAACTTGGCCTGCAACAGCTGGGACACCAGATTCAGGGTATTGCTATTTTGGCAATTGAATGTCACCCCAGAACAAAATATATGTTTTGGCAGACACAATGAATCCTGGCCTGCAACAGCTGGGACACCAGATTCAGGGTATTGCTATTTTGGCAATTGAATGTCACCCCAGAACAAAATATATGCTTTGACGGATACTAGGAAATGTGGCCTGCAATAGCTGGGACACCAGATTCAGGGTATTGCTATTTTGGCAGATTAATTTCACCCCAGAACAAAATATATGTTTTGGCAGACACTATTAAATCTGGCCTGCAACAGCTGGGACACCAGATTCAGGGTATTGCTATTTTGGCAATTGAATGTCACCCCAGAACAAAATATATGTTTTTGCGGACACTATGAATCCTGGCCTGCAAAGGCTGGGACACCAGATTCAGGGTATTGCTATTTTGGCAGATTAATTTCACCCCAGAACAAAATATATGTTTTGACGGACACTATGAATCCTGGCCTGCAACAGCTGGGACACCAGATTCAGCGTATTGCTATTTTGGCAATTGAATGTCACCCCAGAACAAAATATATGTTTTTGCGGACACTATGAATCCTGGCCTGCAACAGCTGGGACACCAGATTCAGGGTATCGCTATTTTGGCAATTGAATGTCACCCCAGAACAAAATATATGTTTTGCAAGACACTATGAATCCTGGCCTGCAACAGCTTTGGACACCAGATTCAATGTATTGCTATTTTGGCAATTGAATGTCACCCCAGAACAAAATATATGTTTTGCAAGACACTATGAAACGTGGCCTGCAACAGCTGGGACACCAGATTCAGGGTATTGCTATTTTGGCAATTGAATGTCACCCCAGAACAAAATATATGTTTTGCAAGACACTATGAATCTTGGCCTGCAACATCTGGGACACCAGATTCAGGGTATTGCTATTTTGGCAATTGAATGTCACCCCAGAACAAAATATATGTTTTGCAAGACCCTATGAATCCTGGCCTGCAACAGCTGGGACACCAGATTCAGCGTATTGCTATTTTGGCAATTGAATGTCACCCCAGAACAAAATATATGTTTTGCAAGACACTATGAATCCTAGCCTGCAACAGCTGGGACACCAGATTCAGGGTATTGCTATTTTGGCAATTGAATGTCACCCCAGAACAAAATATATGTTTTGACGGACACTAGGAAACGTGGCCTGCAACAGCTGGGACACCAGATTCAGGGTATTGCTATTTTGGCAATTAAATGTCACCCCAGAACAAAATATATGTTTTGCAAGACACTATGAAACGTGGCCTGCAACAGCTGGGACACTAGATTTAGGGTATTGCTATTTTAGCAATTGAATGTCACCCCAGAACAAAATATATGTTTTGTCAGACACTATGAAATCTTGCCTGCAACAGCTGGGACACCAGATTCAGGGTATTGCCATTTTGGCAGATTAATTTCACCCCAGAACAAAATATATGTTTTGGCGGACACTATTCTATTTTGCCAGCCACAGCTGAAACCACTGATTTATGGTATTGCTATTTTGGCAATTGAATTTCACCCCAGAACAAAATATATGTTTTGACGAACACTATGAAACGTGGCCTGCAACAGCTGGGACACCAGATTCAGGGTATTGCTATTTTGGCAATTGAATGTCACCCCAGAACAAAATATATTTTTTTCAAGACACTATGAATCCTGGCCTGCAACAGCTGGGACACCAGATTCAGGGTATTGCTATTTTGGCAGATTAATTTCACCCCAGAACAAAATATATGTTTTGGCAGACACTATGAAATCTGGCCTGCAACAGCTGGGACACCAGATTCAGGGTATTGCTATTTTGGCAGATTAATTAACCCCAGAACAAAATATATGTTTTGGCAGACACTATGAAATATGGACTGCAACAGCTGGGACACCTGATTCAGAGTATTGCTATTTTGGCAATTGAATGTCACCCCAGAACAAAATATATGTTTTGACGGACACTAGGAAACGTGGCCTGCAACAGCTGGGACACCAGATTCAGGGTATTGCTATTTTGCCAATTGAATGTCTTCCCAGAACAAAATATATGTTTTGCAAGACACAATGAATCCTGGCCTGCAACAGCTGGGACACCAGATTCAGGGTATTGCTATTTTGGCAACTGAATGTCACCCCAGAACAAAATATATGTTTTGCAAGACACTATGAAACGTGGCCTGCAACAGCTGGGACACCAGATTCAGGGTATTGCTATTTTGGCAATTGAATGTCACCCCAGAACAAAATATATGTTTTTGCGTACACTATGAAACGTGGCCTGCAACAGCTGGGACACCAGATTCAGGGTATTGCTATTTTGGCAATTGAATTTCACCCCAGAACAAAATATATTTTTTGTCAGACACTATGAAATCTTGCCTGCAACAGCTGGGACACCAGATTCAGTGTATTGCTATTTTGGCAGATTAATTTCACCCCAGAACAAAATATATGTTTTGGCGGACACTATTCTATTTTGCCAGCCACAGCTGAAACCACTGATTTATGGTATTGCTATTTTGGCAATTGAATTTCACCCCAGAACAAAATATATGTTTTGACGAACACTGTGAAACGTGGCCTGCAACAGCTGGGACACCAGATTCAGGGTATTGCTATTTTGGCAATTGAATGTCACCCCAGAACAAAATATATTTTTTTTCAAGACACTATGAATCCTGGCCTGCAACAGCTGGGACACCAGATTCAGGGTACTGCTATTTTGGCAGATTAATTTCAGCCCAGAACAAAATATATGTTTTGGCAGACACTATGAAATCTGGCCTGCAACAGCTGGGACACCAGATTCAGGGTATTGCTATTTTGGCAATTGAATGTCACCCCAGAACAAAATATATGTTTTGCAAGACACTATGAATCCTGGCCTGCAACAGCTGGGACACCAGATTCAGGGTATTGCTATTTTGGCAATTGAATGTCACCCCAGAACAAAATATATGTTTTGACGGATACTATGAAACGTGGCCGGCAACAGCTGGGACACCAGATTCAGGGTATTGCTATTTTGGCAATTGAATGTCACCCCAGAACAAAATATATGTTTTGACGGACACTATGAAACGTGGCCTGCAACAGCTGAGACACCAGATTCAGGGTATTGCTATTTTGGCAATTGAATGTCACCCCAGAACAAAATATATGTTTTTGCGGACACTATGAATCCTGGCCTGCAACAGCTGGGACACCAGATTTAGGGTATTGCTATTTTGGCAGATTAATTTCACCCCAGAACAAAATATATGTTTTGGCAGACACTATGAAATCTGGCCTGCAACAGCTGGGACACCAGATTCAGGGTATTGCTATTTTGGCAATTGAATGTCACCCCAGAACAAAATTTATGTTTTTGCGGACACTATGAATCCTGGCCTGCAACAGCTGGGACACCAGATTCAGGGTATTGCTATTTTGGCAGATTAATTTCACCCCAGAACAAAATATATGTTTTGGAGTACACTATTCTATTTTGCCAGCCACAGTTGAAACCACTGATTTATGGTATTGCTATTTTGGCAATTGAATTTCACCCCAGAACAAAATATATGTTTTGGCGGACACTATTCTATTTTGCCAGCCACAGCTGAAACCACTGATTTATGGTATTGCTATTTTGGCAATTAAATTTCTCCCCAGAACAAAATATATGTTTTGGCGGACACTATGAAATCTGGCCTGCAACAGCTGGGACACCAGATTCAGGGTATTGCTATTTTGCCAGATTAATTTCACCCCAGAACAAAATATATGTTTTGGCAGACACTATGAAATCTGGCCTGCAACAGCTGGGACACCAGATTCAGGGTATTGCTATTTTGCCAGATTAATTTCACCCCAGAACAAAATATATGTTTTGACGGACACTATGAAATCTGGCCTGCAACAGCTGGGACACCAGATTCAGGGTATTGCTATTTTGCCAGATTAATTTCACCCCAGAACAAAATATATGTTTTGGCGGACACTATTCTATTTTGCCAGCCACAGCTGAAACCACTGATTTATGGAATTGCTATTTTGTCAATTGAATTTCACCCAGAAAATAATCTATCCTTTGCCAGACAGCAGACAGTATTATACTTGTCTAGCCAAAGCTGGAACACCAGATTTAGGGGATTGTTATTTGGGCAATTGTATTGAACCCCTTAATAAAATATAGAAATTGCTATCCTGAGTTTCTAGGGGTGACAATTAGCACAGCCAAACCGCTGATGTAGGATATAGCAAAAAAAAACTAGTATTGATGGATTGATGGACTTGGTGGCAGCTTCTTCTGGTGCACCACAAGTCACAAAATGGCCGCCGATCAACCCAGAAAATAAGTGACAGAAAAACGCTCTGTGCAGCCTAAAAACCAGTGAGCAAGTAACTAGCAGAAGTTCAATCATTCACAGCTGTAGATCGATCCGTTCATTAGGTGCTGTTGCTGACTTTTCCCTGCCTAATCTCGCCCTCACAGAAACTGCGTCCTCTCCCTACACTAATCAGAGCAGTGTGACATGCGGCGCTACGTGACTCCAGCTTAAATAGAGGCTGGGTCACATGCTGCACTTGGCCAATCACAGCCATGCCATTAGTAGGCATGGCTGTGATGGGCTCTTAGGGCAAGAAGTAAAACGCTAGCTGATTGGCTGCTGTGCAGCCCTTCAAAAAGCGGGAAGAAATCGCCGAACAACGGACCGGAACCCGAACTTTTATAAAAATGTCCGGGTTCGGGTCCGTGTCCCGGGTGGGACACCCCAAAATTCGGTACGAACCCGAACGATGCTCGAACTGTTCGCTCAACACTACTCACCAACATAGATGAGACTACAAGGACATTGTCTGACGTACACAACATCACGAGATCTGCATGTAAAATAGCCATTAATCTTGTATTTTTTACCACTATTAGGGGTGGACAAAATGATCACCTTTCAAAATATTGCTACAATTACAGCAAGACAAACACGGGAAAGTTGCATTTTTATGTGGAGCCAAAAGTCTTTGTTCGCCCAAACATGGGCCACCATCATCGGTTTTCACCAATCTGTCACATAAATTAGTGTTTCTTTTGTAAGCCATCAACGGGGGGACACTAAATTATTCAATATCTGGTAAACCTCTCTGTAGTATATGCCATTCCTCTCTGAGGATATGTGCAATATCTCCACTGTCCCAGCCGTAGATGGAAACAAAAGGAACTCTTTTAGTGACCTTGGCTCCAGGCAATTTGCGGAGTACGGACTCTCTGTCAACCATTGTCACCCTCTCCTTAGTTCTGTCCAGAAGTTTCTTAGGATAGCCCCGCTCAATAAATTTATCACACATGGCATCCACCCTCTGTGTAAATTTCTGGTCATCTGACACAATCCTCCTAACTCTTAATAATTGACTCCAAGGCAAGGAGTTTAACATTCGGTGGGGGTGGCAACTGTCATGTGTGAGAAGGGTGTTCCTATCCGTAGGCTTATGATGGAGATCTGTTTTCATTCCACCGTTCAGCACATATACAAAAAGAAGATTAGTTTTGGACATAAGGAAGGGATGGTGACTGCCTCAGTGAAATCCCCAGTAGGGGGCGCTGTGCTGGCCTGTAAGACTGAGCAATGCCAATGTATAGCAGGGTAATCTATGACATTTCCCCTAATTGCTACCACATACTACTAATGCCCACATTGTTGCACAGTAATGAGGCCCACCTTGTGGCCCCTTCACAATAGTTATGTCCTCCTTGTGGCTCCTCAGAGCAGTTATGTCCACCTTTATTCCTGTCACAGAAGTTATGCTCACTTTTGTGGCCCCTCACTGTAGTTATGACCAGATATGTGTCCCTCTCACAGTAGATATGCCCGGATATGTGTCCCCTCACAGTAGTATTGCCCAGATATGTGCCCCCTCACAGTAGTAATGCCCAGATATGTGCCCCCTCACAGTAGTAATGCCCAGATATGTGCCTCCTCACAGTGGTTATGGCCAGATATGTGTCCCCTCACAGTAGTTATGTCCGGTTATGTGCCCCTTCACAGTAGTTATGCCCACATATGTGCCCCCTCACAGTAGTTTTGTCAGATTAGGTGCCCCCTCAAAGTAGTTATTAAAGATTAGGAGCCCCCTCAGTAAAAATGCCCACTTTTGTGCCCCCTCACTCTTGTTGTGGCCCCCCTTTTGCCTCCAGTCTGCAGCTTTAAAAAAAAAACAAAAAAACACATACTTACCTGCTTTCCTGATGACGCGCTCCTACACACACCTCGCGCTGCTGGCTGTACTAAAGGCCAATTCCGGGGTTTTCAGCGCTCCTCCCACAGCCAGCAGCGCGATGTGCGGCCAGCAGGGGGAGTTCAGAAGAACAGTGAAGCAGGGAGCGTAGAGGTCTCCCTGCTTCACTCTGGAGACGACAGCCTGGCAGTGACAAGAACTGCCGGGTGAGTACAGTTGTGTTCAAAATTATTCAACCCCCACTGAAATTGAGTGTTTTGGCCAGTTTGACATTGATTTTGATCATTTCAGTCATCTTGTTTACAATTAAATCAAAGAGGCACTTGTAAGTCAGACAAATATAACATAACATTTATAATGAAATAACCACAAATGTCTTTTCTGTGCTCATATCATTATCAGTTTTATTCAACCCCCAAATGACATTCAATCTTAGTACTTAGTAAAACATCCTTTTCCAGTTATAACAGCTTTTAAACGTGAAGAATAGCTTGACACAAGTGTCTTGCAGCGATCTACGGATATCTTCGCCCATTCTTCATGGGCAAAAGCCTCCAGTTCAGTCACATTCTTAGGCTTGCGCGCTGAAACTGCTTTCTGTAAGTCCCACCAGAGGTTCTCAATCGGATTTAAGTCTGGTGACTGTGATGGCCGCTTCAAAATGTTCCAGCCTTTAATCTGCAACCATGCTCTAGTGGACTTGGAGGTATGCTTGGGATCATTGTCCTGTTGAAAGGTCCAACGTCTCCCAAGCCTCAGGTTTGTGACGGACTGCATCACATTTTCATCCAATATCTCCTGGTACTGAAGAGAATTCATGGTACCTTGCACACGCTGAAGCTTCCCTGTACCTGTAGAAGCAAAACAGCACCAAAGCATGATTGACCCCCCGACATGCTTCACAGTAGGCAAGGTGTTCTTTTCTTCATAGGCCTTGTTCTTCCTCCTCCAAACATAGCGTTGATCCATGGGCCCAAACAGTTCTAATTTTGTTTCATCAGTCCACAGAACACTATCCCAAAACTTTTGTGGTTTGTCCACATGACTTTTGGCATACTGCAGTCGACTCTTCTTATTCTTTGGAGACAGCAAGGGGGTGCGCCTGGGAGTTCTGGCATAGAGGCCTTCATTACGCAATGTGCGCCTTATTGTCTGAGCTGAAACTTCAGTACCCGCATCTGACAAATCTTTTTTTAGTTCCTCAGCAGTCACACGGGGACTTTTCAACACTTTGTGCTTCAGGTAGTGCATAGCAGTCAAAGTCAGCATCTTCTTTCTGCCACGACCAGGTAGCGTTTCAACAGTGCCCTTTGCCTTGAATTTGCGAATGATGCTTCCTATGGTGTCTCTTGGTATGTTTAACCCCTTAAGGACGAAGGGCGTATGAGCTGCAGGTAAACGCTTGATTCATCAAGCTGACACCCGCAGCTCATGTCCGCGACCGGCAGCGATGCCGATCGCGGACATTTAACCCCTCAGATGCCGTGGTCAATCCTGACCACGGCATCTGATCGCTCAAAACCGAAAGTTTCACTTTTGGTTTGCCCGGCTCCCTGATGGCCACAAGGGGGAGCCGAGCATGATGTAGTACCCTAGGTTTCTGTGAATGAAACCTAGGTTACTATAGTATTCCTATGGAGCCTATGACTGTAATAGGCTCCATAGGAAATATGCGATTTTTCATATATTCCAATGCTATTGCATTGGAATATATGAGAATAGCAATCTGATGATTGCATCTTATAGTTCCCTATGGGAACTATAAGAAAGTGGTAAAAAAAAAAAAAAAAAGTTTAAAAATAAAAATTAAATAACAAAAATATAAAAATTCAAATCACCCCCTTTCCCCAAAATGAAAATAAAATAAATAAAAATAAAAAAATTACACATAATGGTGTCGCAATGTGCGAAACGCCCATACTATAATAATATTAAAAATATTCACCATACGGTAAACATAAAAACGGAAAGAAAGCGTCCAAATGGCTAATTCGCCATTTTTGGACGCTTCATTTCCTAAAAAAAAATGAATAAAAAGTGATCAAAACATCATACGCACCCTATAATGGTATCAATTAAAAGTTCAGATTGCCCCGCAAAAAATTAGCCCCTACACTGCTCCGTACGCATAATTACAAAAAAGTTATAGGGGTCAAAACATGGCGACAAAAAAAAAAATTAAAAAAATTCCCACTTTTAATTTTTTTTTCACTATCAAAACGCAAGAAAAACTATACATATTAGGTATTGCCGGATTCGTACTGACCTGAAGAATAAAATTAACCAGTCAGTTTTATCGCAAATCGAACGTTGTAATTTAAAAACCCGTAAAACTGTGGTGAAATTGCTTTTTTTTTGCAATTTCACCCCATTTGGAATTTTTTTCCCGTTTCCCACTACATCACATGCAAACATAAATGGTAGCGTTAAAAAGTACAACTTGTCCCACAAAAAATAAGCCATCATATGGTTATGTGAGCGGAAATATAAAAATGTTATGGCTTTTGGAAGGCAGGGAGCGCAAAACAAAAACGCAAAAATCCCAAAACCCCCGGTCCTTAAGGGGTTAACAGGGCCATTGCCCTTCCTGTGAAGAGAAATCACCTCTTCTCTTGTCTTCCTGGACCATTCTCTTGACTTCACCATGTTTGTAAACACACCAGTAAATGTCTAGAAGGAGCTGAGTATCACAGTCATTTTAAATCTGCCTAATTGGTGCTTATCATGCTTGATTGCTGCTCCTTGACATCCACAGGTGTTTTCAATAGGTGATCGAAAACAATTGAATGAACCTCTGTTCTTAAGAGTGGTAGTCTTTAAGGGGTTGAATAATTGTGTCAATGAAGAAATCACAAAAAAAACATTTAATACTGTATTACAAAAACAATTGATGTCATTTTAGTTGCATTTGGTTCTTTAAAAATTCCTTGTAAGATTTCATTCTGAACACAATTACAAATGTACACAAAATTCCCTAAAACCCTTTACAGCATTGGGGGTTGAATAATTTTGAACACAACTGTATGCGTGCCGACCCCCTCCCCTCTTGCCTCTGCGTCTTCTTTGTTATCCCGGGGCGCATAATATACTTGTTTGAAAAGCGCCCTGACGGGGTTCGGCATTGTCACTGTACTTCATGCCGAGCCCTGTCAGAGCTCTCCCAATACATGAGTGCACAGCGGGCCCCCTCCCCCCGCCAGGGCTAGTCGCATCCTCTTGACCACGATTGTTACACCCCTGGCCTTACTGTTATTGAACTTAATTGTTGACTATTGGCAGTTAAATTGACACCGAAGATAAACCATCTGTTAGTTTGGTGGGTGAACGCAAATAATGCGGAGAACATCAAATAAGGGATGTGGGCATGGTAGTGGTGGTATTGGTGGAGCTCATGTTGCTGTGAGAGAACGTGGCCATTCAGCGCCAACTACAGGTTCAAGTGAAACCCCTTCCTCAGGTGTGAGTAGGCGATAGAATCTGCAGCGTTATTTGGTTGGCCCGAATGCCGCTCTACGAATGGTGAGTCCAGAATAAGTACAGGCGCTAGTAGATTGGGTGGCTGACAGTGCCTCCGGTACCTTAACGTTGTCTCCCACTGCTGAAAGCTCAGAGTTGGCACCTGCAGCCCATGCTGATCAGTCTTTCACCTCACCCCCTTGCAAATCAGCCAAGCAATCTGAGCCCCAAGTCATGCAGCAGTCTCTTATGCTTTTTGATGACTCTGCTGGCAGGGTTTCCCAGGGCCATAACCATAGTCCTGCCCCAGAAGTGGAAGAGATTGAGTGCACAGATGCCCAACCACTTAGGTTTGAGGATGAGGACATGGGAAGACCACCGCAGCACGTCTCTGATGACGAAACACAGGTGCAAACTGCAGCGGCTTTCTGTGGTGTGCAGACCGACAAAGAGGGCAGGGGTGAAGACTGGGTGGAAGATGATGTTACGAACAATAAGGTCCTACACCCCAAAATATACCACTTAAATCCATGTTATTCATGGGTAGTGAAAAAATCATATTTTTTACGGCCAGGAAATACCTTATGTGTCGGGAACAATAATATAGTTAATCCGTCCGGGAGTTCAGGGGTTGACATATTCCAATATTTTGCTGTCAAGTAACCCTGCACTGCATAGGTGACAGGGACCGAAAATTTGAAAAATCTTTTTTTATATTGTTGGGTGCAAAATTACCATTTTTGCCAGGTACAAACCCCTGCTCTGCATAGGTGACAGTGACCGAAAATACAGAAAATCTTCTTTTAAATTTTTGGATGAAATATTACCATTTTTACCCTTGCTCTGGATAGGTGATAGGGACTGCAAATTTTAAAAATCTTTATTTTTAATTGTTGGGTGCAATATTACCATTTTTGCCGTGAATAAACCTCTCCTCTGCCTGGGTGCTAGGGGCCTACATTTCTAAAAATCGCCTGTTCCATTGGTAGGTGACATGAACCCCGTTTTGCTGTAAATTAACCCCTCCTTTGCCTGGGTGCCAGGGACCTACATTTTTAAAAATCATCTGTTCCATTGGTGGGTTACATGAACCCGGTTTTGCCGTGAATAAACCCCTGCTCTGCCTGGATGCCAGGGCCTACATTTTTAAAAATCGTCAGTTTTTTTTTTTTTGCTGTGATTAATGTCGGTCAGAATTTTTTCTTGGAATGTTAGAGGTCTTTGGGAGAGGGTTAAGAGACAAGCCATCATGGATACAATAAAAAGAGTCCTCCCTGCAATTATTTGTATAGTAGAAACCCATCTCACCAAGGAGACTGTTTCTCGTTTGACAGTGGGATGGCAAGTACAATCATATCACTCCACCCTTAGTAGTGCCTCAAGGGGTGTCTCGGTCCTAATCCATCACTCTGTAGATTTTACGTTAATAGAATCCTCCATAGACGATCAGGGGAGATTTATTTTTTTGTATGGTAGACTCTATGGACATAGCTACACTCTGGCCTTTTTTTTATATACCTCCGCCGTTTTCGGTTTATCCACTCAATCAATTATTATTATTTTTGGAAAAAAGACCAGAGTGTCGACTTGTCCTGATGGGAGATTTTAATGCTGTTATGGATCCTAAAAGGGACAGATTGACTTTGGATGCAGATTTCGGTAGGAATTTTGATTCTTCCCCGTTGGCTCAGTTCTGTTTGGAGGTGGGTTTGGTGGATATATGGGAACATCTTGGCGGAGGGAAGAGAGTGTACTCCTGTGTTAGCAGGGGTGGTAAAGCAATGTCCAGAATTGATTTAGCGTTTACCAATGAGACTAATCTGAACAACATAAAAACTATACGATATGGAGTAAGAACAATTTCAGACCACTCACCTATAACAATTGAGCTTCGCACTGGGGGGAATAGAGATATTATGGGGCTTGGGTTTAAGTTGAATCCATACTGGCTTACTATTATGGACAACTTTCTCTCTATCAAACTACTGATATCCTCCTTCTGGGAGGTGAATCTCCCCTCTGCTAACATCAATATAGTGTGGGATGCCCTAAAAGCGTACTTAAGGGGGGTTCTTATAAGCGATATCACTGCTATGAGAAAGACATTTAGGAAAAAAGAAGAGGAATTGGCTAGGAATGTGGCGTTTACAACAGAGCGATTCATTAATCAATCTACGGATGATAATAAGGATAAGATGCAGAAAGCTAGCCGTTCCCTTGAGGAATATGTAATTGAAAAAGCAAATCATAGATTATTTTTTAAAGGACAAAAATATTTCCCAGAGTCTGGTCGCCCTGGTAAGCTCCTGGCCAGAATAGCTTTACAACAGGAGAAGAAAAAGAAAGCTATAACTGTGATTCGTAATCCAGATGGTGTAAATATACAAGATCCAGAGGGAGTTAGAGATACTTTTTTGCAATATTTTTCTCAAATATATAGGGCATCCCCTAGTATTTCATCGGACCTGGCAAGGCGGTTCCTGGAGAGAAGTTCTCTCCCGATGTTAACAGAGACTCAGAAAAACTCTCTGGAAAAAGAAGTGACCCTCTTGGAGCTCCAGGAGGCTTTGAGGTATATCTCTGGGAACTCCGTGCCAGGTCTAGATGGTTTTCCGTATGAATTTTATCGTAAGTACAGTGGTGTTATTCTTCCCCATTTATTAGAAGTGTTTTCTCATGCGTTGGATGGGGGAGATCTTCCAACCTCTATGATGGAAGCTTTGATAGTATTAATTCCAAAAAAGGATAAGGATCTCGCGGATTTGAGTTCTTATAGACCAATCTCATTATTAAATACGGATGTTAAGCTACTATCAAAAGTTATGGCTAGGAGGATTTCTAGGGTTTTGTCCTCGGTTATCCATCCAGATCAGAATGGTTTTATGCCGAGAAGGGGCACTCATCACAATCTACATAGGTTCTTTACCAATATCCAGTCGTCTGGGAGGGACGCCCGCTCCATCCTGTCTCTGGACGCCACTAAGGCGTTTGACAGGGTCGAGTGGGCTTTTCTTTGGGAAGTGATGAGAAAAATGAATTTTGGCCCCAAATTTATAGCAATGATACAGCTGTTATATAAATCTCCGATTGCTAGGATTAGGATTAATGACACGCTGACTGAGAGCTTTGAATTAGGGAGAGGCACCCGACAAGGCTGTCCTCTCTCTCCCCTCCTGTTTAATATCTATATTGAGCCCCTTGCGGTTAGTATAAGGCAGGATACAAGGGTGGCCGGTTTTGGGGTAATGGGAAAACAGGATCGCATCTCCCTTTACGCAGATGATATTCTGTTTTTATCCAGCAAACAGAAAGTACACTTCCCAGAGTAATGGAGCTAGTTAATTTTTTTGGCAATTCTTCCGGATTGGAGGTTAATTGGGATAAGACGACTCTCCTTCCAGTGGATGAAATGCGAGGACCCACTGATGACTTGACTAGTCGACTATTGGTTTCGGAGACGATGAAGTATCTGGGGATGACAGTTTCTGCCAAAACTCAAGATTATTTACAGCTTAACTTGATTCCTTTACTACAAAAGTTCTAGAGATCTAAAATTAAGATATGGCAAAAAATTCTGTCTGCAAGAGCGGATAGAATTTCGCTAATTAAAATGGTGGTGTTGCCCCAGGTTCTTTATGTTCTTCGTAACTCTCCTATATGGATAGAGGATAAGTACTTTAGGCTAATAGAGCGGATGATAAATGATCTATTATGGGGGAGGAAACGTGTGAGATTAAAGGCTATGTACTTTTCTATGCCTTATAAGCAGGGAGGTCTTAATCTCCCTTATTTTAAGGGTTATGTTATGGCCTCTCAACTCTGTTTCTTTAATGATTGGGAAAATAGCCATCTCTGCAGAAAATTGGTTAAAGGATTCAGGTTTCTCGGATTTTTTTTACAGTTTTGGAGTCTGATTACCTACTTAAGGTACAGGATGATTATAAACCCTTCTGCAGAATGGCTATGAAAGCATGGATGGTTATAAAAAGTTAGTTGCAAGTTAGGGCATCACTTATCTGCACTCCATTGTGCATTAACTTAAAACTTCTGAGTTTCGATGATTTAAACTGTCAGCAATATTGGAGGAAAAAAAACATTTATCATTTGAGTCAAGTGGTTAAAAATGGGCAAATCCTTACTCTTATGGAGCTAGAACAAGAGGAAAATGTAGGTGAGGTGGCTTGGTATGCATATCTTCAATTGCGTTCGGCACTGCTTAGTATTCCTGATAAACACTTACTTATTATAGACACTCCGGAATTTTTACACAAGTTGATCCAAAAGAAGGGTGGCATGAAAGTTAGAATTTCACATTGTTATAGGTATCTGATAAAAAAAAATTTTATGGATTGTTTATCTCCAGGGCAAAGATCCTGGTCCCCTTTTTTTGTTAGATTTGGGTTCCCCGGATTGGGAAAATATAGGTGATAACTTAAGTTGGGTTTCGCACAATTTCAATCACACGGTGGTACAGTTTAATATTATGCATAAAATATATGTAACACCTCTATGGCTCCACAGGAGAGGATTTAGAGCCTCTTCTGAGTGCCCCCGTTGTGGCAGTCCCGGGGCAGATCATTTACATCTGTTCTGGGACTGCCCAACGGTGAGTAAGTACTGGAAGTTGGTTCAAAGAACCCTATTCCAAAGACTTAATATGGATATTCCACTTTCTCCCAAAGTATGGGTTTTGGGGGACCTATCGGAGGTTAGTTGTCAGGTTATGAAGTCCCGATTGTTGATTAAAGTTTTGTTCTTAGCTAGGCTTCTTGTAACTAGAAAATGGTTCTCCCCCTCTGCTCCAGATTGTAAGAACTGGCTAAATTTAGTCAATAAGGTCAAAAGCTACGAGAGGATTCTGTATAGACAAAGAGGATCCTATGAAAAGTGGGATAGTATTTGGAAGGAATGGGATAATTGAGGAATTTTACCCTCCTTTTTTAAATTTTTTATTTTTTTTTGCAAGGCGGGGAGGTAATGCTGTACGGGGGGGGGTTATTTTGTAACTATGTTTTTTGTAAATTGCATGTATTGAGATTATTGGAATAAAAGATTAAAATTCTTATAAAAAAAAAAATCGTCTGTTCCATCGGTGGGTGATATAAACCCTGTTTTGCTGGTGAAAAACCCCTGCTGTGCATTGCTGACAGGGAACCAAATTTGGTAAAAACATCTGTTAATGATCGAAAGATGCGCGACTACAAACGCACGCTGGTAGACGCGCTGCTGATGGCATTCCCACCTGACGCCTCCTCAACCCCCTACTCCACATCCATTTCCTCCTCCTAGATCAAGATTTTTATTTTTCATTTTTATTTATTTTAAGTCATTTCCAGGACTTTTTTACAGCCATTTTAGTGCCCAAAAGTTTGGGTCCCCATTGACTTCAATGGGGTTCGGGTTCAGGGTCAAGTTCGGCTTAAATTCGAAACCCCAAGCCCAAACCATCAAATCCGAACTTCCAGGTGTCCGCTCAACTCTACAGATGAACGCTTCCATGGGATAGTGTGGAGATGCTAGGTGACGGTGAAAGATGTGGTGGTGTTGCTGCCAAATCCTCTGTTTACGGGGTCGCAGGTGCCACTGTCACTCACTTGTGCTCAGATTTTGAACGTTTATTTTTAATTTTTATGCATTTTATGTTATTTTAAGTTATTTCCCTATCCAAATTTGTTTGCAGGGCACTTGTCCTACTCTTACCCCCATTTTGCTTCAATTTCCAGCCCTCTAGCCCTTTCCAGCATTTTTTTAGAGCCATTTTAGTGCCCCAAAGTTCGGGTCCCCATTGACTTCAATAGGGTTCGGGTTCGGGGTCAAGTTCGGATCCCGAACTCAAACTTTGCGGTGAAGTTCGGCCGAACCCGGCGAACCCAAACTTCTAGGTGTTCGCGCAACTCTATCCATGCGCGAACAGACAGAGGCAATAAAAAGGTGACCTTGATGTTTCACTAGGTGACCACACAGACAGGGCAAATGGAAAAATCAGAGGTTTGGTACATGACCTGCACCCAACAAGGCTGAAAACAAATGCCCCCTAGGTCCCCAGCTCACAGGATTAAATAGCAGGTTAACACACACAGACCAAAGAAAATTAACTCCACATGAACAGAGACAAACAGGGAAAATAATGATTAATATACACAGGCCCACGTACACACACAAGGCCGCAGTCAGCACGCATTACGCTACTCAGCAAGAAGGGAAACAGTCCACAACCAGTACACAGAATGCACACAGCCAGTCTGTATGGCACAAGTGTTAGGAAAACACTGTGACAGACACGGGGAGCATTCATACACAAGGCACAGTTCACACACAGGCCACCGCAACTAAACGTCACCCAAGGCAACCAGCATACATATGAAGCCTGCAGCCAATATGCCAGAGCAACTAAAGCGAGCGCACATAGCAGCCTAAGTCACAGTGAACCACACTGTGACAACCTGTTTTGCTAAATTATTTTATTCCCAATGCAGTAACGATTCTGGGGCATCTGTTATTTCTCAGTTAGGGTCCATTCACATGTCTGTAAGTGTTTTGCGGATGCGCAAAACATGGACACTGGCAATGTGCGCTCCGCAATTTGCGGACCACACATCGCCAGCACTATAATAGTAAATGCTTAATCTTGTCTCCAATTGCGGACAAGAATAGGACATGTTCTATTTTTTGCGGATCCGGAAATGCGGATGTGAACAGCACGTAGTGTGCAGTCCGCATCTTTTCCGTCCCTATTGGAAATGAATGGTTCCGCAACCATTCCGCAAAATTGTGAAACGGATGCGGACCCATTTTTCAGACGTGTGAATGGAGCTTTATTACTAGAAGTTTATTAATCAATCTTCCACTGGGTGTTACCAGCTGGGGGTGTCTGCCTGTACAGTCTTAGGCCCCTTGCAGTAGAGCGTGAGCGGAGTAGGTCCGGATGCTTTGCGGACGCGTTCAGGGAAAACTGCGCGAGTTGTTCAGTTTTTATCGCGTGGGTGCAATGCGATTTAATGCATTTTGCACGCTCGTGATAAAAAAACGGAATGTTTCTTAGCAACCATCCGTGTAAAACGCAATGCATCTGCACTTGCTTGCGGATGCGATGTGATTTTCTCACAGCCCCATTCAATTCTATGGGGCCAGCGTTGCTTGAAAATCGCTGAATATAGAACACGCTGCGATTTTCACTTAACGCAAAAGTGATGCGTGAAAAACATCGCTCATGTACAGAGCCCCATTGAATTGAATGTGTCCAGATTCCATGTGGTCACAACGGGTTTGTATCACACATTGCACCCGCATAGAATACTCGCTCATGTGAAAGGGGCCTTAGGCCTCTTGCACACAAAGTTTTTTTTTTTTTTCGTTTCCATTCCGTTTTTGCGGATTCTGTTTTTGGTCCGTATGCGGAACAATTCATTTCAATGGTTCCCCCAAAAAATGGAATGTACTCCGTATTCATTCCGTTTCCATATTTCTGTATATCCATTCTGCTGAAAGATAGAACTTGTCCTATTATTGCCCGCAAATAACGATCCGTGGCTCCATTCAAGTCAAGGAGTCCACAAAAAATACGAAATGCATATGGAACACATCCGTATGTTTTCTGTTTTTTTGCGGATCTATACCCACTTTGCCCATGTGTTTACTGTTACTGTACATTACATTAATGATTAAAAATGTTATGTTTCTGTTTGCGATCCGCAAACAAAGGATCGCATACGGAAATAATACAGAGATTGTTTGCAGAACTACGGAACAGAACGGAAATGGAAACACAACAGGAACAAAAAAAAATGAACAACGGATCCATGAATAACGGACCACAAAACACAGAAAAAGCCATATGGTCGTACACTTTCCAATCAGTACTGCCATTGTTAGACATGCCCTGAAACACACTGCTTAAGGCCTCTTTCACACGACCATATGGCTTTTTCAGTGTTTTGCGGGCGGTTTTTATCGGATCCGTTTTTCCATTTTTTGTTTCCGTTGTTTTTCCGTTTCGGTTCCGGTTTTCGGTATGGCATATACAGTATACAGTAATTACATATAAAAAATTGGGCTGGGCTTAAAATTTTCAATAGATGGTTCCGCAAAAAAACGGAACGGATACGGAAGACATACGGATGCATTTCCGTATGCGTTATTTTTTTTTAACGGGGCCATTGACTTGAATGGAGCCACGCATCATGATTTGCGGGCAATAATAGGACATGTTCTATTTTTTTGCGGAATGGAAAAAACAGAAATACGGAAACGGAATGCACATGGAAACACTTCCGTTGTTTTTGCGGAACCATTGAAATGAATGGTTCCGTATACGGAATGCTAAAAGCGGCCCGCAAAACAGAAAAAAAACACGGCCGTGTGAAAGAGGCCTAATACTGTGATCGTATTTCATGTAAATTGTGCTGAGTTCCAATAAAGTTGCATAGGGAGGAGAAGATTCTAAAAAGCCCCCCAGGGCTGACTCTGTGCTACACAGTACACAGAGCAGGAAGAAGAAGGTCAGTGTGAGTGATGTCGGACCTCAACAGCCATTTTGGAGAGTTATAAGAACTCCATACAGAAGAACCAGGCAACTCGGAGAGGGAGTGAGAATATTGACAGAAGAAGTAACTGTCGTTTATCAGACTCTAGTCTCCTTTGCATCAGGTGGAGAGATTCTAAGCTACAAGCTGTCCACCATAATCAAAGACAGAAAGGCCATTTGTCAGAATATAGTATTCCTTGAGAGGATACAGAAGTATATGATCATACAGTACAACAGAGATAGTTCATCCCTCCAACCTGGAGAAATAAGAGAGAGAAAGACTGATTGTCATAGGAAACTACTCTTTATGTAACTTCTGGGAACTAATGTGGGTCACTGTAAAAGCTGTCTTGATGTAAATGACGTTTGCACACATTGATGACCTGTGGATCAGCTTCAGTAAAGTACTGGGAGTTTGTTAAAAGCTCTAGTCTCCTTATTCTACATCATCATTCAAGTCAATTTTTAAATTGCACCTTACGGTGCTGGAGCCAAGAAAAATACAAAGGACCAGACACAAAAAGCACCCTAAACACCTACACCATCAACGGCACCTCAACCAACATCTGGCTGGTGTTCCCTGTAACAGAGAACTGTTACCCATCACTGCACACCGACCCAGGGAGGCTCTGCTAAGCGTGAGTACAAACAACTTCTACCCCATCGGCCCACCGTCACCTCACCTGTTGCCCCTGCAGACCCAGCTGCTGCAGATATACAACTGGTAACATCAAATTGCAAATTTATAATCTTTTAGTAGCAATAAATGAGGAACAGTACAACATAAAGTTTTACAACAAGATGCTGTAAAATTGTTATTATATGGGAATGCAAGTAGTCGCTAAAGCAGACATGTCAGGATAGGTTATAGGTCCTCTCTACATGTATTGCAATTTATGCCCTAAGCTATTAGTGGAGAATCGTCCATTATATCTAATTGTCTACACTCAGCAGGAAGTAACTATTGATTTTTACTATTTTACTGTTTAATGTTTTCCTAAATAATCCCACTATGCCAGGCTGCATTAATTGTAAAAAAAAAAAAATAATGTGTAACAGATGTAGCTTTGGTCAACAACTTATTGGCTTCTGTCAATAACACCTCTGGCATACATGTGATTTGAACACTGGCCAAGCACATCATACATGTTCTATAAATTCTGTCAATTTTAATAGGTTCCACCAACAAAATGTTCTGTTCTGTGATGTCTTATATCAGAAGAAGCAAAGGTTAGGCTACTTATATTTTGTCTAAAAGTAGACCGTAGCCTTCTCCCACAAATAGGGAGAATACTGCATATTGCCGGCAATTATATACAAATTACAGCGGGATGCCGCTGGTTTAGAAGAGCGGGACGCCGCTCTATACCACTGCCGATATTAATACTATTTTTGGACACTTATCTATTAGACCCCCACCGGAGTGAATATATTATGATCTGGTCTATGGAATGTGACTTTATATGAAGTGAGACATTATATCGAACTCATTGTCAGTTCCAGTCCAATTACTTATATTAGAAGGAAGTATCAATATTGAATGATATCCAGGATTAACCTTACAAGTGCTACTACAAGTGAATATTATATGCTGGTTTGCACAAGGTGCTGTTCCAATTTAACATTGGCTGCTATATTGTTACTATTTTGGTATTCCAGACTTTTATATTGTTTTAGGTGCTGTGCGATTATCTTTTAATCATTATCATTTTTAAGTGTATTAATTTTAGGTCACCTTAATAAATATACAGAGCCATCAATCCCAGATACAAGAGAGTGCCCAGTCTTTTTACCAATTATACTATACGCGGAGTGGGTGGACCTGTTGACTGAGAGCACCTCTATTCTATATACTTGCTGATCTGGTGCGACACTTCATACTTTTATGCTTAATTTTTGACTTACTGTACTGTATTTCATGTTTGACCTAGTATTCACTCATTCTATTACAGGGCAGCTATGCAAAATACATTCTTAATTTTAGCCTCCACCATCAACAGTAACAGAAAATTACTTAAAGGGATTCTGTCACCACTTTTCAGCCCTGTGAGCTAAACATATGCTCATGTCCAGTATATCATTATGATTTCTAAGGTGGCCTTATAAAAGAGATCTGTGGCTTAATTTTCCTAAAAAACAGGTTTTACTAACCTGTCAATCATAGAATTAAGGTGCCCAAGGGGAGGTCTGTGGATGCATGGTGCCAAGAAGCCAAGAAGTCCTCTCCCTCCTCCCGCTTTGAGATCCCGCGCTTGCGCACAGGCTCAGCCTGATGCACCGGTGCGGACTTAATTCTATGATTGACAGGTTAGTAAAACCTGTTTTTTAGAAAAATTAAAGCCACAGATCTCTTATATAAGGCCACCTTATAAATCATAATGATACCCTGGACATAAGCAAATATTTAGCTCACAGAGCTTAAAAGTGGTGACAGAATCCCTTTAACTCTTGGAGGATAGGGCGATTTTCAATTTCTGCATTTTAGTTTTTCCTTCCCTGCCATCCCAAAGTCATAGCAGCTGTTTTATTTTTCCATTCACTTAGCCTTATTAGGGCTTATTTTTTGTCACACTTTAAAAATGTTCTTTTTACAGGGGTCATTATGTGGTAAAATTGAGCTGTTATCTTCATTCTCCAGGTCAGTATGATTACAACGATACCACACTTCTACAGTTTTCCAAGGTTTTAATACTGAAAAAAAATGAAAACCTTCAAATAAATAATTTTTTTTCATCACCATATTCTTATCCCTATAACTATTTTTTCCACAGGGGAGAGGGGAGGGGGGGGGTGATCAGTACTTTTCAGTGATACCATTTTGAAGTCTGTGATTTTTTAATCACTTTTTTATAAAAAAAAAAAAATTTGCGGAGTTGAAGTGGCAACAACTTGTGAATTGGCTGTTTTTTTTTTTTTTTCCATTACGACATTTGCCGTATGATTTTGGGGACAGGGGGGGGGGGGTGTTTATGTCACCCTGGGTGACTATAACTGGCAATCATTAGATTGCCCATTGTGTCCATTGATGGCTACATAGCCATCATTGAACACTTCATTTTCAATATAACAATACAGTGCTGCCTTCTAGTGGTCTGTACTGGTATAATACACTAATAGCTGTCAAAGCCTTCTTGAGGCTTTTGGCTATTAGTACAGTGTAACAGGCTCCCCCATCTCAGCAATGGAACTCTGTTACGTGCGTAGGAGCGCATAGCTATTGCTTCTGGACTGCTCAGATGCCGTGGTCACATTTGACCATGGCATCTGAGGGGTGAAATGTATGCAATCAGCCTTATGGCCACGGGTCTCTGTTGTTTGAAACAGCAGAAGCCTGTCCGATTTAGCGCCCGTTGGGTGTTTAAAGACATGACTTCCGCTATACATGTAAGGCAGATGGCGCAAAGGGGTTAACTAATGTCAGAAGCCAACAATTGCCTCCTGACCTTTTTGGAATGTCCACAACTAACCAGACAATTGAACTTATTCTTTGTTACCAATGATCCCATTATATTTGATGCACTGTTAAATTTCTATTTAATTTGTATTTTACCATAACGTATCTGCCCCTCAACAATTCTATTTTATCTTCTTATTTTATTGGTCTCTGTTCCTTCAAAGTAATCTGTCATCCTGATTTTGGACCATTATTTACAGTAGCACATACTTAGTACTGCAGTTAAGGTGGCCAGGTTAATAATTTTTTACTTTGTCTCTTAGTTATTTCAAGATTATGTTGATAAATAGTCAGCTTAAAAAACAAAAAAGCCTTTGTGTTCTTGTGTTTTTCTGTTGGATGTGGTGAGTAACACAAAAGTTTTATTTTTCTAAGCTGGATGTCTTCCGCCACTCATCTTGGGATATCCTAAGCCAATAGCCAAGGCAATAAGCTATATAAGTGAGTAAAATAAATAAATCTTAACATAGCCTTACTTGTGCTATTACTAGTGTTGAGCGAATCGAAGCATCCAAAGTGGAATTTGATCCGAAGTATAAGAAAAATTAGATTTTACTAAAATGGCAGCTATACATGTTATAAAGTGAAAGTAACCCATAATTCTATGATCCATAATGCTATGCAGCCAGCCAATGAGCAAATTGCCCTCCCTTGTGATGTCACAGCCCTATAAAAAGTCCAATCCTGCCCGGTCTCTGCCATTTCACTGTGATCTGAGCATAGCGAGACCTGACAAGGGAGCTTTAGGGACAGTGTTCAAGAAGCCTTTAATTGTGGAATGTTGGATAGGGAGACTGCAGGGACAGAGCAGGGACAGTGCAGGCTCTGTAATCTGAAGCTGAAGGCATCCATAGGATACAGTCCACTTTGCATCAATCTCTATGAAGGCACAGAGCTATCTAACTGAACAGTGTCCACTTTGTTTAACAGATAAGCAGATCCATAAGACCTTGATTCTCAAATTGGGGTGAATAAGCTGTGTAATTTAGCAGTAGATAAGCAATTGTATTACGCCTTGATCCTCAAATAAGCTGTCTAATACTACTGTTATTGGGGTGCCCACCTTGTTAAATAGATAAGCAATTCTATAATGCAAATTGGGATGAATAAGCTGTCTATTTTTACTGTTATTTGGGTTCCCACCTTGTTTCATAGATAGGTAATTCTATTACGCCTTGATTCTCAAATTGGGGTGAATAAGCTTTCTTATTTAACGGTTATTGGGGTGTCCTCCTTGTTTATTGGGATGTTCACCTGCCTGTTACAGTAACTGTTTCACTACCAGAAAGGACTAGCTATGCATGTTCCTGAAATGCACAGTGATGTACACCAAGATACACTCTCCCTGCAGACCGAGATATAGCTGATTTAGGATGCTTTGTGGTGAGAGAGTGTAGTACCAGCAACTTGGCCAGGAGTAGGTTCCGCTTCTGCACTGTTGGATGAGCGTACGTATACTGTTTCTTTGCAATCGCCTCGGTGATCAATTGCTAGCGAAACGCATGACGAGGAGTAGAAGGAGGAGCATGAGACCAGTAGACAATGGGAAGGAAACACAGCTCCCTTCTGCTGAGGTGGTGGAGCCCTGACTGCTGGAGAAGGGGTGGGGACCGCTGGAAAATGCGTCAGGCTGTACCCCTACATTAGTGCCATGGTTTTCCCAGGCCACTTCATGGTGATGCAACATTGGCATCTTGCCCACGCTTCACCTTCTGCCCACAGATCCAACATACAGCCATGCTGACATCCTGCGGCGATGAAAAATTCCCACACTGGCGGAAATGGTATTTTACCCCCACCAATGCGTATTGACTACCTGCCACTGCCTCTATGAATCTGTGCACCGCTAGTTGTTTCCAGACAGGTAGGCTACTGAGTAGCAGATGGTCTACCCTGGGCATGTTTGGCAGTAGATCTCACACTGCTGCCACCTTGCTGGCTCACAGTCACGCTTGTATCCTCCTGGCTCAGCGGAACGCTTCCACTCCACCACTGTATCACAGGCAAGCTGCCACCCTCGCTCCCTGATGATGATGATGATGAAGACCCCTCTTCACCTGGCTCCCATGTGCAATCAGCTACATCATCATCCACTACTGTTTGCTTGTCATTATGTCACCCTCATTAGTCTCATGGTTGTGTCCCTGACCGCTCGCAACACCTGCTCTCACACAACTCTCATTGTTGCTACTTGCACGCAAGAGATAGCAACAGACCTCTCCTCCAAATCTGGAGGGTAGTAGCTGCTGACTGTCCTCAGTAATACCTTCCTCGCTATAAAGCAGAGCAGAGCCAGCGGCATACATCACTTGTCTGGCAGAAGGAGCAGAAAATGAAAGAGGCAGGTTCAGGACATGTGAGAGCAAAGAGCTTGTTCCTGGCCCATGTCAACTAAGTGTGGTATCACAGACTCCTGGCTGTGGGAGTCTGATATTAGTTGAGATGATAAAATACTGAGTCAACCATTCCAGGGCAGTGGAATTGGTCGTCAAAACACGACCGATGCAGCTACCACCACTCATTCTTCTTCTTCTACTTCTGCTGGCTCCAGCATTTTTACCACTGCTTATTCCTTTGGAGGGCCCTGGTACCTCTTTGTTGGACATACTGTATGGGAACAGTAATTGTATATGTAAAATAAGTTATTCAATTTCAATGTGAACACCCCACTAACAGTTATATTACACAGAATATTTATCCCAATATGAGAATCAAGGCCTAATGGAATTTCTTATCTATTAAATCAGATGGACACTGCAATAACTGTTAATTTACTCAGTCTATTCACCTCAATATGAGATTAAGGGCCTAATGAAATTGCTTATCTATTAAACAAATGCAATCCGGATGCAATGCATTTTTCACTAAAGCCCTAATCACTTCTATACAACTAGAGCTCAGTAAAAAAACAAAGAATATATAGCATGATGCAATTCTCACACAATACAGAAATGATGCATGAAAAACAACGCTCATGCACAGACCCATTGAAATGAATGGGTCAAGATTCAGTGTGGGTGCTATGTGTTCACCTCACGCATTGGACTCATGCGGAAAACTCACTTGAGTAAAAGAGGCCTAAAGGCATAATTGCTTATCTATTAAACAAGGTGATCACCACAATAACGGTTAGATTGCACATCTTATTCATCCCAATTTGAAAATAAAGGTGTAATAGAATTGCTTATCTACAGTTGTGTTCAAAATTATTCAACCCCCAATGCTGTAAAGAGTTTTAGGGAATTTAGGGTACATTTGTAATTGTGTTCAGAATGAAATCTTACAAGGAATTTTTAAAGAACCAAATGCAACTAAAATGACATCAATTGTTTTTATAATACAGTATTAAATGGTTTTTTTTTGTGATTTCTTCATTGACACAATTATTCAACCCCGTAAAGACAACCACTCTTAAGAACAGAGGTTCATTCAAGTGTTTTCGATCAGGTATTGAAAACACCTGTGGATGTCAAGGAGCAGCAATCAAGCATAATAAGCACCAATTAGGCAGATGTAAAATGACTGTGATACTCAGCTCCTTCTAGACATTTACTGGTGTGTTTACAAACATGGTGAAGTCAAGAGAATGGTTCAGGAAGACAAGAGAAGAGGTGATTTCTCTTCACAGGAAGGGCAATGGCTATAAGAAGATTGCAAAGATGTTAAACATACCAAGAGACACCATAGGAAGAATCATTCGCAAATTCAAGGCAAAGGGCACTGTTGAAACGCTACCTGGTCGTGGCAGAAAGAAGATGCTGACTTCGACTGGTGTGCGCTACCTGAAGCGCAAAGTGGAGAAAAGTCCCCGTGTGACTGCTGAGGAACTGAAAAAAGATTTGTCAGATGTGGGTACTGAAGTTTCAGCTCAGACAATAAGGCGCACACTGCGTAATGAAGGCCTCCATGCCAGAACTCCCAGACGCACCCCCTTGCTGTCTCCAAAGAATAAGAAGAGTCGACTGCAGTATGCCAAAAGTCATGTGGACAAACCACAAAAGTTTTGGGATAGTGTTCTGTGGACTGATGAAACAAAATTAAAACTGTTTGGGCTCATGGATCAACGCTATTTTTGGAGGAGGAAGAACAAGACCTATGAAGAAAAGAACACCTTGCCTACTGTGAAGCATGGCGGGTGGTCAATCATGCTTTGGGGCTGTTTTGCTTCTACAGGTACAGGGAAGCTTCAGCGTGCGCAAGGTACCATGAATTTTCTTCAGTACCAGGAGATATTGGATAAAAATGTGATGCAGTCCGTCACAAACCTGAGGCTTGGGACATGTTGGACCTTTCAACAGGACAATGATCCCAAGCATACCTCCAAGTCCACTAGAGCATGGTTGCAGATTAAAGGCTGGAACATTTTGAAGTGGCCATCACAGTCACCAGACTTAAATCCGATTAAGAACCTCTGGTGGGACTTAAAGAAAGCAGTTGCAGCGCGCAAGCCTAAGAATGTGACTGAACTGGAGGCTTTTGCCCATGAAGAATGGGCGAAGATACCCGTAGATCGCTGCAAGACACTTGTGTCAAGCTATGCTTCACGTTTAAAAGCTGTTATAACTGGAAAAGGATGTTGGTTGTACTAAGTACTAAGATCGAATGTCACTGGGGGGTTGAATAAAACTGATAATGATGTGAGCACAGAAAAGACATTTGTGGTTATTTCATTATAAATGTTATGTTATATTTGTCTGACTTACAAGTGCCTCTTTGATTTAATTGTAAACAAGATGACTAAAATGATCAAATCAATGTCAAACTGGCCAAAACACTCAATTTCAGTGGGGGTTGAATAATTTTGAACACAACTGCATTAAACAAGGTGGGCACCATTTAATTAGATAGATCTGGATCCTACACAGGGGATTGATGTAAACTATACTGTTTCCTAAGAATCCCTTCAGCTTACACAGCCTGCACTGTGCTGTAGTCTCCCTATGCTCTCCCTATGTCCTCCCTTAAATGTCTGAAAACTCTCACTGCAATCTCCCTACACTGTCACTGCACTGTCTCTATCCCAGATTATACTATTAAAAGCTTTGTAAAACACTTTACCTAGCACTTGTCACATCTCTAAGCTCAGTTCCCTGTAAATTGGCAGAGACCGGGTAGGATGAGGCTTATTATAGGGCTGTGACATCACAGGGGCTGGCTATCTGCTGATACTTTGGCTGCACGGATTTATGCATGACCACTCATTCCCTAACTTTTTACTTTGTAACATGTGCAGCAGCCATTTTAGAAAAAATCGAATTCACTACTACGAAGTGCAAGGAAATTTGGATTTATGGCGAATCTAATTTGTCCTAAAATTTGGATCAAATTCACTCGTTAACTTCGATTCCCTCATCACTAATAATAAGCATATTGGATGTGGCAAAGAAGATATCAGTAAATAAAAAATGGTTTCTTTCTTACTTTGAACTGAGTTTAGAAATGATTAAGTAGTTGGAACTATCATTTTATTCACTGCTACCATACGATTCCAAAAAATATATAATATTCCCTCTTTAAGGCTGACTAGTGGTAGAAAATGGATTAAAAACATATTTTGATTTTAAGCTCTTTGGACACCCACTGTGAGGAGGAATTATTGAACTCTGGATTGTTATAACATATAATGCCAACACTGTGAATACTATGGTAATATATTCTTTTGTTTCTTTGAAGAAGCTTTGTATGAATGTATTGGCCTTTTTCCCTGTCCTACATATTAAAAAAATTAGTAACATGACATGCAAGATTAGGAGGAAATAGAAATTGAGAGTTAGCCCCTTGCATACAAGTGTTCAATCTTCAAATAAATTCTAAAACAGTTACGACATATTCTACCTTTGCAATGAATTACAGGAATATTATTTAAAATATATCTATCTTGGAAACCATCTTAAGATATAGCTTGCCTCTCAGCCATATATGCATACGCCTATACACCTGGCATGTGCAATATTTATATTATATACATTTTAGGTGATCATATATAATACAGAAAAGGGAGATTTGCAACTTTTAGAACTTTTGTTAAACAGCATTTCTAGAAACAAGTTTTGCTCAAGTCTTGAGTTGATGCCAAAAGACAAGACAAAGAGCTTTGCAGAACCCAAACCACACTGTATCTGACTTCCACGTGAGCTTCATTTTCAAGAAACTTAGACAGAAGACCTTTAACACCTTAGTGACCACGCAAAGGTGTTTTTACAGCTACACTAAGGGGCCATAGGCTGCTCTGCCGCTTTTTTTCGGCGGCCCGGTCTAAGCGCTGTCCCCCCTGCAGGGGGGTACCAATGTGTGCGAAGGCTGGCTTCGGTCTATGAAGGCCCCAAGCCTGCCTTGATTAGTTTCCAGCAGGCTGTGCCTCATTGGCGCAGCCTGCTGGTCAATGTCAGAATAGCATTGCATTTACAATGTAATGCACGATAGTGCGTTGCATTTTAAAAACAATCAAAATATTGTCTGTTATAGTCCGCTTGTGGGACTATTAGGTGGTAAAACAAATCACATTTATTAAATAAAAAAAATTCCATTAAAAAATACGCTTGTTTTCCATTCCATTTTCAATGAAAAAAATTGTAAAAAGAATCTCCCCCATATGTTTAGTATTGTCGCGTCCGTAACATCGGACTACATAAATATCATGTAAATTATCCCCTAGGGTGAACGCTGTAAAAAAAAAAAATTTACAGAATTGCTAATTTATTTTTAGTTGCCGCCAAAAAAACGTAATAACAAGTGATCAAAAAGCGTAATTTACTCCAAAATGATACCAATAAAAATGCAAGTTGTCCCGCAAAAATCACGCCCCCACAAAACTCCATAGACAGAAAAAGAAAAATGTGCCTTGGGAAGCGGTAATGAAAAAAACATTTTTTTCCTTTTAACCTGTTAAGGACACAGGACGTACAGGTATGCCCTGTGTCCGGTCAATAAAGATGGTGCCTGCTCCTGCCTGATGCGGGCGCCATAGCCTCAGGTGGCCGTCTGCTTCTTGAAACAGACAACCGCGGCTCATGTCGGCGACTAGCAGCGATGCCGATCGTGGACATTTAACCCCTCGGACATTTAATCCCTCAAAGTTTTACTTTCAGTTTGCGCTCCAGCTCCCCCGTCTGGCGATCAGAGGAGCCGGAGTGTGCATGCAGCAGCCTGGGTCTCTATGAATGAAACCCAGGCTGCTGCATAGTATTTCCTATGGAGCCTAACCAGAATTAGGCTCCATAGGAAATATGCCATTTTCTCATATATTGCATTGGAGTATTTGAGAATAGCAATCAGAACATTTTGTCATAGTTCCCTATGGGAACTATAGGAAAGTGTAAAAAAAAATATATATATATATATATATATTTTTTTAATAAAATAAAAAAACATAAGTTCAAATCACCCCTTTTGCCAAAATGAAGAAAAATAAATACACATCATGGGTGTCGCAATGTGCGAAAACGCCCATACTATAAAGATATTAAAAAATATTCCCCATTCGGTAAACGGAAAAAAGCGTCCAAATGGTGATCAAAAAGTCATACACACACCAAAATGGTATCAATAAAAAGATCAGATTACGACGCAAAAAATGAGCCCCCATACAGCTCCATACACAAAATTACAAAAAAGTTATAGGGGTCAAAATATGGCAACAAAAAAGTAAAACAGATTTTTTCCCACATTTGAAATTTTTTTTTCCCTATCAAAACGCAAGAAAGCCTAAACATATAGGGTATCACCGGATTCATACTGACCTGTAGAATAAAACTAACTGGTCAGTTTTATCGCACATCAAACGATGGAATTTAAAAACCCGCAAAACTGTGGTGGAATTGCTTTTTAGGTGCAATTTTATCCCATTTGGAATTTATTTCCCCGCTTCCCACTACATCATTAGCAATATTAAATGGTGGCGTTGGAAATTACAACTTGTCCCACAAAAAACAAGCCCTTATAAGGCCATGTGAAACGATAAATAAAAAAGTTATGGCTCTTGGAAGGCAGGGAGCGCAAAACCAAAACGCAAAATAAAAAAACCTCTGGTCCTTAAGGGGTTAAACAATGGGGTTTTATTTAAAAAAATAATAAAAAGTAAATAAAACGATATGTATTCAGTATCATTTTAATCCTAATGACCCAGAGAATAAATATATTATGTTATTTATACCGAAAAAATGAACGCTGTATAATTTATAATGTAAAAAGGCAGTGGAAGAATTGCTGTTTTGCTGTTTTTCCCATCTCCCTCCCAGAAAGAGTTAATAAAAGTTAATCGGAAAGCTATGTGTACCCCAAAATAGTTCCATTAAAAACGACAACTTTTCCTGCAAAAAAAACATACAGCTATATAGACAGGAAAATAAAAAAAGTTACTCTTTGAATGAGACGATGGAAAAAAAGGAAGAAAACGCTTGGTCAGTAAGGCCAAAAACAGGCCGGTCACTAAGGGGTTAAATTATTGCTTACTATCTTCAAACTCTCTTCAAAATTCGCAACACAAGCTTGAAATTTCTGAGCAGCAATGGAAAAACAAGCTCTTAAGATTCCCATGCACATTACAGATTTGTTGGCAAGACAGGCTGTAGGGTTGCAACTGCTTATCAGTCTTGCTGTTTCAAATTATCACGCGCCTTTAGCCAACAGTATATTTTTGGTAGAACTGGGGCTGATAGCTGTAGGCCAAGCAAAGTTATTTGACAGCGATGTAATCTTAATGACTGCCTTAATAATTTGGAGTAGGAAAGAAGTATACTTGAAAAAATATTTCAAAATTCTCATCTCTATTGACTCTTCAGTAAGTGAAGTCAGCCTGATTCCTGTAGAAGCTCAGGTAAACAGTAGGCACCAGTTGGCTTTAGGCTAGTTTCAGGGCAATTCCAAGGCATCAAACCCAGTAAATTGATTCTCTAAAGGTATCAATATATTGTATTAAAAAGTAGTATTAAAAACATAATTTTAATAAAATTCTCAGTGAAACACTCGGTTCTTTCTGTAGAAGGCCCAAGGAATTGTGAACTCCTTTGTGTGGGCAGACCAAAAACCACGCATCGCCTCCTCCAACCTTAACAGACACAAGGGAGTTGGTGGTTTGAGCCTCCTCAATATATCAGACTATCTTCTTGCTACCCAAATCCAGCAACTAAAAGAGTGGTGGATGAGTAGCAGACAGGCTCCATGGTTGAGCATAGAAAGAGCCATTACCCCTTCAAACATCTTGAAGGCTCTCTTGATCAATGGCTTGAGTACTGATCCCATTAGTATCTCTTCCCTGCAATACTTGGTAGCATCCTCACTACATTACTCGAAGCTCTTTTACGATAGGTGCGCTCCAAGCACAAAGTCATTATCTCACATTTCTCCCACTCAAGTGTTAGACCTTTATATACCAGAACTAGACCGTAGTGGGTTCCGAGATAAAGGTCTTATATCCATTTCTCAACTGTTTGAGCATGCTTGACTCAAACACTTCCATGCCTTACAACTAAACTTTAACATCCCGAAAGCAGACTTTTAAAAATATTTGCAAATTAGACGTCTTTTATCCCACGCTGACCATTATCTTCTAAAAGCCCATAAAGATGTCCTGGTACTTTGGTCTACAGGGAGTGCAGAATTATTAGGCAAATGAGTATTTTGACCACATCATCCTCTTTATGCATGTTGTCTTACTCCAAGCTGTATAGGCTCGAAAGCCTACTACCAATTAAGCATATTAGGTGATGTGCATCTCTGTAATGAGAAGGGGTGTGGTCTAATGACATCAACACCCTATATCAGGTGTGCATAATTATTAAGCAACTTCCTTTCCTTTGGCAAAATGGGTCAAAAGAAGGACTTGACAGGCTCAGAAAAGTCAAAAATAGTGAGATATCTTGCAGAGGGATGCAGCACTCTTAAAATTGCAAAGCTTCGGAAGCGTGATCATCGAACAATCAAGCGTTTCATTCAAAATAGTCAACAGGGTCGCAAGAAGCGTGTGGAAAAACCAAGGCGCAAAATAACTGCCCATGAACTGAGAAAAGTCAAGCGTGCAGCTGCCAAGATGCCACTTGCCACCAGTTTGGCCATATTTCAGAGCTGCAACATCACTGGAGTGCCCAAAAGCACAAGGTGCGCAATACTCAGAGACATGGCCAAGGTAAGAAAGGCTGAAAGACGACCACCACTGAACAAGACACACAAGCTGAAACGTCAAGACTGGGCCAAGAAATATCTCAAGACTGATTTTTCTAAGGTTTTATGGACTGATGAAATGAGAGTGAGTCTTGATGGGCCAGATGGATGGGCCCGTGGCTGGATTGGTAAAGGGCAGAGAGCTCCAGTCCGACTCAGACGCCAGCAAGGTGGAGGTGGAGTACTGGTTTGGGCTGGTATCATCAAAGATGAGCTTGTGGGGCCTTTTCAGGTTGAGGATGGTCAAGCTCAACTGCCAGTCCTACTGCCAGTTTCTGAAAGACACCTTCTTCAAGCAGTGGTACAGGAAGAAGTCTGCATCCTTCAAGAAAAACATGATTTTCATGCAGGACAATGCTCCATCACACATGTCCAAGTACTCCACAGCGTGGCTGGCAAGAAAGGGTATAAAAGAAGAAAATCTAATGACATGGCCTCCTTGTTCACCTGATCTGAACCCCATTGAGAACCTGTGGTCCATCATCAAATGTGAGATTTACAAGGAGGGAAAACAGTACACCTCTCTGAACAGTGTCTGGGAGGCTGTGGTTGCTGCTGCACGCAATGTTGATGGTGAACAGATCAAAACACTAACAGAATCCATGGATGGCAGGCTTTTGAGTGTCCTTGCAAAGAATGGTGGCTATATTGGTCACTGATTTGTTTTTGTTTTGTTTTTGAATGTCAGAAATGTATATTTGTGAATGTTGAGATGTTATATTGGTTTCACTGGTAAAAATAAATAATTGAAATGGGTATATATTTGTTTTTTGTTAAGTTGCCTAATAATTATGCACAGTAATAGTCACCTGCACACACAGATATCCCCCTAAAATAGCTAAAACTAAAAACAAACTAAAAACTACTTCCAAAAATATTCAGCTTTGATATTAATGAGTTTTTTGGGTTAATTGAGAACATGGTTGTTGTTCAATAATAAAATTAATCCTCAAAAATACAACTTGCCTAATAATTCTGCACTCCCTGTAATCCCAATTTACCAAAGGCTTTATCCGGAACACGACAAATATATTTCGCTCTGGGCTCGAAATACATCTTTTATAAGTCTGCTCCCTTTCTGGCTTGGGACAAAGAATTACACACGGTTATCCCAGCCAAGGAATGGTCTCTCTCACTTTGTTTCAAGTCTTCCACCTTCCACTGCGTCACTCACTACAAAGCAGCTATAAAAACTTGCTAAAGATGGTACCATACCCCAGAGAGACTGAGCATCATATACCCAGGCTCCTCCTATTGCTGTTGGAGAAATTCTGGGGCAAAAGGCACCCTGCTCCATGTGCTTTTGTCCTGACCATGCTTGGAGACCCTGTGGTTAGAAATTTTTCAATTCGCTTCTAGATTCTGTGGGCCATACCTATCTCCCACCGCATTCCTGTAGCACATTTTTTTCTGTCAACAAAATTGTCTATTACCAAGAATTGGAAGAGCACTGACATTCCAACCATGACTGAGGTAATATCAAGGGTCAACACCACTTGTCTCTATGAAATTTTTTTGGCCTTTAAAGTCCATAACTGCTAGATACGTGGCACAGTGGAAGGCATGGATAGACTATTTGCCATCCTCACCTCCCATTTGATGGATATCCCTCTGCTTTAAACAAAAGACATCTCACCTGTGACACATTTGTACACGTTATGTTAAGTTAAGTTCTGTTAATAATACTGCTTTTGCTTTAAAGACTTGATATATTCAGTATGATAAGTAGACCAGGACATATTGTAGACTGATAAATGTTACCTTATACCTGATATTGTAGCTGATCCCCTATGTATGTATTAGTATAAAGAATATCCATCTTCCTTTAGACATAGAATGGAAACACTCTTTTAACGCTCTATGCTGTTTGTATGTTAATACATTATTGAAAACTGATAATAAAAATGATTGAAACCTAAAATTCTCAGTGAAACAAAATGAAAGCCTTGTATATAGTCAGCACTAATGTTGAGCGAATCAGAGCCTAACGAATTGGCTTTGATCCAAATTTCATGAAAAACATGATTTTCCCCAAAGCTGAATTTCCCCGCACTTCATGGTAACAAATCTATTTTTCCTGAAAGGGCTGTAAAAAAAAAAAAAAAAAAAACCACATACTCACCTCATCCATTTGCATGCAAAGGGGACTTTTCGGCCATCTTGATTGCAGATTCTGCTCAAAATCTTATGTGAGGCCTGGCCAGCCTGGTCATCACTTTACCTCGCCAGATTTCAAGCAGTGTGTTTAATCAAGTTGGCAGCGACGGCAGCAAATGGATAAGCTGATTTTTTTTTTTTACCCTGATTAACTAAATTGTAGCCTCAGCTGCTGCAATCAGCAATTAACGCGGCATCTGAGGGGTCCAATGACAGGTGTGTGCCGTTCCCCGTCTTTGAGCCTGCTACATACTAAGGAATGCGCATGAATACATAGGGCACTTAGGATAAGGCCACACAGAGCAGCCGTGCTGCGAGTGGGTTGCGCCATGCAGAGTTAAAAAAAACACGTGCCCAATTAGCCTACAGCTAACTTTCATTTAATAATGAAGACCGCACTGTATAGTCCTTCTTTATTGTTAATGGCTGCTTGGTACCTTTAATGCACCTTTAAACAGGGCATGTTGCTGGTAAAGGGTTTGGCTGGTTAGGTGGGGCACAATATGCATATTATTGCTGTTCTTGTCTGCAATTTCCTGCAGGTTATTTGACAGTAAACACAGAATATTAATCAGCTCTGGCATACCAACTTCTCCAACCCCAGCGTGCATGGGAGCCCTTCTTCTGCCATCTGCTTTTCCACATAATCTAATATTGATGAGAATTTGTCATCAGGAACATCCAGCTTCTTCTCTCTCTGCATCTTGCTGACTTTTCTAGGACATGGAGAATTGGAAGAATAATTTAGAAGAAGTAAAGGCCTGGGCCCCCTAAGGGGTGCAGACTGGATGGTATTGGTTGGCACCGAATAATAAAGGCTTACATTTTATTGGTATTCATTTACATTTATGACTAATGTAGGAATAAGTTAATGTAGGAATAAATTAAACTGACACAAAATAAGTCTCCCTGCAGGGTCCCTGCACTCTCTCTGCACTGTCCCTTTCCAATCTTCTTCTATTATTCATTTTCAGCAACACTGCCCTGGCACATGAGCACTTGTCATGTCTCTCCCTATGCTCAGCTGACAGGACAATGGCAGAGACTGTGCGGAATGGTTTTATAGGGCTGTAACATTACAGGGGAAAGCTATCTGAGTATTGGCTGGCTACACAGCATTATCCGCAATCTCACGTTCCACCGGCTTCTTAATTTCACTTTGTAACACATGCAGAGACTATGATTTACTATGATTTGGCCATGATTTATCATACCTTCACTCCAGAATTCTGGCATCAAAAAGTCCCAAAATAGGGCATTTGCGACTTTTCACCCTCATTTGCGCATAATTTTGCGACTTTTTTACATGTGTACACCACTCACTCCAGTTTTGTAAAAATGGGCATGGTTAGCCATTTTAATGAGTTTCACTCCAGATTTATCATTGGGACTTTTGAAAAAAGTCGCAAAAAAGTCCCAATTTTACTCCAGTGAGGACCATGCTTATCTTATGCGACTTTTTAATAGAACATGCGACTTTTTTGTAAATATGTGCGACTTTTGTAAAGCCGTTTACTGAGGGATTAACTGCTGCCATCAAACCACATTTATCACAGTATTATCTTTAACTAAATGTCCCATCATGACAACCAAGTTTAAATGTAACTTTTATTTGGTACAAATTAGGCCTGCACAATATATCGCGAAAGCAATCGTTATCGCAATTAATCGCCATATCGCAATCGCAATTTGCTGACCCAAAAATGCTGCAATTATATTACCGTATTTTTCGCTTTATAAGACACACACAGGGGGGGGGGAATGTTAGTGCGTCTTATAAAGCGATGGTGGATGACACTGGGGGGGGGGGATCTGTGGATGACACTAAGGGGGGGGGGATCTGTGGATGGCACTTAAGGGGGGGATCTGTGGATGACACTTAAGGGGGATCTGTGGATGACACTTAGTGTGATCAAGGGAGGGGTGTGAGGTGTGGCTGTCGTTATTCACTTTTAAATACAGGAATACAGGAAAGGATGGAGCCTAAAAGGAAGGGTGGGGTTTACAGAGAAAGGGGTTTGGCCTTGACAGGAAGGGGCGGGTCAAATTTATATTAGGGGGTGCCCGAGTTTAGTCTCGCCTAGGGCAGCACAAAACCAAGATACCCAACTGGCGGTCGGCGATACATCAGTTACAGTGCGGGGACGGAGGAGGGGCCGGTGGAAAGTCGTTATTTTAATGAAAACATCTTATATCTATTTTTTTTATCTGTTCTGTGCAGGGATATTAAGAAAATGGCAAGTTTTGTATTTTGTACTTTTGCAGTAATGCAAATATGTATTTCATTTTGAAAAACACTGTGCATTTCAGTTCTTGAGTTCAGCATAACTACATTTCACATTATCAGTCATCTGTGTGCGCTTTTACCTTAAAAATCCAAGCAGATAGACCTCTAGCACAATTCCCTTAAAATATCGCATCGCATATTGTTATCGCAATTTTTAGGGCCCTAATCGCAATCGCACAAAATTCCCATATCGTGCAGCCCTAGTACAAATAAAAAGTGTAGGTATAGGGAAAAAATTACAGTTTAAATGTTTAAGCTATTTGCCTTACTCATAACTAGGCTGCAGTGCTCAGATTTCTAGCTATAGATTTGTATATAATTGTGCTTCGCATGTCCCATGCATGACTGAGCCTGAAGCAGAGAAGAGATGACTACTGTTTTTTGTATTATCAAACCTTCCATATGAGTCATAACTTTATAGTGCATGCAAATGAGGCTGGGATGAATGGATTACTTGTGTCATTTAGGTGAAATTAAGCGTCTGGCTACATTTAATGTACGAGAAACTAGTCTCTTGTATTTTAATATTAACTGAGCTTATTTGGTTTCCTTTTCATATACAATGAAACCATTTTGCAGAATGGAAGACAGTTAATTTCTTGGCTCAGGTATTAGGCTAGTCTTTACATAGTATTTCCTCAACTTTGCAATTGTTAAATGGAGAAGCAAGGAGTGAAGACTAATTCAATCCACACAGCTCATGTAAAAATCTGTAACTTCCATGTTGATATGATTTACTTAGTGTCTTCCAGACTTGTACTGCCCAGAGAGACCTGATCTATAACCACAGAGGGAGGATGGAAAACTAGCTGGGATGCAAACCAATCTTTAAACTGACTGCTATAGTAATTTATTTAAATGCTCTTCTGAGTGACATTAGAGCTCATACATCCTCCCACAAGAACACATATAAATGCATGTACTTGCAATGAAACCTGAAGAAGGAATTTTAAGCAGTATTCTACAACTTTACATTTGAAACTTCTACTAGACACTCTAGAGTGCAATTTCTTTGTAGAACATGTCTAAGTACAACATAACATATGGCTTTTCAAACAGTTGGTGAAAAAGGTATTTCACAATATAGGGTTGTTCTCTCTGTTGTGGTTCCACATAACCAGGAAAAGTGTTAAGTCATCGTAACCACAGAAGCCCCTGATAATAAACATCAAATGTCTATGCTTCTTAATGTGGTGCTGGACATGGATATTGTACCTACAATAACTGTGCAATTAGACTGCTGTTGATTCAGCTCCATGGGATACATTACATCAAATGCTGACATATGCTAATTATAAAGATAATGAATCCTCAAAGGATGGCTAGAATGGGAATATAACTGCTAGGTTTTTTGCTCAGTATGGGGCATTCCTGTATGTGCTTCTCTTTGAACCAACTTTTAGTATTCACACAATGTACAGTAGTTTCTTATGTCTATATAGCACTTAATAATAAAATAAAATGAATTTTGAAAACCAAAAATGTCTTTAAAAAGAAATTGTTTACACAATAGGTACGTATGATATTTAGGAGCTGTTAAGGCACCATTTACCACATATATTTATGAAATGTTTTGTAATACACATTTAAATGCCCTAGTTGTTATACAGTACTGCACACAAAAATGAGGAACAAAAGGTCTTGAGGTGTTCCTCTACAAGGTGGTTTTCAAAGGTTATTTTGTAAATGAAAAGTAAACATCATAGTAACATTGTTCATGAGGTTGAACAAAGACATAGGTCCACCAAGTTCAACCTATAATGCTATCGGTATTGAACCAGAGGAAGGCAAAAACACTTATGAGGCAGATGCTAACTGTCCAATTGTTCCTGACTACAAATTTGTCAGTCAGTATACATTACTTGAAACAAGGACTCTTCTCTAGAATTCTAATAACTATAACTTGAAATACTGTCACACTCCATAAATGCATCCAGACCCCTTTGAACCTGTACAGTAGATCATTCATCACATCTTGTGGTCCATAATCTCACTGCTTTTACAATAAAGAATCCCCATATAATGATGGTAACACCTTCTTTCCTCTAGAGCAGGGGTGCACAACCTGCAGCCCGGGAGCCACATGCGGCCCTCGATATCATTCTGTGCAGCCCCCAAACATCTGGTAAAAGACATGTAGGTCTATGTCTTATGGCTTCATACATGTATCTTTCATGTATTCTCCTATTAGGTGGGAGTCCTAGAACTGTAACTAGACATTTATAGTATATACTGTATGTTCAATATGCCAAAAATACAGTATTTCAGTTGGTAATACCCCTTTAAGTTTTTCGGCCCTTGGGATTGGTTTAGGTTGACAATGTGGCCCCCAACCAGAAAAGGTTATGCAACCCTGCTCTAGAGGTAGAGGATATCCCCTTGTCATGATTATAGGCCTATGCATAACAAGATCATTAGAAAGATCTCTGTACTGGCCATTCATATATCTATACATACTGTACAGTCGTGGCCAAAAGTTTTGAGAATGACACAAATATTAGTTTTCACAAAGTTTGCTGCTAAACTGCTTTTAGATCTTTGTTTCAGTTGTTTCTGTGATGTAGTGAAAGATAATTACACACACTTCATACGTTTCAAAGGCTTTTATCGACAATTACATGACATTTATGCAAAAAGTCAGTATTTGCAGTGTTAGCCCTTCTTTTTCAGGACCTCTGCAATTTGACTGGGCATGCTCTCAATCAACTTCTGGGCAAATTCCTTAGTGGGTTTTTGTTTGTCCACCCGCCTCTTGAGGATTGACCACAAGTTCTCAATGGGATTAAGATCTGGGGAGTTTCCAGGCCATGGACCCAAAATGTCAACGTTTTGGTCTCCGAGCCACTTAGTTATCACTTTTGCCTTATGGCACGGTGCTCCATCGTGCTGGAAAATGCATTGTTCTTCACCAAACTGTTGTTGGATTGTTGGAAGAAGTTGCTGTTGGAGGGTGTTTCGGTACCATTCTTTATTCATGGCTGTGTTTTTGGGCAAAATTGTGAGTGAGCCCACTCCCTTGGATGAGAAGCAACCCCACACATGAATGGTCTCAGGATGCTTTACTGTTGGCATGACACAGGACTGATGGTAGCACTCACCTTTTCTTCTCCGGACAAGCCTTTTTCTTGATGCCCCAAACAATCGGAAAGAGGCTTCATCGGAGAATATGACTTTGCCCCAGTCCTCAGCAGTCCATTCACCATACTTTCTGCAGAAGATCAATCTGTCCCTGATGTTTTTTTTGGAGAGAAGTGGCTTCTTTGCTGCCCTTCTTGACACCAGGCCATCTTCCAAAAGTCTTCGCCTCACTGTGCGTGTAGATGCGCTCACACCTGCCTGCTGCCTTTCCTGAGCAAGCTCTGCACTGGCGGCACTCCGATCCCGCAGCTGAATCCTCTTTAGGAAAAGATCCTGGCACTTGCTGGACTTTCTTGGACGCCCTGAAGCCTTCTTAACAAGAATTAAACCTCTTTCCTTGAAGTTCTTGATGATCCTATAAATTGTTGATTGAGGTGCAATCTTAGTAGCCACAATATCCTTGCCTGTGAAGCCATTTTTATGCAACACAATGATGGCTGGACTCGTTTCTTTACAGGTGACCATGGTTAACAATGGAAGAACAATGATTTCAAGCATCACCCTCCTTTTAACATGTCAAGTCTTCCATTTTAACCCAATCAGCCTAACATAATGGTTCTCCACCCTTGTGCAAGTCAACATTCTCACCTGAGTTAACAAGATGATTACTGAAGGTCCTTTAATGACAGCAATGAAATGCATAGGAAAGTTTTTTTGGGGATTAAGTTAATTTTCATGACAAAGAAGGACTATGCAATTCATATGATCACTCTTCATAACATTCTGGAGTATATGCAAATTGCTATTATAAAAACTTAAGCTGCAACTTTTCCAATTTCCAATATTTGTGTCATTCTCAAAACTTTTGGCCACGACTGTATATCTGTAATTTGATCCCGCCTAAACTAAACAAACCCAAGTGTGATGGTCTGTCTTGGTGCAATATACCCATTCAAATATTACCTTGGTCACCCTACTGTGCAGCCATTATATTTCAGCTGCAGCATGTCCTTCTTATGCAAAGGACATGTATTGTAGACAATATTCTACAGTATATTCTACTCATTATTTTCCCTGACTATTACCTTCTAACTGAACCCCAGAGTCTGAATTCTATGGGGCCATCTGTTACATACTTATTTAGGAGGCCATAATCTATCATATCATATGTAGGTATATGTAGCTTATTTATTTTTTTGGAAGCATACGGTCATCAGATCTTGTATTACAGAGATTATCTCCTAGAAGCATTGTAGAGTACCTACAGAGTACAGAGCATTTACAGCTTAGGCTGGGTTCACATCACATTTTTGTCATACGTTTAATGTATACAAAAATGTATGCGTTAAAAGGATATCTCTGACAGATGTCATACAATGGCATCCATTACCATAGAATTTCATTGTAAAAACAAAAAACAAAAAAACATACAATAATGTTTACTCTTTTTTGCTGGACTCCGCAAGATGGATAAGTGTACTGTACCACATTTTTGCATCCTTTTTTATCCCAATGTATATGTTAAACATAAGACAAAAATGTGAGTTGAACCCAGGCTTAAAAGTAGAGACTCCATGTACAGCTAGTGAACATGGCTCTTTTTGAAAATTTACATTTTGTTTGCAACTTACATGAACCAGATAGCATTCTATAAAACAACATTCAAATCATTAGTATAAATTTACTAGTTTGATCTGTTAATGAATAAACCTATAAAAAAAAGTCTCCAGGGGATGTCCCATCTACAAACAAAATATTGCTATTTACTGAGGTCAATTAGTGGTCTTTGATGCACAGACTACAGACTGACACAAGATATTCATTAGAGATGAGCGGCAGCACCAGAAGGCCACAGAGCAGCACAATCACAGAGTGTGGAGGTAGCGGCAGCAACAGGCGGCCACAGAGTGGCACAATGACAGAGTGTGGAGGTGGCAGTAGCATGAGGAGGCCACAGAGTGGCAAGGTGACATAGTATGGAGGGGGCATCAGCATAAAGAGACCACAGAGTGGCAAGGTGACAGTGTGGAGGTCGCAGAGGCATCAGGAGGCCAAAGAGTGGCAAGGTGACTTAATGTAGAGGTGGCAGCAGCATGAGTAGACCACAGAGTGGCAAGGTGACATAGTGTGGAGGTGGCAGCAGCATCTGTATGCCACAGAGTTACTTGGTGACAGAGTGGGGAGGTGGGTGGCAATAACAGTACCCACTGATGATGGTGGGTGTAAGAAGGAGCACTTGGTATCACACATGTGGCAGCATCAGAATAGTCGCAGAGGCAGGTAGCCAGAAGAAACCGGTCTCTTTTGTTAAAGTGTTGGTGTGGCACCATGGATGATCTAGTATGATGCGTCAGGCATTGGTGGGTGGAAATCCTGCCTGACCTACGCCTGATTCATCTCGACAAAGGTAAGTTTCTCCACACTTTGGGTGGACAGATGTTCTTTAGTGGCCCCCGTGGCACTAAACACCCGCTCTGATGCCACCCTACTGGCCGAGCAGGACAGCTTTTCCAGGGCAAACTCTGCCAATTGCGGCCACAAATCCAGTTTGGCTGCCCAGTAGTCCAGCAGATCTTCAATGTGGCGTGGCAAGGTACTGTCCAAGTATGCCACCACCTGCTGGTTCAGGTCCTGCTCCAGCTCTAGCTGTTGTTACTGCTGGTGAGTAGTTTCTTCTCTAGGCGGGTGAAGAAAGCTGTTCATCAGCAACTTTAGACTCAAGTTGCTGCTGATGGAGCTGGAACTGCTCCTTACCCCCCACCCTGCCACAGCAGCCATGGCAGAGGAAATTGAGTGCGAGAGGATGGCCCTTGGCGCAGATAGGCAGCAGCCAACTGACTACATAGGAAATCTCTATAGTAGTTCAGATTGTCCTCTCTCAAAGCTGGTGTAAAAAAAGTCACCATTTTAGACCGGTAGAAAGGTTCCAAAAAGGTGGAGAGCCAGTCATCCCTCTGCCGAATGCTACAATTAGGCTGTCACTACAAAAGCAAATTGTCATGCATCAGGCTATTTGTGCAAGTGACTCGGAGGGACTCCATGCCTTCATCTCCACTGCATACTGCCAAGGTGTGTCTGGGTCCTCTGCCTCGTCTTCCTCATCGCTCTGTAGCTCCTCTGGCTGCTCCTGCACCTCCTCTCCTGTCACCTGTGTGTAAAAACCACCCATTTCGCTTCCCCTTTCATTGTGCTCCAATGTCCTCCTCCTCCTACAGTTCAGCCGACACAGGGCTCATGTGGCCGTGAGATCTAGGCGCCACGTCTCCAGTCCCCTGACCAGCCAGATTTACCAGCATCTGTTCCAGGACACGAAGAAGTGGAATGACATTGTTCATCCCGTAGTCCTGGCGTCTGACAAATAACGTGGCCTCCTCAAAGTGCCTGAGCAAACGGCAGATGTCACGCATGAGCTTTAGAACATATAACTGCACCGCTAAACGGCAAATATATATATTTTTTGCCACTAATACATGCCAAAAAGGGCTGTAATTTTCTCACTTTACCACACAACGGCAAATACTTTTTTTTGTGCCACTAATACTTGCAAAAAGTGCTTTAGAGCATAAAACTGCACCGCTGAACGGCAAATAATATATATTTTTTTGCCACTAATACACGCCAAAAAAAAGGGCTTTAGAACATATAAATGCTGAACGGTAAATAGGACCTTATTTTTTTTCCACTTATACACTCCACAAAAGGCTTTACAACATATAACTACACCGTTCATCGTCAAATATATTTTTATTTTTCCACTAATACACCCCACAAAAGGCTTTAGAACATATGACTGCATCGTTGAACAGCAAATATATTTTTTCTTTTTCCACTAATACACACCACAAAAGGCTTTTGAACATATAACTGCACCACTGACCGTCAAATATATTTTTTCTTTTTCCAATAATACACGCCACAAAAGGCTTTAGAACATATAACTGCACCGCTGATCAGCAATAGTAATGAGCGGCATGGGCAATATTCGAATTCGTGATATTTTGCGAATATTTGGGCAAATATTCATCATAAATTTGTGAATTCAAGAATTTGTGATTATTTTCTTGATTGCGAAAATGAGCAATGTAATATTCGCGTAATGTGTGCGCAATACAGGCGTGGGTGACTATTGCTACATTTTACAAGCTGCTAGAAGTTTCCTGAGACTGGAGAAAATGGTTGGCACGGCAGAACATTACAATAGCTTTATATGCAGATAGAGTGCTCCAATATATTCGTGATTGGGCAAATCGGCAATTAATAATGCGCATATTTTTGCGCAATATGTGCAAGTTCACATTTTAGCAGGTCTGACTACATATTAGTGATTGGTGCATTAAGTATTGTTGTGAACTTGTCTGTAGCATGTATGTATGGACAACAGAACCCTGAAGATGCCAGAGTTTACTGGCGAAACATGTTGGGGGACGGATGCTAATGCTTTTAGCTCTGCCTAATCTGTCCTAAGCAAAAATTGTAACACTGCCAGTAAATGAATAGTCAAGTGAGGCAGTCACTTTGTATGATCTATATAAATACTAACATAGGTAATAGACCATAGGCTGTTTAAAGGGGCATGTAGAGGGTCGCTATAGTGGGTTGTGCACACCCATGGTGGCCCCGTACCCCTATGATTACATGCTTGAGTTGACAGTATAGGCGGTAATTTTAATCTAATTGCTCACTTGTCACACTTTTAATTAATTGCTAATAAAAATGAAGTTTTATATCAGGGATGAAAGAGGTGTTAATAGCTCTCCGGAGCAATAATGTTTTGATAGTTTAAGAGCCCTTCCCTGGTAGGGTCCTGGTTTAATTAGCATTTTGACACTATTTATGTTTCAAAGGCTTGTTTATTGAGAGATTAACACAATAAATCAAAGCATTACAGAGTAAAGAATAAATAACAAAACATATAGTGGTAGTAATAATATTGGGGGGGTATTCCTAGCATGATGTATATAGCAATCACAGCAATGGTGGTGACATAACCCACAGTATACATATTCCAATACCCATTATACGAGAGATTACCAATCTATAAAGCAATGCAGTGAGTAAAGTCAGTGGAGTAAGAGGAGGACAGCCAGGGCTCCCATACTTTTGAAAAACAGTAAATGTGTCCATACGAATGGCTGTGAGCCACTCGTATAAGAAAATTCTATTGATCATTTTGAGAACTGCCTGGTAGCTTGGTGGGGGAGATCGCCATTTGAAGGCGATGTGGATTCTGGCGGCTAAAAATATGAATTGCGATAATTTGAACCTAGTGTAAGTAAGCCAAGAGGGTTTATCCCCTAAAAGGCAAAGAGTGAGTGACGTAAGGAAGGCACAACCCAACACCGATGATAACAAGCTGCCGATTTGATTCTAGAACCTCCGCAACGCAGGGCAGGTCCACCATATATGCAGCATTGTGCCCTCCTCACCATAGCCTCGAAAGCACCCGGAGGGAACCTCAGGATAAATAAGGTGTAATCTGGTCAGGACCATATAGGTCCTATGTAGGATTTTTATAGAAGTCTCGGCCAATGTAGTTTGCCAAGATCCCATGGCAAGTGTTTGGGAGCGCTGGTACCACCTGGAAAGTGGATATTCCACATGCATGTCTTCTTCCCACTCCTTTATGTAATGCAATTTAGCTCCTTCCGGAGCCGCATTGAGTATTGCGTAGATCCGAGACAACAGTCCTTGCTTATACAGTGAATGTGCCATTAGACATTCAAAAGGAGCAAAATCTATTGTTTGAGTAGTCTTCCGTAGGGTGTAAAGGAACAAGAATATTTGACGTACGTTAAATTTCTCCCTCTCAAGAGGGGAGTATTTATCGTTAAAGTCAGCTAGAGAAATCATTTTACCCCTCACTAGGAATGCCTGAAGAGAACACAACTTATTTGAGGTCCACCATGAGAAAGTACTCGCCTGCTGTCCACGAGGAAAAGAGGGATTGCCCAGGAGATATGTCAAAGGGGAGAGTTTGGATTGTAGCGAAAACTTAAATCTGACCAACCTCCACAGGAGAAGGGAGTAATGGGACAGCAGGGATTTAGTGTGGATGGCAGTTGGAAGAGGAGGGGTAGACCATATCAGGGCCCTCCAAGAGTATGGAGCGAGTATAGATTGCTCTAATGAAACCCACAATGGGTGAGATTGAGTATCCAAATGTGTCAAGAAGAGTTGGGCCAATCTGGCTGCTTTGTAATATCGCATAAGGTCTAGAACAGAGAGACCTCCCTGAGCTTTATGACGACACATTATTTGCTTGGATATGCAAGGGCGCTTATTAGCCCAGACAAAATTCATAATATCTGCTTGGAGGGTCCGTAGGTCAGAGGCGGGTATTGGGACTGGAAGAGTTCTAAACAAGTGGAGACTAGTGATGTCGCGAACATAAAATTTTCAGTTCGCGAACAGCAAACGCGAACTTCCGCAAATGTTCGCGAACGGGCGAATCGGGCGAACCGCCATAGACTTCAATTGGCAGGCGAATTTTAAAACCCACAGGGACTCTTTCTGGCCACAATAGTGATGAGAAAGTTGTTTCAAGGGGTCTAACACCTGGACTGTGGCATGCCGGAGGGGGATCTATGGCAAAACTCCCATGGAAAATTACGTAGTGGACGCAGAGTCGGGTTTTAATCCATAAAGGGCATAAATCAACTAACATTCCTAAATTGTTTGGAATAACGTGCTTTAAAACATCCAGTGTGTGTATACGATCAGGTATGATGTTGTATCGATCAGGTAGTGTAAGGGTTACGCCCGCTTCACTGACATTGACAGACCAAACTCCCCTTTTAATGCACAGCAAACAGTTCATTTGCACAACTGCAAACTCCCCATTTGCACAAGGTTGGATACCAAGCTAGCCACGTCCCGGTGATGTCATTGAAGGTTTCTTCCTCCACCCAGCCACGTACAACACCAAGGGTCCCCAAAAGATGAATTGAATTGATTTTTCGAACGGTGAGATGGTTAAAAAAAACGCTGGCTCCCACCCCTTTGTTTTTATCCACGGTGACTGCGTCTGCGCCGTGCAGTTTACTGTCACACCCGATATGAGTATAATTTTCTGTAGTACTATTCTCATCAGTTTAATCCCTCTAACGTCCCCAATCTGGGGGCCATTTATTGAATAGATTTTTCGAACGGGGAGATGGTTAAAAAAACACTGGCTCCCTCCACTCTGTTTTAAACCACGGTCACTGCGTCTGCGCCGTGCAATTTACTGTCACACCCGATATGAGTTGTATTTTCTGTAGTACTATTCTCATCAGTTTAATCCCTCTAATGTCCCCAATCTGGGTGCCATTTATTGAATAGATTTTTCGAACGGGGAGATGGTTAAAAACGCTGGCTCCCTCCACTCTGTTTTAATCCACGGTCACTGCGTCTGCGCCGTGCAATTTACTGTCACACCCGATATGAGTGGTATTTTCTGTAGTACTATTCTCATCAGTTTAATCCTCTAACGTCCCCAATCTGGGGGCCATTTATTGAATAGATTTTTCGAACGGGGAGATGGTTAAAAACGCTGGCTCCCTCCACTCTGTTTTAAACCACGGTGACTGCGTCTGCGCCGTGCAATTTACTGTCACACCCGATATGAGTGGTATTTTCTGTAGTACTATTCTCATCAGTTTAATCCTCTAACGTCCCCAATCTGGGGGCCATTTATTGAATAGATTTTTCGAACGGGAGATGGTTAAAAACGCTGGCTCCTCCACTCTGTTTTAAACCACGGTGACTGCGTCTGCGCCGTGCAATTTACTGTCACACCCGATATGAGTGGTATTTTCTGTAGTACTATTCTCATCAGTTTAATCCTCTAACGTCCCCAATCTGGGGCCATTTATTGAATAGATTTTTCGAACGGGGAGATGGTTAAAAAAACGCTGGCTCCCTCCACTCTGTTTTAAACCACGGTGACTGCGTCTGCGCCGTGCAATTTACAATTCACACCCGATATGAGTGGTATTTTCTGTAGTATTATTCTCATCAGTTTAATCCCTGTTACGTCCCATCACAGGGATTGCCTTTTGTGAAAAAAAATTTAGTCCGGGTACCTTCGATTGCCTTCACAGTGACAGACCAAACTCTCATACACTAAACTGAATTGATTTCAGGAACCGGGAGATGGAAAAAGCAGCTTGGTCGGTCCTCTTACTCCCAAATTGGTGCACTGCGCGTGCACAGAGCAATGTGCTGTGACACCCTATATGAGTGGTGTCTTAACTAGTACTATTCCTATCAGTTTAATCCCTGTTACGGACCCTATCCGGTCGAATTGATTAACCATTGTCAAATTAGCGAACCATTACGACATCATGAAATAATTTAGTTCTGAGCTCTGTACTTGCTTTGTATTGGAATTGATGGGGATTTTTTTAATTGCCTGCATCATTTCTAATAAACTATTAAGAGACTTTATTATGATTTTTTATTTTATGTATTAAAAACCCATACAACATATAAAAAAAAAGGTAAATTAATGTTTTTTCTATGAAATATTATCCAGCCGTCCGATCGCTTTTGGTCTGACCATAATGAAGCAACGGCCTTATCATCTGGGGTGTGGCAACATTGCCAACACACTTATAGAGGTGATGATGATTGCTTCATTGTGATACGCAAGCCCCTTCACCACAACAAGGTAACGATCATGAAGGGGAATTGACACTTGTATGTGCCTTTTTTTTTTGGTTTGTTTTTACAGCCACAGTGCTGCACCATAGGACAGAAAAATTAGGCATGTACACATGCCTGAAAAATAATGGCACTGTTGCAGCCGCTATTGTAGCAGCGGCCGGAAAAATTTATGTTTTCCAGGCAGAAAAGTGACTAAAACATTGCGGCTTGCAACCTAGTTGGTGGTGGAGAATTCACGAAAGTCATCCGGTATGCAGACATTAAATACAGCAGCGTGGGGACCATTTTGAGGCCAAGGCATGTAATCAGGCCTTTTGTTAGTCAAACGTATCCCCCACTGTCAGTCCCTTCGGGATCCATGCCTCATTCATCTTTATGAAGGTGAGGTAATCAACACTTTTTTGACCGAGGCGACTTCTCTTGTCAGTGACAATGCCTCCTGCTGCACTGAAGGTCCTTTCTGACAGGACACTTGAAGCAGGGCAGGCCAGAAGTTCTATCGCGAACTGGGATAGCTCAGGCCACAGGTCAAGCCTGCACACCCAGTAGTGAAGGGGTTCATTGCTCCTCAGAGTGTCGATATCTGCTGTTAAGGCGAGGTAGTCTGCTACCTGTCGGTCGAGTCGTTCTCTAAGGCTGGATCCCGAAGGGCTGTGGCGATGAGTAGGACTGAAAAAGCTCCGCATGTCCTCCATCAACAACACATCTGTAAATCGTCCAGTCCTTGCCGCCGTGGTAGGAGGAGGATTACACTCACCTCTTCCCCTGTTAGATTCCCGTTGTGCTGTGACATCCCCCTTATAAGCTGTGTAAAGCATATTTTTTGTTTGGTTTTGAACTGCTGCATCCTTTCCGACTTTCGGTAATTTGGTAACATTTCTGCCACTTTCTGCTTATACCGGGGGTCTAGTAGCGTGGCCACCCAGTACAGATCGTTCTCCTTTATCCTTTTTATACGTGGGTCCCTCAACAGACATGACAGCATGAAAGACCCCATTTGAACAAGGTTGGATGCAGAGCTACTCATTTCCCGTTCCTCGTCCTCACTGATGTCATTGACGGTCTGTTCTTCCCCCCCAGCCACGTACAACACCATGGGTCCCAGATAGGTGACAACAACGAGCACCCTGGGGTGCCTGCTGTGGTTGGTCTTCCTCCTCCTCAAAGCCGCCACATCCAGAACTCTTCGCAGGGCACGCTCCAGGAAGAAAACAAATGGGATGAGGTCGCTGATGGTGCCTTCGGTGCGACTGACTAGGTCTTTCACCTCCTCAAAAGGACGCATGAGCCTACAGGCATTGCGCATGAGTGTCCAGTAACGTGGCAAAAAGATTTCCAGCTCCGCAGAGGCTGTCCTAGCACCCCGGTCATACAAATACTCGTTGACGGCTTTTTCTTGTTGGAGCAGGCGGTCGAACATTAGGAGTGTTGAATTCCAACGTGTCGGGCTGTCGCATATCAAGCGCCTCACTGGCATGTTGTTTCGCCGCTGAACATCGGAAAAGTGCGCCATGGCCGTGTAGGAACGCCTGAAATGGCCACACACCTTCCTGGCCTGCTTGAGGACGTCCTGTAAGCCTGGGTACTTAGACACAAAACGTTGTACGATGAGATTCAACACATGTGCCATGCACGGCACATGTGACAACTTGCCCAAATTTAATGCCGGCAACAGATTGCTTCCATTGTCACACACCACTTTGCCGATCTCCAGTTGGTGCGGGGTCAGCCACTGATCCACCTGTGTGTTCAGGGCGGACAGGAGTGCTGGTCCTGTGTGGCTCTCTGCTTTCAGGCAAGTCAACCCCAAGATAGCGTGACACTGTCGTATCCGGGATGTGGAATAGCCCCTGGGGGGAATCAGTTGATGTCCAGCCAGACGCTGCAGCAGAAGAGGACTCAGCCGAGGAGGATATTGAAGAGGATGGAGTAGGAGTAGAGGAGGTGGCAGTAGGTCTGCCTGCAAGTCGTGGTGGTGTCACCAACTCCACTGCGGAGCCACGCATTCCATGCTTGTCAGCCGTCAGCAGGTTGACCCAATGCGCAGTATACGTGATATACCTGCCCTGACCGTGCTTTGCAGACCAGGTATCAGTGGTCAGATGGACCCTTGCCCCAACACTGTATGCCAGAGATGCCATGACTTCCTTTTCAATTACATGGTAGAGGTTTGGGATTGCCTTTTTTGAAAAAAAATTTCGTCCGGGTACCTTCCACTGTGGTGTCCCAATAGCGACAAATTTTTGAAGGCCTCAGACTCTACCAGCTGGTATGGTAAAAGCTGGCGGGCTAAGAGTTCCGTCAAGCCAGCTGTCAGTCGCCGGGCAAGGGGTGACTTTGTGACATTGGCTTCTTATGCTCAAACATGTCCTTGACAGACACCTGACTGTGGGCAGATGAGCAGGAACTGCTGAAGGTGAGAGATGGAGTGGCGGGTGGTTGAGAGGGGGCAGGGAGGACAGCAGTGGTTGACGTGGCTGAAGATGCTGGACCAGGAGGAGCATGGTGGCTTTGAGTTTGTGTGCTGCTTGTACTCATGTGTTGATCCCATAGGCGTTTGTGATGTGAGATCATGTGCCTTCGCAAAGCAGTTGTACCAAGGTGGGTGTTGGACTTCCCACGACTCAGTTTCTTTTGGCACAGGTTGCAAATGGCATTGCTTTTATCAGAGGCAGACACACACAAAAATGCCACACTGCTGAGCTTTGCAATGACGGCATTCTAGTGGTGGCAACAGCATGCGTTGACTGGCGTGCTGTCTGGCTGACCCCAGGTGCCGATACATGCTGTCTGACTGTGCCACTAACTCCTTGCGACGACCTCCCCTGCTTCCAACTCGTCTCCTCATTCTCTCTGTCTCCCCTTCAGAACTTTCCCCTCTTCTTCTCTTCGAGCAGGCACCCACGTGGCATCCGTGGACACATCGTCATCATCAACCGCTTCACTTGTATCTGACACCTCAGCAAAGGAAGCAGCAGCGGGTACAACATCATCATGATCATCATCACACTGTACGTCCATGTGTGTAATCCTGCCTGACTGAGACATATCCCCGTAATCTACATCATCTGGCAATAATGGTTGCGCATCACTAATTGCATCCAACTGATGTGTAAATAACTCCTCTGACGGATCAAGTGAAGCGGCTGTGGTGGCTGTGGTGGTAGTGGTGGTGGTGGCGACGGGCGGGTGCGTGGTAACTTGAGAGCAGGTGACCGAAGCTGAGCTGGAGGAGGATGGTGCGTCAAGGTTCTTAGCGGAAGCTGTTGAAGATTGGGTGTCCTGTCTAAGCCAGTCAACTACGTCCTCTGAATTTTTCGGGTTCAGGGTACGTGGCCTCTGAAAACTGGGCATTATTCCAGGGACAGTGGAAATCACAGCACCACGACCACGACGGCCCCTGCGGGGTGGCCTGCCTCTGCCTGTCATTTTTTTTAGATAAGTGGTACTACGCGTGCTAGGTACTGTGCCACCCGGTATCAGTGGTTGGCACTGGCAGTGGGCACACTACAGTCAGTGGAAGCGGGCCTGACACACACTGGCAGCAGGCAAGCAACTGAATTTAGACTACTGTCTAAAAATTAAATGCCTTATTTATCGGCAAGCTACTGTGCCACCCGGTATGAGTGGTTGGCACTGGCAGTGGGCACACTACAGTCAGTGGAAGCGGGCCTGACACACACTGGCAGCAGGCAAGCAACTGAATTTAGACTACTGTCTAAAAATTAAATGCCTTATTTATCGGCAAGCTACTGTGCCACCCGGTATCAGTGGTTGGCACTGGCAGTGGGCACACTACAGTCAGTGGAAGAGGGCCTGACACACACTGGCAGCAGGCAAGCAACTGAATTTAGACTACTGTCTAAAAATTAAATGCCTAATTTATCGGCAAGCTACTGTGCCACCCGGTATGAGTGGTTGGCACTGGCAGTGGGCACACTACAGTCAGTGGAAGAGGGCCTGACACACACTGGCAGCAGGCAAGCAACTGAATTTAGACTACTGTCTAAAAATTAAATGCCTTATTTATCGGCAAGCTACTGTGCCACCCGGTATCAGTGGTTGGCACTGGCAGTGGGCACACTACAGTCAGTGGAAGAGGGCCTGACACACACTGGCAGCAGGCAAGCAACTGAATTTAGACTACTGTCTAAAAATTAAATGCCTTATTTATCGGCAAGCTACTGTGCCACCCGGTATGAGTGGTTGGCACTGGCAGTGGGCCAGTGGAAGAGGGCCTGACACACACTGGCAGCAGGCAAGCAACTGAATTTAGACTACTGTCTAAAAATTAAATGCCTTATTTATCGGCAAGCTACTGTGCCTCCCGGTATCAGTGGTTGGCACTGGCAGTGGGCACACTACAGTCAGTGGAAGAGGGCCTGACACACACTGGCAGCAGGCAAGCAACTGAATTTAGACTACTGTCTAAAAATGAAATGCCATATTTATCGGCAAGCTACTGTGCCACCCGGTATCAGTGGTTGGTACTGGCAGTGGGCACACTACAGTCAGTGGAAGTCAGCCTGACACACACTAGCAGTAGGCAAGCAACTGAAATTACACTAAAGTGTAAAAATTAAATGCCTTATTTTGATGCAAAGTCCTGTGCCAGCCGGTATGAGTGGTTGGCACTGGCAGTGGGCACACTACAGTCAGTGGAAGTCAGCCTGACACACACTGGCAGGCAACTAACCTTAGATTAAAGTGTAAAAATTAAGTGCCTTTTTTTTAAGCAAAGTCCTGTGCCACACGGGATGACAGGGGTGGGCACTGGCAGTGGGCACACTACAGTCAGTTGAAGTCGGCCTGACACACACTAGCAGCAGGCAAGCAGCTGAAATTACACTAAAGTGTAAAAATTAAATGCCTTTTTTATGCAAAGTCCTGTGCCAGCCGGTATGAGTGGTGGGCACTGGCAGTGGGCACACTACAGTCAGTGGAAGTCAGTCTGACACACACTGGCAGGCAACTAACCTTAGATTAAAGTGTAAAAATTAAGTGCCTTTTTTTGATGCAAAGTCCTGTGCCACACGGGATGACAGGGGTGGGCACTGGCAGTGGGCACACTACAGTCAGTTGAAGTCGGCCTGACACACACTAGCAGCAGGCAAGCAGCTGAAATTACACTAAAGTGTAAAAATTAAATGCCTTTTTTTATGCAAAGTCCTGTGCCAGCCGGTATGAGTGGTGGGCACTGGCAGTGGGCACACTACTGTCAGTGGAAGTCAGCCTGACACACACTGGCAGGCAACTAACCTTAGATTAAAGTGTAAAAATGAAATGCCTTTTTTTGATGCAAAGTCCTGTGCCACACGGAATGACAGGGGTGGGCACTGGCAGTGGGCACACTACAGTCTGTGGGCCTGCAGCTCCTCACACACAGGCAGGCCAGGCAACTGCAATATGTATATAAAGGAAAAAAAAAAGCAGACTAATGTTGCAGCCCTAAAAGGGCTTTTGGGGTGCTGTCAGGACGCTGTCCTTACAGCAGAGATCAGATGAGTCTTTCAGGACTGGAGTGGACACTGAATTCACTAGCCTAGCTATCGATTTCCCAATTAAATCAGCAGCAACTACACTCTCCCTCCTCTCACTAAGACTGCAGCTTCAGAATGAATCTAAAATGGATGCTGTGCAGGAGGTGGGAGGGTCTGGGAGGGAGGGTATGCTGCTGATTGGCTGGAATGTGTCTGCTGACTGTGAGGTACAGGGTCAAAGTTTGCTCAATGATGATGTATAGGGGGCGGACCGAACATCGCATATGTTCGCCCGGCAGAGGCGAACGCGAACAAGCTATGTTCGCCGGGAACTGTTCGCCGGCGGATAGTTCGGGCCATCTCTAGTAGAGAAGTCTCGGGAGGACCACCATACTGATAACGTGAATCCACCCAACCGGATGACGCTATTTATAGGGCTGTGACATCACAGGGCTGGCTGATAGTTGGTAGTGATGAGCGGCAGGTGCCATATTTGATTTCGACGAAATTCGCGAATATTCGATAGAATATTCGTTTCATATTTGTCAAAATCGAATATTCGTCATTATTCTAGTTATTGCGATTAATATGCGATTTAAATAATCGCGTATTGCGATTTTAACTTAAGGCTACTTTCCTATTGGTTTGATATCTAGAATTATAGCGAAGATGACTAATATGACGAATGTATTCGTCATATTCCTCAAAACGAAGATAACAAAGTATTCTCCATCTTCGTTTTAGCAACTATTGTAAACCATGTCTGTTAAAATCGCAATGCGATTAATTCAAGTTATATTAATCGCATTGCGATTACAACTTAGCACTGCTATCTTACAAATTAGGCTAGAATTAACGAATATGGAATATAGCAGCAGTGCTAAGTTATATTAATCGCATTGCGATTTCAACTTCGAGCTGGGTTTATAATGGGTCAGCTTGCTAGAATTAACGAAGTTAATGAATATGGAATATAGCAGTGCTAAGTTGAAATCGCAATGCGATTAATATAACTTGGAGTAATCGCATTGCGATTTCTACTTAGCACTGCTGCTATATTCCATATTCGTTAATTCTAGCCTAATATGTAAGATAGCAGTGCACTGCTAAGTTGTAATCGCAATGCGATTAATATAACTTGAATTAATCGCATTGCGATTTCAACGTAATTCTCAAATCCGACAGTACATTTTAGTATGGAGACGTTCCCATGGTGATGGGGACGCTCCATGAGCACGGAAGTCGGCAGAAGCGGCAACGGGCACTGACTGGAGCAGCCAGGAAGCCAGGAATCCTCAGGACAGGTAAGAACTACTTTTGGGAAGTAGGAAAGAAAAAAATATAACTAAAAAAAAAACCAAAAAAATGAATATTCGAAATAGAGAATTTATAGCTCTATATTCGAAATATTCGCGGATTAGCGAAGTGCCGATATTCGCTAAAAAAATTCGCTATTCGAATATTCGCGCCCAACACTAATGATTGCCTGCATGCATGGCATTATGGGTGAACCCGCCTTCCCAGAGTTCCTTGCTCCATGTCCTCACACGTGCAGCAGCCATTTTAGGAAAAAATGTGATTCGTTACCACGAAGCGTGAGGAAATTCGGCTTCAACACAAATCGAATTTTTCCTGAAATTCGGATTTAATTCCACTTCGCCAGCTTCGATTCGCTCATCTCTAAATGGAACCTAAATCAAATTTGGAGCCCCTCCCTAATACTAAAGTAGTTTACAGAGATACATGTGTAATAAAATATTATCCAATCTAACACTTCTAATTTTGAGCTGCATTTGTTAAACTGTTTCAAGGTTATCAAAGACGGTGCTCTGGAACCTCTTACAGACGTTTTACAAGAGTAATAGAATCATCTTACTTTTTTCATTGAATGTATATATGTATAAATCATCCCTCCCTTTCCAAAAGTGACCTATTCATATTTATGTCTATATAAATACATCCATAAAACTGCCTTCAGTGATGATTAACAAATATTTAATACATACATAATGTAGATAAAGAGAGCATTTGTTATATACACTTCCGTGTTTATAAAGTGCATATATTTTACTAGTAAATTATTAACAGAACATTATGCTGTAAGCTGTCTTATCAACTGTTTACATGACATGAAATGTTGGAAGCATATTTTCATACAAAATAGCTATCCTAACAGCACTAAAGCACTTCCCAAGGAGTCCTGTAAAGTTCCCTGTGTTGACTCATGATCCATCATATAGGTGGATAGTAGCCTATAGAATTGTATCTACTCTGCAGATACTGGTCAAAGTTTCCCATAATTAGCTGCTTTTTAGAGTGAAAGAATGTAAAAAAGATGCCAGTTTGTCTGTATATCCCTTTGACACTTCAGCAGACTAAATAAGCAGAGTGGAATAGGAAGACAACATTGGGGGTCATGTATAAAAGGAGTTTACAGTCAGAATAGACAGTGGGTCTGAGATGTTAATGTATCATATTTCATGAATAAGACTTAAAATTAATCTTCACCGTTGAATCTGATGTTTTGTCTTTAATCCATACATGTCCAAAATCCTGTAAGGATTCATTTCTGATACGGAGTTCCAAATCCTAAAAGATCCAAATCTCCTGCATGGTCATAAATTTAAAACATTCCGGGTACTTGTAGCAACCACTAGAGGGAGCTTAAATGCTTACTGCATACTGTGTGAAAAATGTTTTTTTTTTATATGAAAACCCCATTGAAAGGTTATACCCTACAAATGCCCAAAAAGCGCAGAAAAAGACACAACCAAAGAATGTACAAAAATGCAAATGTTTATTAGCTTTATTTTAACCCCCATACAAATTAAATAATCAAGAGCTTAATTATTCACCAATGGTAGGGCTAGAGGTCATGGTTAACCTCGAAAATTAAAGCCGCATAGCCATAAAATACACAGAGTCGTGAACCACTATAAGACATGAATCACATACCGTTAGTCATATTGAATGGGGGACCAGCACCAGCAGAACAAGAATCCTCGACGCGCGTTTCGCACTTCGCTTAGTCAGGAAGTACCAATATCTCAGATTTGAAATCAGCACACAGCATGTCAGTTTATACAGTGGATTTTTCTTGGCGATTTCATCCTTTGCAATAGAGAGAGTAAAAGCTGAGGGGCTTTTTTCGGTGGCAAAAATCCATGTAATACACTCAGTTTTGTTGTAGTGTTTCATCAGTTTAGTTGAAGTTTTTCATGTGGTTATTGCTGAAGAGACACACCAAACACTGGAGAGGATTTTTCCTCTGGATTTTCTTTTACATTTGAACAAAATGAAATATCTCTAAAGACATCTAAACCACGTTGTCATTGATCTCATAATATTTAGAGAGTAACATGTCCTCCTCATAGACTCTGCATGGTTACTAATTAAGTCTCCATGGAAATTGTGAACCATGAATCCAACTTCACTCCTATTCATGGATTGCCATTCTCTATTATAAAATATCCTTAATAATCCCACTTCTTCAGAAAATTATCCATATCATATGTGTATATATATATATATATATATATATATATATATATATATATTTCTGTCTGTCCGTCTGTCTGTCTGTTCTTTATGCACGACCAAACAGGTATCCAGGAAGATTTTCAAAAACAGATCTCAGCTCTCTAGGAAGTATGGCTCTTCAGATATTCCCAAAAAGATGCATTAGCCAATAGAAGCTTGCAGCTTCACTCATATCCTAAATGCCATACACATGGTCACATGACCCTTATTAGCCAGTCGAAGCTCACAGGTCCTTCAGTTACACAGTTTTAGACCAGGTGTCCATAACAACTCAACCCTTTTTCTTCACTATTAACGGTTACTGTTAAGTGGACAGGCCTCTCTAGAAGTCAATTATAAGATGGAGGGGCCCTGTGGAGGTCACTGTTAAGAAGGCAGGCTACTGTGGAGGTCATTATGAAGGGGTTGGGGTGCTGTAGGGGCCACTGTTAAGACGGTGAGGTGCTGTAGAGGTCATTGTTAAAGGGGTGGGGTAGTGTGGAGCTCACTGTTAAGGGGTTGGGGCACTGTGGAGGTCACTGTTAGGCCCCTTTCACACTGGCGTTGTGGATTGGGGCCGAATAGGATGTGGGTGTGTGGCGGGGAAATCGTGGTTCAGTTTTTTCCACGCGAGTGCAATGCGTTTTGCATGCGCGTGTAAAAAAAAACTGAATGTGGTATCCAGACCCGAACTTCTTCAATGAAGTTCGGGTTTGGGTTAGTTGTAGTGTAGATTTTATTATTTTCCCTTATAACATGGTTATAAGTAGAGTTGAGCAGACACCTGGATGTTCGGGTTCGAGAAGTTCGGCCGAACTTCACGAAAATGTTTGGGTTCTGAACTTGACCCGAACTTAACCCCGAAGTCGAACCCCATTGAAGTCAATGGAGACCCGAACTTTTGGGCACTAAAATGGCTGTAATCGTCCTGGAAAGGACTAGAGGGCTGCAAAAGGCAGCAAAATGTAGGTAAATCCCCTGCAAACAAATGTGGAAAGGGAAATGACTTAAAATAAAATAAATTAAATAAAAATTAACCAATATTAATTGGCAACTTGGAGGAGGAGGTGGAATAGGAAGTTGGGGGGGCGTCAAGTAAGAATGCTATGGGAGTTGAAGTTCTCCTCACAGCCATAAAGGATTCATGCCTGCCTGCAGCGCCACAGGCCTCATTCACAGCTTCAGGCCCATGGAAACCATACATGGGAGTTGGAGAAGTTCTCATTACAGCCAAAAAAGATTCATGTCTGCCAGCAGTGCCACAGGCCACATTCACAGATTCAGGCCCAAGGCAACCATACATGGCTGTTGGAGAAGTTCTCATCACAGCCAAAAGTAGATTCATATCTGCCAGCAGTGCCACAGGCCACATTCACAGATTCATGGCCAAGGAAACCATACATGGGATTTGGAGAAGTTCTCATCACAGCCAAAAAGGATTCATGCCTGCCTGCAGTGTCACAGGCCTCATGCACAGACTCAGGCCCCTGGCACCCACAAATAGGAGAGTTCAAATCACGCCAAAACAGTATTGACTTCACCCAGCAGTGCCACAGGCCACAATCACTCATTCAGGCCCATGGCTCCCACAAAGAGGAGAGTGGTCCGTAACAGCAACACAGGCCTCAGGTCAACCTGCAAAGGAACAGGCCATTATCATTTATGTAGGCCATAGCACCCAGACAGAGGTGAGCGGTCCCATAACAGCAATTCAGGCCTCAGGTCAACCTGCAATAGAACAGGCCATTATTATTTATGTAGGCCTAGCACCCAAAGGTGAGTCGTCCCATAACAGCAACACAGGCCTCAGGTCAACCTGCAAAGGAACAGGCCATTATCATTTATGTAGGCCCTGACACCCAGATAGAGGAGAGGTCATTTGACAGCAAAAAAGAGGTTAATGTCTCCCAAAAACTACAGCAGGCAATTAAATGAAATATAGGCTCCTGACACCCAGACAGAGGAGAGGTCATTTGAAAGTAAAAAGAGGTTAATGTCTTTCACCAATGCAGCAGGCGATTAAACGAAATACAGCCCCTGACACCCAGACAAAGAAGAAGTCATTTGACAGTAAAAAGAGGTTAATGTCTCCCACCAATGCAGCAGGTGATTAAACTAAATATAGGCCCCTGACACTCAGACAGAGGAGAGGTTCATTCAACTTGGGGTTGCCCCCAAAATAATGGTACAATTAAAAAAAAGAGGATTCAATAAAGAAGTGCCCTGGAGTACAAGAATGTATGGTTGAGGGCGAGGCAGTTATAAATGTCTATTGTACTCAAGGTACAGACAAGTCCTGTGGGATCCATGCCTGGTTCAATTTAAAGAATGTGAGCTTGTCCACGTTGGCTCTAGACAGGCGGCTGAGTTTGTCTGTAATGATGCCCCCTGCCGTGCTAAATACACATTCAGACAATATACTGGCCGCAGGGCAGGCCAGCACCTCCAAGGCATAAAGGGCAAGCTTTGGCCATGTGGACAATTTGGAGACCCAGAAATTGAATGGGGCAGAACCATCAGTCAGTACATGGAGGCATGTGCACAGGTACTGTTCCACCATGTTGTTGACATGCTGCCTCCTGCTAACACGTTTCCTATCAGCTGGTGGTGCAGTTTGCTGTGGCACGGTGACAAAACTTTTCCACATCTATGTTTACCCAGTGTGCAGTTAGGGAGATATAGCGACCCTGGCCGTGCTTACTGGTCCATGTATCTGTGGTTTTGTGGACCTTACCACAGATGGCATTGCGCAGCGCACACTTGATTTTATCCTCCACTTGGTTGTGCAGGGAAGGGACGGCTCACCTGGAAAAGTAGTGGCGGCTGGGAACAACATACTGGGGGACAGCCACCGCCATCAGCTGTTTGAAACAGTCCGTCTCCACCAGACGGAATAACAGCATTTCAAAGGCCAGTAATTTTGAAGTGCTGGCATTGAGGGCCAGGTTTGATGGTGGGTAGGTGGGTATTTCCTCCTTCTCTCCAATGTTTGGGAGATGGACAGCTGAACGCTGGATATGCTTGGTGATGGTGTCGTATGTGGTGGTGTGGGTGGAACATCCTCTTTTTGCTGGTCGCCAGGTGCCACGGTGACGCCAGATGTGAAGGGAGAGGCGAAGGGAGAGGCTGAGGCAGCAGCAGAAGAGGGAGCAGGAGGAGCCTGAGACGATTCCTGGTTTTTAAGGTGTTTTTTCCACTGCAGTTCATGCTTTGCATGTAGATGCCTGGTCATGCAGGTTGTGCTGAGATTAACGTTTATGCCTCGCTTCAGGCTCTGATGGCAAACCACTTCTGTCTTGTCGTCACGACATTGTGTGAAGAACTGCCATGCCAATGAACTCCTTGGAGCAGGCCTTGGTGTGCTCAGTGCCTGGGTGCGGTGGACAGTAGCAGGAGTACTGTCTCTGGAACGGCCGCTGCGCTTTTGCACCCTGCTCCCTCTTTTGCTGTGCTGTTGCCTCTTCCTCATAACTGCACGCCTCACTAGCACGACCATCAGTCCAGTATGGGTCTAGGACTTCATCATCCTTATCATCCTTCACATCATCTTCCACCCATTCATGACCCTGCCCTCCTCGTCGGTCTGCACATTGCAGAAAGTCACAGCAGTTGGCACCTGTGTTTCGTCATCATCGGAGACGTGTTGTGGCGGTCTTCCCATGTCCTCATCCTGCAACAAAGGTGGTCGAGCATCAGTGCATTTAAGGTCTTCCTCTTCTGGGGTTAGGTGGATGGGCCAGGGAAACCCTGCCAACAGAGACATCAAAAAAACTTTCCTGCATGATTTGGGGCTCTGACTGCTTGGCTCATTTGCAAGGGGGTGAGGTGGAAGACTGATGGGCATCAGCTGCAGGTGCCAACTCTGAGCTTTCTGCAGAGGACTGGGTGTTAGATACTGTAAAGGAACTGGAGGCACTGTCAGCCACCCAATCTACTATCGCCTGTACATGTTCTAGCTTCACCATTCGTAGAGCGGCATTTGGGCCTAACAAATACAGCTGCAGGTTCTGTCGCCTACTCGAACCAGAGGAAGGTGTTTGACTTGGAGCGGTAGTTGGCGCTGAACGTCCTCTCCCAGCAACAGGAGCTCCACCAACACCACCATGACCATGCCCACGTCCCTTATTTGATGTTCTCCTCATTATTTGCGTTCACCCATCAAGCTGAAATATTGGTCTCTCTCCGGTGTCAATTTACCTGCCACTAGTCGACAATTACGTTCGCTAAGGCAGTGCCCTTATCATAAAAATGCTCTGTGGACCCAGAATAATGTTTTTTGGGCCAAAAATACACTGATTCTCAATTTCTATGCGGAAATGTAAAAAAAAAGTGGTACGCTGTATGCACAAGTGGTTTGTGGAACAAGAACAAGTATTTTTGTAATAAATTACAGAAAATTAGTATTTCACTGCTGTAATTAATTATTTATACGCTGGATGCACTATTTTTTTTTTGGCCTAAAACACGGCATTTTTCAATATAACCCCAAAATGCTGTTTTAACTGCTGTACATTAACAGTAGATATTTATACTATGTATGGAAACCAGATTTGGGGACCCAGAACACGTATTTTGTCACCAAACTCCACAAATACAGTATTTAACCTTTATAAATTGGAAAATAATTATTTAAACGACGGATGCACAACTGTTTTTTCGGCCTAAAACACAAACTTTTTCAATAAAACCCCAAAATGCAGTTTTTAACTGCTGTACATTAACAGTAGATATTTATACTATGTATGGACACCAGATTTGGGGACCCAGAACAATGATTTGGTCACCAAAATTCACAAATGCAGTATGTAACCGCTATATATTGGAAATAATTATTTAAACGACGGATGCACAACTGTTTTTTCGGTCTAAAACAAAGCTTTTTTCAATATCATTCAGCAGGCATCCTGTGACAATGCCGAGGGGGGTCCTGTGACCCCCCCGTGTCGGCGATCGCAACAAACCGCAGGTCAATTCAGACCTGCGGTTTGTTGCGCTATGTGTAGTCTCTGATCCCCGCGGTCTGTGACCGCGGGGATCAGAGACTAAAATCTGCCCCTGATTGTAAATTTTAACCCCCCCCCCTGCACCCCGCCATCTTAGTGTCCCCCCGGGCGGTGCGGGGGGGGGGGATTTGCGGGCGGTGCTGCGGGTGGGCGGCGCGGGAGGCGGGCGGTGCGGCAGGCAGGATCACAATTGCGATCCCCCGCCCGCCTCCTTACAATGCATTTCCCTGGTGTCTAGTGGGTATAGCAGGGGGTCAGCACATTGCTGACCCCCTGCTATAAACTGCTGACATCTGTGCTGCAGATGTCAGCAGTTTAACCCTTCTATACCGCGGTCCGTACGGACCGCGGTATAGAAGGTGTTAACATGGAGGGAGCTCCCTCCCTCTCCCATCGGGGGGCTGCCGTACCTTTGCAGTCCCCCCGATGGGATAGGATGGTAGAGGGAGGGAGCTCACCTCTCTTCCCATCAGCCGCTGCTCTGTAATGGCAGCGGGTGATGGTTACCATAGCAGCAGGACGCTTTCAGAAGCGTCCTGCTTGCCATGGTATAGTAACTCTGGTCAGACTTCTGCTAAAGGCAGAAGTCTGACCAGACTGTGAAAAGTAAAAAAATACAGTGCAGTACACTATATAGTGTACTGTTCTGTATTATATAGACACCAGATCCACTGGATCTACAAGAACCAAGTGGGTCTGGGTCAAAAAAATGTCAAAAAAGTGAAAAAAAAACATATCACTGAATAAAAATTAAAAAAAAAATAAATAAACTACACATATTAGGTATTGCCGCGTCCGTAAAAATCTCCTCTATAAAAATATCACGTGACCTAACCCCTCACGCAAATACCGTAAAAAAATCACAAAAAATGGTGTAAAAAGCCATTTTTGTCACCTTGCATCACAAAAAGTGTAATACCAAGTGATCAAAAAGGCGTATGCCTCCCAAAATAGTACCAATAAAACCGCCATCTCATCCCGCAAAAAATGAGTCCTTATATAGGACAATCGCCCAAAAAATAAAAAAATATGGCTCTCAGACTATGGAGACACTAAAACATAATTTTTTTTTCTAAAATGCTATTATTGTGTTAAAGTAAAATAAATAAATAAAAGTATACATATTATGTATCGCCGCGTCCGTAAAAACCTGCTCTATAAAAATATCACATTATCTAACCCCTCAGGTAAATACTGTTAAAAAAATTAAATAAAAACAATGTAAAAAAACATTTGCCACCTCACATCTCAAAAACTGTAATAGCAAGCGATCAAAAAGTTATATGCACCCAAAAATAGTGCCAATCAAACCGTCATCTCATCCCGCAAAAAATGATACCCCACATAGGACAATCACCCCCCCAAAAAAAAAAAAATAGGGCTCTCAGACTATGGAGACACTAAAACATGATTTGTTTTGTTTTAAAAAATGATAATATTGTGTATAACTTAAATAAATAAATAAAAAGTATACATATTTGGTATCGGCGCGTCCGTCGCAACCTGCTCTATAAAAATAACACATCACCGAACCCCTCAGGTGAACACAAAAAAAAAAATATAAAAAATACGGTGTCGAGAGCCATTTTTGTCACCTTACATCACAAAAAGTGTAATAGCAGGCAACCAAAATGTCATATGCACCCCAAGATAGTTGCAATCAAACCGCCATCTCATCCCGCAAAAAATGAGCCCCTACATAAGACAGTGGCCCAAAAAATAAAAAAAATATATGGCTTTCAGAATGTGAAGACACTAAAAAAATCATTTTTTTCAAAAATGCTTTATTATGTAAAACTGAAACAAAACCCCCCAAAAAGTAGCCATATTTGGTATTGCCGCGTCCGTAGCAACCTGCTCTATAGAAATAGCACACAATCTAACCTGTCAGTTCAACGATGTAAATAACAAAAAATAAAAACGGTCCGAAAATAGCTATTTTTTTGCAAATTTTCCATTTTAATCAATTTTCCAGTAAAAAAGCAAGGGTTAACAGCCAAACAAAACTCAATATATATTGCCCCGATTCTCTAGTTTGCAGAAACACCCCATATGTGGTCGTAAACTGCTGTATGGCCAAACGGCAGGGCGTAGAAGGAAGGGAACGCCATATGGTTTTTGGAAGGCAGATTTTGCTGGACTGGTTTTTTGACACCATGTCCCATTTGAAGCCCCCTGATGCACCCCTACAGTAGAAACTCCAAAAAAGTGACCCCATTTTGGAAAGTACGGGATAAGTTGGCAGTTTTGTTTGTATTATTTTAGGGTAAATATGATTTTTGGTTGCTCTATATTACACTTTTTTGAGGCAAGGTAACAGAAAATAGAAATTCCGAAATTTCATCTCCATTTGCCAATAACTCTTGTGGAACACCTAAAGGGTTAACAAAGTTTGTAAAATCAGTTTTGAATACCTTGAGGGGTGTACTTTCTTAGATGGAGTCATTTTTTATGGAGATTCTACTCTAGGGGTGCATCTGGGGGCTTCAAATGGGACATGGTGTCAAAAATCCAGTCCAGCAAAATCCGCCTTCCAAAAACCATATGGCATTCCCTTAATTCTGTGCCTTGCCGTTTGGCCATACAGCAGTTTACGACCACATATGGGGTGTTTCTGAAAACTACAGAATCGGGGCAATAAAAATTGAGTTTTGTTTGGCTGTTAACCCTTGCTTTGTTACTGGAAAAAAATGGATTCAAACGGAAAATTTTTCAAAAAATCTAAATTCTGAAATTTTATCTCCATTTGCCATTAACTCTTGTGGAAAACCTAAAGGGTTAATGATGTTTGTAAAATCAGTTTTGAATACCTTGAGGGGTGTAGTTTCTAGAATGGGGTCATTTTTGGATGGTTTCTATTATGTAAGCCTCACAAAGTGACTTCAGACCTGAACTGGTCCCTAAAAAGTGGGTTTTTGAAAATTTCTGAAAAATTTCAAGATTTGCTTCTAAACTTCTAAGCCTTGTAACGTCCCCAAAAAATAAAATGGCATTCCCAAAATGATTGATACATGAAGTAGACATATGGGGAATGTAAATCAATAACTTTTTTGGGCGGTATTACTATGTATTATAGAAGTAGAGAAATTGAAACTTGGAAAATTGCTAATTTTTCCAAATTTATGGTAAATTTGATATTTTTTTATAAATAAAAATTTTCGACTAAATTTTACCAGTGTCATGAAGTACAATATGTGACGAAAAAACAATCTCAAAATGGCCTGGATAAGTAAAAGCGTTTTAAAGTTATCACCACATAAAGTGACACGTCAGATTTGCAAAAAATGGCCGAGTCCTTTAGGTGAAATAGGGCAGAGTCCTTAAGGGGTTAAATTTAAATTAGATATTTATACCGTGTATGTACAACTGTTTGTGAAGCAAGAATTTAGCTTTTATCCCACAAAAAAAGAATAATGCACTATTTCTCAGCTGTAATGTGAAATCGGTATTAAAGCGGATCAGGATTACAACTTTTTTGTCAAAAAAAAATACACTGCAAGGTAAAATAGGTTGTTGGAATGGGTATTTCAGACTGTTTGGTGGACCTTGAATATAAAAAACTAAAAGCACTATTTCCCTGCAGAAATATAAAATATGTCGTTGGATGGTGTATGCATGAACTGTTTTGTGGACAAGGAATATGTTTTTTCTTCCAAAATTACACGGATTCTCTATTTCAACGCAGAAATGTCAAATATATATTTTGAAATGTGTGTTTTGTGCCTAGGGCACAGTGGGAGGTACTTCTTATGGCGCACAAATAAACAACCTTAAATTCAGCACTTTAGTTGAGTTCTTTTTATTAGTGACAACGCATTTGGGGATGTTGCATCCCTTTCTCAAGTCTAAAAAATGAGATAATAATAACATACTGGGCAGAGTATTGGGATTCCACAGTAGATATAATAATCATAAAAACATGATAATAATAGTAATAATAAAAATGATAAAAAAAGAACAATATAAAAGAGGTATAAAATAGAGTATAATCACAAGGTATGATAATTTATAGGCATAAATCTGCACAAGATTTTGTATATATATATATATATATATATATATATATATATATACATACATATACATACATGCACATATACATACGCGCCATTAGTAGGCATGGCTGTGATGGCTTCTTAGGGCAAGAAGTAAAACGCTTCAGAAGCGGGAAGAAATCACCGAACAACGGACCCGAACCCAAACCTTTTTGAAAATGTTCGGGTTCCGGTCCGTGTCCCGAACACCCCAAAATTCAGTACGAACCTGAACTATACAGATCGGGTTCGCTCTACTCTAGTTATAAGGGGAAATAATAGCATTCTTTATTACAGAATGCTTAGTAGAAGGCAAATTGAGGGTTAAAAAATAAAAAAAAATATTAATTCACCTCCTCCAATTGATCGCGCAGCTGACGTTCTCCTGTTCTTTCTTCAGGACCTGTCAAAGGACCTGTGGTGACGTCACTGAGCTCATCACGTGGTCCAATCACATCATAATAGCATTCTCAATACAGAATGCTTAGTAAAATGTGAATTGAGTGGTTAAAAGTAAAAATAAATTAACTCAACTTATCCACTTGATTGTGTAGTTGCCAATCTCTTCTTTCATCTTTAATCATGAGCTGCTGGCTAAAGGACCTGTGTTGAAATCACATCACATGGTCCAATCACATGGTCCGTCACCAGGTGCAACATCAGACGCCTTACCCCTGGCTGCGACCTAGGTATCTGTACTCCGCTTTTGGAAACAAGCGTGGGTTTCCATGACGTGACTGTTTATCTGGTGGCCTCTGGATCCCCACATGAGGACCCAATTCCTGTGACGCACAGGTGTATCTATACGTAACTACTGCCTCCTGATGAACCCAGTGACTTGGGGGAAACGCGTCTAGGCTAATGTGGTGACTATAATTGACCTTATGTGATTGCATTTATGACCGTGGCTACATTGGTAGAGTCTAATGTGGTGACTATAATTGACCTTATCTGATAGCATTTATGACCGTGGCTAGATTGGTAGATAGAGGTATACGATTGATACCTCCACGGGTAGCGTGGTGTATTCCCATAGGGACTGCATTATCTCATCTGATGCAGACTAATATTTAAGAAGCGGGGATCACGCAGGTTTAGGGACGGCTGCAAGGTAAGACAGGACAGGCACGAGGACGAGTGGTCCCCACCATTAGGGGGTGCCCTCAGGCTGAGCCATAAACCTTTTCTCTCTGCGCGTCTGCCAGCCTCGTGGAGCGGGGCGTTCGGCCGTGCACTCCAGCTCCTCGCACCAGTGATTGAATTGACCCATTTAATTCACTATTGAGGCAAGGTTTTCAGACCGTTACAAATACCATCTAGGTTCCATGCGCTAGAGAATTAACAGACTTGATAAAGGGGCCTGTTGACCCCGAAACGCGTTGTCACTTCGTAATAAAGCAATTTGAATTCTTATATTGGAGAGTGATTTTGCGCCCACCAGCCGTCCACCAGCTCTTTTCTCTAATATTAGTGAAGAGCAAACCTCCATTACTCTGCAAGCGACCCTGAACGGCGGCCTAGCCAGTCACCAACGGGATATTAGGACGCGTCCGGCAGCACTCACTCACCATCATCAAAAAAACCTGTATCCGTGGGCAAACTACTCACGACTCACGGACAAACTAAAAAACTCTTCTAACAGGTGAGCGCATGTCCACCAGCTATAAGAGCCACGCTTTTATTCTGTTTGACGCTTTTTACCCTATGAGCGCCTCTCTTGTTTTTGGTTTTATCCCACCATAGACAGGGCGGCTGCTGTAGGGACAGCAACTGCGTGCCCGAGCTCAATTGTCATATCGGCTATACCCAGGGGGAGTGGGGAGTTTTTTTGTCTTAATAAAGGGTAATGTGTTTTTTTTAATATAATATTGATTAAAAGTTAATTTTTAGGAGTGGCTTTCAAGCAAATTTCTGTGGTTGAGTCTACTATATAAAGCACACCCGCCATTATCGGTATTGATCCAGTTCTGTTGAATTTTTTGTATATTAACACCTACAGTACACTGATGAGTTTACTGCTATTTACCAAGGGCTGTGATGGAAGTTCCTAAAAGTTCCTAAAAGCGCTTAGAACGCAGATGTGAATGAAGCCATATACAAATCATCCTGAGCTTTTTCTCATTGATTTCATTCAACACTAGAATGTTCTCTACGTCAAATCAATAGACAAAACATATATTTTAAATGATAAACTGTACAAGGCTGAATGTCTGAAGAGGTTCAGGGATAGAAAGTAGTTGCTAAAATGTAAAAAAACAACACGCTAATGGTTAAAGTAAACTTAAACTTTCAGCTGTCTTGCAATCAAGTGTTATTCTAGCTTTGCATTAATGATTAAAGACAAGTCTTTTTTAAAGTCAATTAAGCTAAATTTCAAAAGGTTAAACTTTGTATTTATAGTTTTGTATCATTGTGTGGCTAGATTATATTACAAAAAAGTATATATATATATATATATATATATATTTTTTTTTTTTATTTTTTTTTTTATTTTTTTATTTATTTATTTTTGGGGGGGGACTTTATTTTCCAGGGTAGAAGATATTTTATTTAAAAACACAAAAAAAGTCTGCTACACAGAATAGTGCTACAGAATAAGCCACTTCTCCTATTGCTTTCTCAGGCTACTTTCACACTAGCGTTTTTGCAGAAACGCTTCGGTTACTGATAATAGAACCATCTGCATCCGTTATGAATGGATCCGGTTGTATTATCTTTAACATACCCAAGACATATCCGTCACGAACACTATTAAAAGTCAATGGGAGACAGATCCATTTTCTATTGTGTCAGATTGTGTCAGAGAAAACAGATCCGTCCCCATTCACTTGCATTGTGGGTCATGACGGATCCACATGTTGTGGTTTGCTCTCCAGTATGAGAACAATGAATAGGGACAAAACGGAAGCGTTTTTTTCCGGTATTGAAACCCTATGACGGATCTCAATACCAGAAAATATTAATGCTAGCGTGAAAGTAGCCTCACAATAGATTCACAGGTAAATGCATTTTTGCATTTTGAGAGATGAAGCAGACTATCATCTCACTGAGGTGTCAAGTTATTTGCTGAGGGTAGAGGGAGGAGTACGAAAGAGTTGCAAGAGGGAGACAGAGGTCAGGATGGACACAGTATTCAAATTAGCGATATTTCGCGAATATGTGGTAGAATAGTTGTCATATATTCATGAATATTCGTATTCGAGATTATTCTCTTGATTGCGATAAAATTGACAATATAAAAATCGCATAATGCGCATTCCTAATGCGAAATACAGGCGTGGGTCAATTTGGCTACATTTTTCAAGCTGCTAGAAGTTTCCTGAGTCTATCCTGAGACTGGAGAAAATGGTTGGCACGGCAGAACATTACAATAGCTTTATATGCAGATAGAGTGCTCCAATATATTGGCGATTGCGCAAATTAGAAAGAATTTTTGCACTGCCTGCAACTTCACATTTTAGTAGGTCTGACTACATATTACCGATTGGTGCACTAAGTATTGTTGTGAGCTTGACATTGCTGCCTTCTTGTTGGCCAACAAGCAAGAAGCAGGGTTGAATCATTTGTTCAGATGGAAAAAAATGACGAATATTGGAAATTACGAATATAGCACTATATGCTAAATATTCGCAAATACTCGAAGTTGTGATATTCGCTATTAAAATTTGCTATTCGAATATTCACGCTGAACACTAATCCTCAGCAAGTGTGACCACCTCTATAAAAGCTGAAGCTTTGGTAGTTTGCTGGTCTGGAGCATTCAGGCATGAGTTAACAATGACATGTATAGAAGAGTCGTTCAAACTGATTCGGACCAAAAATTTGTCACAAAGAGCATTAAATTAGCTATATCCCGGCCTGCAGGGAGAGTGCATCTCAATTTACATCATTGTGCATTGCAACAACATGCATAGCTAGTACATTCTGGTAAGACTTTTTTCCCACTAATACACCACAAAAAATGCTTTAGAACATATACCTGCACCGCACAACTGCTAATAAGACATACAAATATTTCCTAGTAATACACCCTGTTAATGGCTGTATCAAACGGCACTTGCACCCCAATAACAAGCAAGGTTTGCTGGAATTACAGAGGTATCATCTATTGCAAACCTAAAAGCAGCAGTATAATGGCAATTTGGATCCTCAGTCAGTGTAGTAAGGTATAATAGGATTGCTCCTATTACCCCGGCTGTACACTTCCCTATTGGACCCTGTTCTCCTTTTATAGTGTGGAATAATTCCTCCCTATTTTTCCCTACACTTCTAATGATCTTTCCCTGAACTTCTATTTAGCCCAAAAGAAGTTTTAAAGTCTTTTTTACCACATTCCCTAGTGCCTGCTAACGTCTCTCCCTGCACTAAGTACACTGTAAAATTGCTGAATCCAAGATGGTTGACGATATTTATAGGGCTGTGACATCACAGGCACTGGCTGGCTGCTGAATGGCTGCATGCATAGCATTGTGGGTGATCCCTCGTTCCCAAAGTTCTTTGCTCCATGTCCTAACGTGTGCAGCAGCCATTTTAGGAAACAATGTGATTCGTTACCACGAAGCATGAGGAAATTCGGATTCAGTGCGTATCGAATTCTTCTGGAAATTTGGATCGAATTCCACTTTGTCAACTTCGATTCACTCATCTCTAATTATCACTATCAGCAGAGGGATGATTACTGGCTCGCAACAATGATAGACTCTCACTACTGGGCCAAAAGGTGGGCTTTTTTCACACCTGCTGGATCAGCCAGGATTTCCACACACCAGTGCCTGATGCATCGGACTAGATCATTCTGGCATTATTGTTCTGACTGCAGTGTGCTGCCACACAAGAACATTATGAAAAATGGTCTCTATTCTGGTGCTGCCACCTGCCTGATGCCAAACACCTGCTGCCTATGCTGCCCCCTTTCCTTAATACTACCATCTTGTGCTGTTACTGTCACTACTGTTGCCCCCTCCCTCTGTGACTGTACCACTGTGTTGACTACTTATGTTGTTGCAACCCTCCCCACTATGTGACTGGACCACTGTGTTGACTCCTCATGCTGTTGTCACCCGCACCAGTTCTGGGGACACTACTGTCCCTGTTTATCCTTGTTGATAACACAGTTTACTTTGCCATTTTCCTGATCTATCAGAAGTACTGAAAATTGAAAAACACAACTGAGTATCTATAAGTAGAGTTGAGCGAACCCGAACTGTATAGTTCGGGTTCGTACCAAATTTTGGGGTTTTCAAAAAAGTTTGGTTTCGGGTCCGTTGTTCGGCGATTTATTCCCGCTATCTGAAGGGCTGCACAGCAGCCAATCAGCTAGCGTTTTACTTTTTGCCCTATGAAGCTATCACAGCCATGCCTACTAATGGCATGTGATTGGCCAAGTGCAGCATGTGACCCAGCCTCTATTTAAGCTGGAGTCACGTAGCGCCGCACATCACTCTGCTCTGATTAGTGTAGGGATAGGATGCAGCTGCTGTGAGGGAGGGATTAGGCAGGGGAAAACTCAGCAAAAACACCTGATGAAGTGATCGATCTACAGCTGTGAATCATTCAACTTCTGTTAGTTAATTGCTCACTGGTTTTTAGGCTGCCAAGAGCGTTTTTCTGTCACTTTTTTCTGGGGTGATCGGTGGCCATTTAGTCTCTTGTGGTGCACTAGCACAAGCTGCCACCAAGTCTATCAATCCATCAATAGTAGTTTTTTTTTGCTATATCCTACATGAAGGGCTTGGCTGTGCTTATTGTCACCCCCAGAAACTCAGCATAGAAATTTCTATATTTTATTGAGCGGTGAAATTCAATTGCCAAAATAGCAATCCCGTAAATCTGGTGTTTTAGCTGTGGTTAGCCAAGTGTAATACTGTCTGCTGTCTGGCAAAGGATATATTTTTTTCTGGGGTGAAATTCAATTGCCAAAATAGCAATTCCCTTAAATCTGGTGTTCCAGCTGTGACTGACCAAGTTTAATAGTGTCCGGCAAAGGATAGATTTTGTTCTGGGGTGAAATTCAATTGCCAAAATAGCAATACCGTAAATCTGGTGATCCAGCTGTGGCTGGCCAAGTTTAATAGTGTTCAGCAAAGGATAGATTTTGTTCTGGGGTGAAATTCAATTGCCAAAATAGCAATACCGTAAATCTGGTGTTCCAGATGTGGCTGGCCAAGTCCAATAGTGTCCGGCAAAGGATCGATTTTGTTCTGGGGTGAAATTCAATTGCCAAAATAGCAATACCGTAAATCTGTGGTTTCAGCTGTTGCTGGCCAAGTGTAAATCTGTTTGTTAAAGGGTATATTACACTCAGCGTGTTAGCGTCTAAATACAAGGCCTGATAAATAAATCCTCTATATTTGCATACGCTACCATGCATCTCTAAGTGCATTTCTTTCCGTAAAAGGGTATATTACACTAAGTTTTAAAATACAAGTGCTGAAAGCATAATCCGCTATATTTTTTCACATGCTACTGTGCATCTCCAAGTGTAATTCACTCCGTAAAAGGATACCTACATAAATAGATAGCCAGATAGTGTTAAGTGCCTGTAAAAAAAAGGTCTGAATTTGAACTCAATACATTGGGCCAAATAATTTTTTTCTTATTGTGGTGAACCAGGAATAATATAGGCATATTTCAGAATGATAAATGACCCTCTTAGTATAACTTGTATTTGATAGATGTGAATATCAGCTCCATGTATGCTTACTGCATAGAAGTCCAGGCTATCAGTCACTAATAGAAAGAGCAGAGGTTTAAATAAATAAAATGCAAGTTATACAGAAACTATATCAATCTGCTCAGTGTATCCTGCTTTATAACATGCTGCCCACAGATTACACTGCATTTTGTGGTGACAGGTTCTGTTTAAAAGTTTAAATAGTAGACTGCAATTATTAGTGCAAATACTGCAACAGTAAAAAGAAAACACCAGGATGCTGGTCTTGGACTCTGTTTACACCATCATTGATACTTCCTTTGAAGGATTTCCTGATGTGTACCTCTGACAAATGGATTTGATGTACTAAAGGACATAATAGCCAGTTTAGGAAATCTGATCAGTTGCTGGTATGGCGTATGGTATGGTATATGTGACTGCAAAGGCATAGGATTATAAACTCCCATGTTACAAAAAGAAAAAAGTTTACTACATGGTATACAGTACATACAGAAAAAGGCAGTCAACTATGCAGCTCTAATCACTTACAAATAAAGTTATACTCATACTGACTTATACTGGCCCATCAGATGCCAAAAAGTATTTTTTTCAATTATTAGGTTATTAGGGATTAAGGGAATAAATGTTATGTTAAAGGAGTTATGCAGGGGTTATCCTCAGGATAGGTCATCAATATCTGATTTTGAGGGTTTGACACCCAGCACCCATGCCGATCAGCTGTTTGACGAGGCAGCGCTCCATATGAGAGCTGCTTCCTCTTCATCACACTACACGTCACTCAAGTGACTGGTGTGAGTACTTGTAATTACACTCGCTTCTGAGAGCACAGGCAGTGTAATGAATAGGACGTAGCATTCTCATGGAGCACCACCTCCTCTTCAAACAGCTGATCAGCAGGGGTGTGGGGTGTCAGACCCCCACTGGTCGGATACTGATGACCTAGCCTGAGGATAAGTGATCAATATAAAACCCCTTTAAGCAGTAGGAGCTTTAGCAGCAGATACACCAAAAATAGGGCATATTAGTGGTAGAAAAATATTTAAGATGTTGAAGTAGTGCTCAAAACCCTCTGACAGCATACTGGTATAGGGCTGTGATGATGAATGTAATGGGACTGCTTTGGTACTGTTAACTAGCTTATCGGAATCAGCTTTGAATATTTTGATATACAAAGAATAAGTATGACCAAAGTAAGGATAGTGGTAATTTCTATGTGTTTGAGAAAATTACTACATTCAAAAGAAGTTAGGGAACACTAGCCTAATGTGAAATATTTATCATTTGGTACAGTATCTCAATCACACTCACCTACTGTAAGCTTGAATATCCAATATTACCTTTCGTAGATACATAGAAAAATGGTGAGGATAACAGATGCATGCAAGAGAAAGAAATGGGTTAAAGAATCAAACAGCTTGAAACACTGATAAAACTCTCATATTGTTGCGCTTTAAGACTACATAACAATGACTTTTACTATGTTCTAATGGTAACAACTAGAGATGAGCAAAGTTTTGAAAAACTTTGCCGAAGTTAGCTAAGAAATTCGATTAGTTACAAATTAATTTGAATCACTATAAATCGGGTATACCCAGACCACTCTGCCTTAGGATAGGCCACACGGAGGGGATGTGCTACGGGTAGGTTGCAGCCATACTGCGGTGAAAAACCGCATGGCCAATTAGCCCGCAGCTGTCTTTCATTTAATAATGAAGACCACACTGTATAGTTCTTCTTAATTGTTAATGGCCATGCGGCACCTTTAATGCACCTTTAAACAGGGGCTGTTGTCGGTATGGGGTTTGGCAGGTTAGGTGGGGTGACAATATGCATATTATTGCTGTTCTGGCCTGCAATCTTCTGTAGGTTATTTGACGGTAAACACAGAATATTAATCAGCTTTGGCATACCCACTTCTCCAACCAAACTTCTCTCCTGTCCTACAGGTGGGAGCCCTTCTTCTGCCATCTGCTTTTCTTCCTTATACACATCATCTAATATTGATGAGAATATATTATCAGGAACATCCTGCCCCTCCTTTCTTTGTATCTTGTTAAGTTTTCTAGGACATGGAGACTTTGAGGTATCGTATTTTTAGAGAATACTTGCCTTAGATGGCTTTAAACCACCAAATAAGGTCAATAAAAATTTTCATTTTTTCAAAATGTTCTCTCATGATTTTCAGGGCAATTTAAAAAAAAATAAAAGTTATATTATTGTGTAGGGGAAAGTTCAAGCCAGGCGTGTCTGCCAATTTGTCTACTCAAACAAGTTCAAAATTATCAAAAGGCTTCATTTCTCCCTCAGAATCCTTCCTGTCTCGTCTGCTTCATGTAGCCGCAACTCTTATAAAAATAAAATCTAGAACGCACAGATGCAACCTTTCCAAAGACATCTCAGTAAACAATCTAAATTGTTAAATTCCTGCAGTCATTTTAATATGAGAGGAGGTTTTCATGATAACTGTTGCTGTCTGGAATACCAGATGAATTAATAGCGGTTAAGCCATTATCAGATTGTATTTATATGCATAAGACATAGTTCAACATCTGCCTTCCAGAAAAAAATGACAAAAACACAACCATAAAGGAGATAATAATCAAAAAATGTTTATTCGCAATGGTTCATCTTCTAGCTGAACAGTTAGTAGCAATTATAATGTAGGCATTCCACTATATGTAGCATGTGCATTATGTCATGAGAAAAATAGAGTGGTATGAAAGAGTATCTATTCCTTTCAGTATCCACCTCTACTCCTTGCCATTCTATCAAATAAACGATACACAATACACAATTCTGTATAGGAACTGTGGACAAAAAATAGGAGGGTATTACTTAACCCTTTCAGGTCTGGAGGTGTTTTTTTTTGGCGTTTTTGTTTTGCGGTCCCTGCTTGCCATAACTTTTTTATTTGTCGGTTCACATAGCCACATGAGGTCTTGTTTTTTGAGGGATAAGTTGTACTTTCCAATGCCACCATTAAATATTGCATATGATGTAGTAGGAAGCGGAAATAAAATTCCAAATGGGGTAAAATTGCGAAATAAAAGCAATGCCACCACAGTTTTACAGGTTTTTAAATTACAACGTTCTATATGCGATAAAACTGACCAGTTAGTTTTATTCTACAGGTCATTACGAATCCGGTGATACCTAATATGTATAGTTTTTCTTGCGTTTTGAAAAATTAGTTTTATTTTTTGTTGCCATATTTTGACCCCTATAATTTTTTTGTAGTTATGTGTATGGAGCTGTATGGGGGCTGATTTTTTTGTGGAGAAATCTGAGCTTTTCATTGATACCATTCAGGGGTGTGTATGACTTTTTGATCACTTTTTATTAAATTTTTTGTAGAAAATGAAGCAACCAAAAATGGCATATGATGTAGTAGGAAGAGGAAATAAAATGGCATATGATGTAGTAGGAAGTGGAAATAAAATTCCAAATTGGGTAAAATTGCAAAATAAAAGCAATGCCACCACAGTTTTACAGGTTTTTAAATTACAACGTTCTATATGCGATAAAACTGACCAGTTAGTTTTATTCTACAGGTCATTATGAATCCGGTGATACCTAATATGTATAGTTTTTCTTGCGTTTTGAAAAATTAGTTTTATTTTTTGTTGCCATATTTTGACCCCTATAATTTTTTTGTAGTTATGTGTACGGAGCTGTATGGGGGCTGATTTTTTGTGGAGAAATCTGAGCTTTTCATTGATACCATTCAGGGGTGTGTATGACTTTTTGATCACTTTTTATTAAATTTTTTGTAGAAAATGAAGCAACCAAAAATGGCGAATCGGCTATTTGGACGCTTTTTTCCGTTTTGCTGTTTGCCGTATGGGGAATATATTTTTATATTTTTATACTATGGGAGTTTTCGCACATTGCGATACCCATGATGTTTAATTTTTAATTTTTTTAGTTCTTTTATTTTAAGTTTGTGTAAAGGGGGGTGATTTGAATTTTTACATCTTTTTTTATTTTTATTTATTTATTTAATTTTTTTTACACTTTTATATAGTTACCATAGGGAACTATAACTATCATCTGATTGCTATTATCATAGACTCCAATACACTTGTATTGGAGTCTATGATGATTTTACTACTTTCCTATGGAGCCCTATTACAGATAAGGGCTCCATAGGAAATACTATACAGCAGCCTTGTTTCATTCATAAAGAGCGAGGCTGCTGCAAACACGCTCCGGCTCCTCCGATCGCCACACGGCGGTGCCGGAGCACAACGCGCGCAGATGCCGTGATCAGGATCGAACACGGCATATAAGGGGTTTAAACGTCCACAATCGGCATTACTGCCGTTTGCGGACGTTAGCCGCGGGTGTCTGCTACAAGAAGCAAGTGGCCACCCGCGGCAATAGCGCCCTCATCGGGCAGGAGCGGGTGGCATGTTTAACCAGTACAGGACCGCCTGTAGAGCGGGCGGTCCTGTAGTTCTGACTAGACGCATCGGCACATCATCTCGCGAGACGCAAGATTTCCTGTGAACCGCGTTCACAGTGCCGCGCGTCTCACTAGTTATACCAAAGCCTGCCAACGATGATCAATCGCTGGCAGGCTGTAGATGCAAAATAAATCGCATCAAAGTGGTATATCAGACGCTGTTTTGTTAACAGCGTCTGATATACCTGCTACCTGGTCCTCCGGAGTTCCTATTTGCTGGGATCGACCACCAGAGGACCAGGTAGCTATGTAAAGTTGCACCAAACACTACACTACCCACCCCCCCTGTGACTTATTAACCCCTTCTTAACCCCTTGATCACCCCATCTAGATTCCCTGATCACCCCCGTGTCACTGATCCCCCCCTGTCATTGATCACACCCCTTGTAAGGCTCCATTCAGACGTCCATATGTGTTTTGCGGATCCGTGCATCCACGGATCCGCGGATCTGATCCACAGATCTGCAGATCCGCAGATCCTCAAAACACGGACACCGGCAATGTGCTTTCCGCATTTTGCAGATCCGCACATTGACAATTGCGGACAAGAAAAGGACATGTTCTATATTTTTGCGGAACGGAAGTGCAGACCCGGAAGCACGGATCCGTAATTCTGGATCCAAGCGGGACAAAGTCTGTCCCCATAGAGATGAATGGGTCCGCAATTCCGTTCAGCAAACAGAATTGTGGACGTGTGAATGGGGCATAAGGGTCTCGTATCACTGCCAGTTAGTTAGCTACTTGTTAGGTAGTTAGCGCCCAGTCCACCGCACCGCAGTCACTGATTTTGGCAGAGATTTTTTAATCCACATTGATCGATGCGAATGAAGAAATCTGTGCCGTTCATTTTTTTTTTTTTTCGGCCCAAAGGCTAAACGGAAAAAAAATATCTCATTACCCGTATGCTCAATATAAGGAGAATAGCAGAAACTCCTAATGCTGGCCATACGTGTAATGATTGCGGAGACCCTCAAATGCCAGGCTAGTACAAACACCTCACATTTGACCCCATTTTAGAAAGAAGACACCCCAAGGTATTCGCTGAGGGGTATGGTGAGTTCATGTAAAATTTTATTTTTTGTCACAAGTTAGTATAATTTTTTTTTAAAAGTTGTCATTTACAGAGATATTTCTCACACCCAGTATGGGTATATATAAAAATACACCCCAAAACACATTGCCCTACTTCTCCTGAGTACGGAGATACCACATAAGTGACACTTTTTTGCTGCCAAGATGCGCAAAGGGGCCCTAAAACCAATGAGTACCTTTAGGATTTCACAGGGCATTTTTACGCATTTGGATTCTCACGCTTTAGGGCCCCTAAAATGGCAGGGCAGTATAAATACCCCACAAGTGACCCCATTTTGGAAAGAAGACACCCCAAGGTATTCCGTGAGGGGCATGTCGAGTTCACAGAATTTATTTTTTTTGGCACAAGTTAGCGGAAATTAATATTTTTATTTTTTTATTTTTGTTTTTTACAAAGTCTCATATTCCACTAACTTGTACCAAAAAAATTTTTTTTACATGAACTCACCATACCCCTCACGGAATACCTTGGGGTGTCTTCTTTCTAAAATGGGGTCACTTGTGGGGTATTTATGCTGTCCTGTCATTTTAGGGGCCCCTAATGCGTGAGAAGAAATCTGGAATCCAAATGCATAAAAATGCCCAGTGAAATCCTAAAGGTACTCATTGGAATTAGGGCCCCTTTGCGCACCCAGGCTGCAAAAAAGTGTCACACATGTGGTATCGCCGTACTCAGGAGAAGTAGGGCAATGTGTTTTGGGGTGTATTTTTATATATACCCATACTTTGTGTGAGAAATATCTCTGTAAACGACAACTTTTTAAATTTTTTTATACAAAGTTGACAATTTATAGAGATATTTCTCTCACCCAGTATGGGTATATGTAACAATACACCCCAAAACAAAATTTCCCTCACTTCTCCTGAGTACGGCGATACCACATGAGTGACACTTTTTTGCAGCCTGGGTGCGCAAAGGGGCCCAAATTCCAACGAGTACCTTTAGGTTTTACATGGCTGCTCACAATTTAGCCCCGCCCAAAATGCCAGAATATTAAACACACCCCACAAATGACCCCGTTTCGGAAAGTAGACACCCCAAGGTATTCACTAAGGGGCATAGTGAGTCCGCCTGAGATTTCTTTTTTTTTTTTGCCAGAAGTTAGCAGAAATGGAAACTTTATTATTTTTTTTTTCCTCAGAAAGTGTCATTTTCTGCTAACTTGTGAAAAAAAATGAAATTATACATGAACTCACCATGTCCCTCCGTGAATACTTTGGGGTGTCTTCTTTCTAAAATGGTGTCATTTGGGAGGTATTTATACAATCCTGGCATTCTAGCACCTGAAGAAACTTGACAGATGCTCAGAAAGTCAGAGCTGCTTCAAAATGCCGAAATTCACTTTTTTGCACCATAGTTTGTAAACGCTATAACTTTTACCCAAACCAATAAATATACACTTATTGGATTTTTTTTTATCAAAGACATGTAGAACAATAAATTTAGAGAAAAATTTATATAGAAATGTAGTTTTTTAAAAAATTTACAACAGAAAGTGAAAAATGTCATTAAATTTTTATTAATAGCAAAAAAAGTAAAAATGTCAGCAGCAATGAAATACCACCAAATGAAAGCTCTATTAGTGAGAAGAAAAGGAGGTAAAATTCATTTGGGTGGTAAGTTGTTTGACGGAGCAATAAACGTTGAAAGTAGTGTAGTGCAGAATTGTAAAAAGTGGCCTGGTCATTAAGGGTGTTCAAGCTAGGGGGGCTGAGGTGGTTAAACATTATTACATTTTTTGCTTTTTTCACTCATAACTTTTGCCCCTCAAAGGTGCCCTGGGTAGTCACCTACATATGGCTCCACCCCTGAGGATCTTGTGCATAATACCACTGAAAACAGTTTTAGCTAATGTATACTTTTGGTTCAATCCTTAAAAAAACGATAATACAGTCTTACTTTAGAATAGTTGTTCGGTTACACGAATACGACTAATGAAGATTAAGAAAAAATGTGAAAGACAAATCGGTATTCATGGGAAAGCCACATGGCTCAACTATTGAACAGTAATCTGCTCCACTAACACAGTTTAAATAGGTAGAATATATTTTTATTATCAAACACCTGACTAGAACGTTAAAATAAAACAAAAAAGGTTTATTGGGTCATCAATTGTAAAAAGATAATGGGGGGGGGGGGGGTAAACCCACTTAATTCTTATACACTGGCACTAGACAGACATAAATAGCTCAGGCGGTGGAACTCTGGTTTGGAGCTTCCACTACTCAGAGCAGTAATCATATTACTGTGCCAGTTTTAATTGTCCCCTGGCAAACAACAGTGATCAAAAATGTAATGGCCATTACAGAGCCAATGCTCACACCAGAGCAGTCACATCACAGCGTCTAAACTTTAGATACAAGTGTTAGGCAGGTATTCTACTTGTATGCCGATGCTCATACCAGAGCAGTCACGATGCAATACAGCGTCTGAACTTTAGACATAGCTGATAGGCAGGTGTCCTGTTCATAACAACCTATAGTGCTCCTGATGAAGTGGGATAGTTTACTATCACCACAGAAACCCGTCGAGCCGCATGTGTCAGCCAGCTGGTCATTACAAGTACCAGGCTGGGTGATGTCAAGCCAAGCCATTTGCTATAACCAGCTGATCATTACTATCATATAGCTGGATCATGTCAGGCTGTGACCTGAATTGACGCCTACACCATTGTGGCTACAGTGGACAATTAACACTGGCACAGTGATATGATCACTGCTCTGAGTAGTGGAAGCTCCAAACCAGAGTTCTATCCTCTGAGCTATATATGTCTGTCTAGTGCCTGTGTATAAGTATTAAGTGGGTTTACCCCCCATTATCTTTTTACAATTGATTACCCAATAAACCTTTTTTGTTTTATTTTAACGTTCTAGTCAGGTGTTTGATAGTATTATAAATAGGAACGTATACCATCTATATTCTGTTTTGGTGTTTTCTAGAATATATTTTAATTAACAAAAAAAACAAGATATTTTCTAAGTAACATGGATAGAATATTAGTACTCCATAACTCAATAACACAGAAAAGACATAATTAAGGAGCATTCTGTTACTTAAGGAAATAGAAAGTAAGGAATTTAGACTAGATTAAAATTTTGAATGTTTTTATTAAAATTCTGTCCCACCAAAGTTTTCTAAACATAACGTGACTTGCAAAATGCTTTCCATCTCCTCTTAGACTTTAAATGTCCATTATTTTAAGTGTTATACCTGAGCTATCTTTATTCGCTCTTTGCAGTAGGATTTTAAATGAAATATGTATTCCCATTCACATTATAGACATTTATGGCATATACACCTCTGGAATCACACCCACCTCTAGAAAAGAGGACACCACCCAGTCCCTTCTGTTTAGGTGGAGAACAAATCATTTATTTTAATAGAATTTACAGAAACTGCAAAACAAACATGCTTGGGGCATAGGTGAAAGGTGTCCCCCCCGCCCAGAGATAACATCAGCACCTATTGGACAATACACCATAAATGTCTATGGTTTAATTCCTCATGTATACTTACATTTTTATTTTTTTAAAGCAATAAACTGGTTCACGACTTGGACAATTGGACTTCAACTCTATAGCTGATTATAAGGCTTGGAAACACTACTAATTTGATATCACCTTATAAATCACAATGTAGAAAGTACTTATTTTTTTCTATAAGAAAAGCAATACATGACACCTTAGGAGAGCCAGTTTCTGGTTTTACACCAGTTTACTGATTCATACTCTGGTAATTTTCCCTGAAATCAAGGAGATGAATCACAAGAAAACTCATGTTTATGACCAGCTTTAGTACACAGCTGGTAATGGGTAAGGTACAGTAAACTGACATATTATATATAGCTGTCTAAAGATGCTCTCTAAAGAGTAGGCTGCTCATATACCTTAGAAAGCATTGGAAAATATTAGCTATTTTATCAGGATCTGAGGACAATCTAAACTGGGTCAAGAATGTTGGAGTGCATCATAACTGGTCTTTTATTCTCCATGAGACAAATTCTGTATGATGTTTCTTACAGTGGACTTATCTCTTTGTAGTAAACATATCTACTTCCAATGGAAGATAGCTGACGAGGAAGAAGATCACATCTAGCTTATGTCTATTTCTAAGCTGACATTCCAGCTACTACAAGTTATGCCCTATCTATTGGATAGGTGGATATCTGACTGCTGGGACCCTCACCAATCCTGAGATTGAAGGGGGAAGGGGGGGGGGACTTTCATTGTTCTAATTGAGAGACAGGTTGTGCCTCTGACCTGCCACTCCATTGAATGTCTTTAGGACTACCAAATAATGTTATCGTGTGATGAATAATTACTAGCTATATACCTATAGTGGTCAGATCTCTGTTTTACGAAGAATAATGATAACATGATGTATGCAGAAAAACTGGGGAATTCATAGCAACTTTCTTCATATTGTTAGCGCCCTGTTAAAGCTATGTTAGGGCCCCTCACTATGATTTTTAATGGAGAAAATCCCTATAAAAGCAGTTTCTGATAAGTCTGACCCAGCACATCTATCTCTTACATGAACCACCACATATTTGAATGGCCACCATATAATGCTAGTCTTCGATGGGGTCCATGTGGGAGATTTTTAGCCAAAAACGACTTCTCCCAAATTGGGATCAAGTAAAGATTATGTCTAGAGATGAGCGAATTTCTCAGAAATTAGATTTCACCAGTTTGACAAATTTTTTGAAAAAATTTGGTTCGATCCAAATTTATTCATGGCGAATTGCATTAAAAAATGGCTATTTCCTGGCTGCAGAGAACCTTTATAGTGGTTTGAAACACTGTGCCATGCAGGACCACACATAGAGAGTCTGCTGTGGTAGTGAAACAATACTGTGAGTCAGTATGGCACGCAGATGACAGATGTCGCTCTATGCATCACTGCACACTTCACTTATTTGGGCAGTTATGGGGCCAAAACTGACAAGATAACTCAAGTGTGAACTCAGCCTTACAGTTCAATGTTAGCATCATGAAGAAGCGCACTGCTTTTACACCGTCGGCAGCTGATTCCACATAGATGTCTACAGAACCTGTTCTATTAAACGCTTATACAAGTAGAGCCCACCCCCGCCCCCTCAACAGAGTGTAGAGGGTGTCAGCAGAAAGTTTGTGTTGACGTCACTAATTATTTTGCCCTTCCTCTGATCCGACAGAACATTAATCCCCAAAAAATGAATCCTGTCTGTGGAGCATCCGCTTTCACTTGGTCAGCATTTGGTCAGTAATTCATCAGTATTGCTAAAGCCAAAAAACAGGAGTGGATCCAAAACAGAGATGACACATGAAGGGAATATTTGCATGTCTTCTGTGTTTTGTACCCACTTCTGCTTTTTAACTACCAAATCATAAGCCAATTTTTGTACCCACTTCTGCTTTTTAGCTACCAAATCATAAGCCAATTCTGATGCAAAATAGGGACCATGTCATGCAGGCCTTACAGCTGTTACATAGGCAGGATCCCTTGTGCGTCTCATTTTTCTTTCCTTCTGACAGATCAGAAGAAGGGTCAAAGGTGGAGGTGATAGCAGCCCTAGGAGACCACAGAGTAGTGATGAGCGGCAAAGGCAATATTCGAATTTGCGATATTTCTCAAATTTTGGGCTGAATATTCATCATAAATTCGCAAATTCGAGAAATCGTGATCTCCAGTCATTATTTACTTGATTGCAAAAATCGGCAATGCAATATATTCGCGATAAAATTTTGATTAGAATATTTACGATGAACACTAAGGTGTAGGCAACTTTCCTATTGGTTGCTAGGGATGTTGCTAAGTGACGATATTTGCGATAAATTAGTGATAAATTCACGATTAGAATATTCGCTATCAACACTATTCACCAATACGAATATATAATACTATATTCAAAATATTTGCGAATTCTCAAAGTGGCGATATTCGCAATTAAAATTCGTGATTCAAATATTCGCGCTCAACACTACCACAGAGTGGCAAGGTGACATAGTGTCGAGGTGGCAGCAGCATCAGGAGACCACAGAGTGACACGGTGACAGAGTGGGGAGGTGGGTGGCAATACGAGTACCAGCTGAAGATGGTGGATGAAAGAAGGAGCACTTGGCATCAGATGTGTGGCATCAGGCAGGTGCCAGTATCAGAATAGTAGCTGAGGCAGGTAGCCAGAAGAAACCAGTCTCTTTTGTGAAAGTGTTGGTGTGGCACCATGGATGATCTAGTCTGATGCATCAGGCATTGGTGTGTGGAAATTCTGGCTGATCCACGCCTGATTCATCTTGACAAAGGTCAGTCTCTCCCCATTTTGGGTGGACAGGTGAGTTCTTCTTGGGGTAACTATGGCCCTACTGCACTAAACACCCGCTCTGATGCCACACTACTGGCCGGGCAGGACAGCTTTTCCAGGGCAAACTGTGCTAGTTGCAGACCCAAATCCAGTTTGGCTGACCAGTAGTCCAGCGGATCTTCAATGTGGGGTGGCAGGGTACTGTCCAAGTATGCCACCACCTGCTGGTTCAGGTTCTGCTCCAGGTCTACCTGCAGCTGCTGGTGAGTAGTTTCTTCACTAGGCAGGTGAAGAAAGCTGCTCATCAGCGATTCTAGACTCAAGTGGCTGCTGATGGAGCTGGAACTGCTCCTACCAATCCACCCTGCCACAACAACCATGGCAGAGGAACGTGAATGCAGAGGGCTCCCCCGGTCAGACCTGCGAGAGGATGGACGATGGCGCAGATGGGCAGCTGCCAACTGACTACATAGGATGTCTCTATAGTAATTCAGTTTGTCCTCCCATTCAGCAGGTGTAAAAAAGGCCCCCATTTTGGACCGGTAGCAATGGTCCAACAAGGTGGAGAGCCAGAAGTCATCCATCTGCCGAATGCTGACAATTCGGCTGTCACTACACAAGCAAATGAGCATGCATTGGGCCATTTGTGCAAGCGACTCTGAGGGACTCCCTGCCTCCATCTCCACTGTATACTGCCACAGGGGTTCTGGGTCCTCTGCCTTGTCCTCCTCATCGCCCTGTAGCTCCTCTGGCTGCTCCTGCTTCCTCTCCTGTCACCTGTGTATAAAAACCACCTCTCTCTACACATTGCTTGTGCTCTAATGTCCTCCTCCTCCTTCTCCACCAGTTGCATGTGACTATGAGATCTAGGAGCCACTTCTCCAGTTCCCTGACCAGCCAGATTTACCAGCATTTGTTCCAGGATATGAAGCAGTAGAATGACGTTGTTCATCCCGTAGTCCTGGCACTGTTATGGGGGATCTGGGGATGGCACTGTTATGGAGACATCTGTGGATGACGCACTATTATGGGGGCATCTGTGGCTGACGCACTGTTATGGGGGAAGCTGGGAATGGCACTGTATGGGGGCATCTGGGGATGGCACTGTATGGGGGCATCTGGGGATGGCACTGTATGGGGGAATCTGGGGATGGCACTGTATGAGGGCATCTGTGGGTAGCACTGTATGGGGGCTTCTGTGGATGGCATTGTATGGGTGAATCTGGGGATGGCACTGTATGAGGGCATCTGTGGGTGGCACTGTATGAGGGCATCTGTGGGTGGCACTGTATGGGGGCATCTGTGGATGGCACTGTATGGGGGCATCTGGGGATGGCACTGTATGGGGGCATCTGTGGATGGCACTGTATGGGGGCATCTGGGGATGGCACTGTATGAGGGCATCTGTGGGTGGCACTGTATGGGGGCATCTGTGGATGGCATTGTATGGGGGGGATCTATGGATGACATGCTATGTGTCATCCACAGATCCCCCCCATAGCAGTGCCATCCCCAGATGCCCCCATACAGTGCCATCCACAGATGTTCATTGCTAATGACAGCGGGGCCCGATGCAGTAATTGTATTCTACTACACCGGGCCCGCTGTAGTAATGTTATAGGCAGTGATTAAAACTATAATCTTCATTACACTAAATCCATGCTGTATTACCCTACCTACAATAATGTACGATCACAGGCAGGAAGCCAGGCGGGCGGCGGCAGCGTAAGTGACTACGTCACGCGCCTGAGCCGCCTGCTTCATTCTTAAAGGGTGCGGAGCGGGCGCGTGATGTTACGCTGCCGCTGCCCGCCCGACCTCCTGCTTGCGATCGTACATTAGGTAAACGTATTAGAGCATGGATTTAGTGTTATGAAAATTATAGTTTTAATCACTGCCTATAACATTACTACAGTGGGCCCGGTGTAGTAGAATACAGTTACTGCACCGGGCTCCGCGGTCATTAGCAAACAAGACTGCCGCCCCCAGCCCCTCCTCCTTGATACACAAGCCAGCTGCGCTGTTCAGCAGCACGGCGGTGTATCAGTATTTGCCACATTCATCCCATAAGACGCAGCACTATTTTTACCCCACTTTTGGGTGGAAAAAAGTGCGTCTTATAGGGCGAAAAATACTGTAACTGCACTGCACAAGTGCAAATAAGATATAGAAATATTTCCTTGTAATAAACCCTGTTAATGGCTGTAGCAATCAGCCCTTGCACCCCATTGCTGGAATGACAGAGCTGTATAATGGCAATTTGGATCCCCAGTCAGTGCAGCAAGGTGTAATAGGATTGTTCCTATTACCCAGGCTGTAAACTACCCTACTGAACTCTGTTCTGCTTCAATACTGTGGATTGATTCCTCCCTATCCTTTCCCTGAACTTCAATACAGCAAAATAAAAGTTTTAAAGTCTTTTCTACCACTGTCCCTAGCGCCTGCTGACATCTCTCCCTGTACTAAGTACACTGAAAAATGGCTGAATCCAAGATGGCTGAGGCTATTAATAGGGCTGTGACATCACAGGGCTGGCTGGCTGCTGATTGGCTGCATGCATGGCATTATGGGTGATCCCTTGTTCCTAGAATTCCTTGCTTCATGTCCAAACACTGCCATTAAAAAAATGTGATTTGTTACCACAAAGCGTGAGCAAATTCGGATTCGGTGTGAATCAAATTTTTCCTGAAATTCGGATCGAATGCCACTTCGTCAACTTCAATTCGCTCATCTCTAATGTTTTTTTTTTTTTTTTATTTCACTGAATTTCTAAATGAAATATGAAAACAACTGTGTACATCAATCATTCATTAATTGTGATCACTAAAAAAAATTGTAGGCGTGAATGAATTTAGTCAAATAAATTAGCTACAGGTGTCTAAAATTGAGCTCTAACTGCTATTAAGGCCTCTTTCACATGGGCGTCATGTTTGACGCCCAGATAAGAGGCGGGTGCGTTGCGGGAATATGCGTGATTTTTCCCCAAGGGTGCAAAAGTTTGTAATGCGTTTTGCACGCGCGTGTGAAAAATCGCCATGTTTGGTACCCAGACCCGAAGCCGGACTTCATCACTGAAGTCCGGTTTCAGGTAGAGTATTCTGGAGACTTTATTATTTTCCCTTATAACATGGTTATAAGAGAAAATAATAGCATTCTTAATAAAGAATGCTTAGTAAAATGAAGATGAAGGGGTTAAAAATAATAATAAAAGTTAGCTTACCTTAGCCACTTGATCGCGTAGTTGCGATCTGTCTTCTCTTTTCCAGCATCAGCTAACAACAAAAGGACCTGTGATGACATCACATCACATGGTCCAATCACATGGTCCATCTTACTATGGTGATGGACCATGTGATTGGACCATGTGATTGGCCCATGTGATGTGACGTCATCACAGGTCCTTTAGTTGTTAGCTGATGCTGGAAAAGAGAAGACAGGTCGCAACTACGCGATCAAGTGGCTAAGGCAAGTAAACTTTTATTATTTTTAACCCCTTCATCTTCATTTTACTAAGCATTCTTTATTAAGAATGCTATTATTTTCCCTTATAACCATGTTATAAGGGAAAATAATAAAGATCTGGTACCGTTGCTAAGCAACCATGCGGGAAAATCGCACTGCATCCGCACTTGCTTGCGGATGCTTGCAATTTTCCCGCAGCCCCATTCACTTCTATGGGGCCTGCATTGCGTGAAAAACGCACAATATAGAGCATGCTGCGATTTTCATGTAACGCAGAAGTGATGCGTGAAAATCACCGCTCATGTGCACAGCCCCATAGAAATGAATGCGTCCTCCTCACGCATTGCACCCGCGCGGAAAACTCGCCCGTGTGAAAGGGGCCTAAGATATACTAAGAAATTAATCAATACTGAATTCTGGACCTTGGATCTATCGATCTAGATTCAAGTGGAATCTTTACTTATTTTTGGTGTGGATCATGCCTAAGATTAAGTATTCTAAAACATGGTACTGTTTAAAAGAAAAACACATGCACTATTGTGGTAGGGATATAAATAATTAATTGAAGGGAATTTCCACTGTGGTGCTAATATTTATTTTAACTCAACTAAAAATGTTACATAGTTTTGTATTACTACCCACAGCTTTCTTATTTACTCTTGTGTGCATTTGCAGAAATCATGGCTACTGAGGACACAGTATAGTATTTCAGACAGTTCAAGAAGAGGAATGTATGCAATATGAAAGTCAGATGGCACTACATGTTCCTGCTAGGCAATAACAAGCTCAGTCACTGCTCTGCCCAAGTTGAGTATGTGTGGCATACTTGTTATTTGGGTGTCCCAGTGAGTAGAGGAGCTAACCCAACTCTACAATTGAAATGGTACTGATCAGAGTGACTCAGCTACATTTGTAGCAGCAGCACAGGAGAAACAAGTGGAGGATGGGTGTAATAGCAGATCTGCCAATTATAGCTGTACACATGGACTACAGTGACAATCCTCACACTTATACCCTCTAAGGGCCGTGCAGTAATAGAAGACCACACCATGGCATTGGGGGAACATTCTAATGTTGGTGGTAGTTGGTGTTAAGTGTTTTGGCAGGATGCAAGACATGATTGTGGATGCAGGTCCAATGGCCGGTGTCTGGTAGAGCCAGTAACCAGGCCAGTTGTGGTAAATAAATATGTATCTCTTTACTAAAGTGCAGAATAGAAGTATCAGTACATCCAACAGTATTAAGGCACAGTTTCAACAGTAGTTTACAGCAATGTATGGATAGCAGCATTGATGGGTCTTGTGATACTCCTTCTCTCTGTCTTTCTAGCGTTTCTCTGCAGAACTTTAGACATGCGATTGAGGTTCTTGGTAGATATTTCTGTAGTTTCTGGAATGAGGGGTACAGAATTAAGATATGGCTAGCCAAACCATCTGAAAGTGTGAAAGGGTGTATTAGCAAAGTCTCCTGTCACAGTTAAAAAGTCTTTTTTCTGCCATAAATGTTCACAAAACCTTGCTGACTGACTCCATTGCACAGCCTTGTAGATTCTGGATCTCTCTTTCTCTCTCTGTCTCTCTCTCTAAATCTTTCTCTGTCTCCGTCTCTCTCTCTCTCTCTCTCTTCTCCTGATAAAGTGGCTTTCATAGCTTTAACTGTTTTAGAGACAATGGTTTTCATATCTAGACCTGGAGAAGTAAGCATTTGTAGGTCCTCTGTCTCCCTTAACTAAACACAGACTCACTACTAATCTAGGAGGCATACCTACCAATCCCCTACCAACCTCAAAGGTGTAGAGTCAAGGTGTTATTGCAAGTGAGTACATAAATATAATAAATCTCAACATTTCACTTAACAAAGCAACATTAGAGCAATCAACCTTTTGCAGTGTGAGGTACTGTACTTGTACTGTTCATAGACATAAAAGCACAAAAGTGTTGTAAAGATTAGAATAAAAGATCAAAGTAGCAGCACCCCCTTTGTCCAGTGACTGTATATTATGGTATTTAAGTTAATAAGACTGAACTGCAATAGCAGCCATTGGTACAAGAGGCACTGTTTCTGGAAAAGAAGCCCACATTTTCTTAACCCTTTAAGGACCGGAGGTTTTTTACTTTTTGAGTTTTTGTTTTGCGCTCCCTGCCTTCCCATAGCCATAACTTTTTTATTTTTAGGTTCACATAGCCAATGATATAGTTGGGAGCGGGAAAAAAAATCCAAATGGGGTGATATTGAAAAAAAAACAAAACAATTCCACCACATTTTTGCAGCTTTTTAAATTCCGACGTTCAATGTGCAATAAAACTGACCAGTTACTTTTACTCTACAGGTCAGTACGAATCCGGCGATACCCTATATGTATAGGTTTTCTTGCAGTTTGATAGTGAAAAAGAAATTCAAAAGTGGGAAAAAATCAGTTTTACTTTTTTGTCACCATGTTATGACCCCTATAACTTTTTTGTAATTATATGTACGGAGCTGTATGGGGGCTTATTTTATGCGACATAATCTTATCTTTTTAGTGATACCATTTTAGGGTGTGTCTGACTTTTTTATCACCTTTTTGTGTAAAATGAATACGCCATTTGGACGCTTTTTTCCGTTTTGCTGTTTGACGTATGGGGAATATTTTTTTATATTTTTATTCTATGGGTGTTTTTGCACATTGCAACACCCATGATGTGTATTTTTTAAATTTTTTTAGTTTTAAATTTTTATTTTAGCAAAAGGGGGGTGATTTGAACTTTTATGTTTTTTTAATTTATTTATTTTTTAAACTTTTTTTTTTTACACTTTTATATAGTTCCCATAGGGAACTATAACTTACAATCATCTGATTGTGATTTTCATACATTCCAATGCAATAGCATTGGAATATATGAAAAAATCGCATATTTCCTATGAAGCCTATTACAGGCAAGGCTCCATAGGAAATACTACAGAGCAGCCTTGGTTTCATTCATTGAAACCCAGGCTACTACAGGCATGCTCCGGCTCCTCCGATCGCCACATGGGGGAGCCGGTGCGCAAACCGAAAGTAAAACTTTCGGTTTGTGCGCACTCAGATGCCGTGGTCAGGATTGACCACGGCATCTGAGGGGTTAAATGTCCGCGATCGGAAACGCTGCCAGTCGCGGACATTAGCCGCGGGTGTCTGCTACAGGAACCATGCGGACACTCGCGGCTAAGGCGCCCGCATGGAGCAGGAGCGGGCGCCATCTTTAAAGACCGGACACAGGATGTACGGGTACGTCCTGTGTCCTTAAGAGGTTAAAGGGGTTGTTCAGGCTCTTCAGCATAGCCATACCTGTGGTGGTAATCATCTTACCTGATCCCGGCGATTATATTTATATTTTGTTTATTAATTTCCATTGTTTATTTTTATATGTAAAATTAGGAAAATAGGATGATTTTAACACCTAATATTTTTATATTTTTTTACTGTAATTTTTGTCCCTTTATGGACAAATTATGCTGAATATTCTTTTTCTGATCACTTCTACCATAGACTGCAATAGAATATTATTGCAGTAGATTGAATTTAAGCCATATTGCAGGCAGGGATGAACAGGCATTTTCTATGGTCAAGGCCATAGAAGCCTTCACAAGGCATGAGGCTGCCATAGTAGCTGAACAGAAGCCCTCAATTTCACAGCAAGGTCTCCAATTGCAGGACAGAGGAAGCTACTGCCTCTATCTAAGCCCTCTGATGCTGCTGTCACACGTTACAATGGCATCTAAATGGTTAAACAATAAAGATCAGAGCAAGCGTAAAATTATAACATTACATTTTTTAATAGCTTCCAGTTCTATTAGTATAACCTATTGTGCTTAGTTTATTTACATTTTCTATTTAATTCAGGTGGAAAAATCGTCATTATCCATTGTTTTTAATATATTAGTATGCTACATTTGTAGAGGAAATAACAGCAATGTTTTTTTTTTTCAGTTTGTTTTGTCGTTTCTTTTTGTAATGCTGTGAACAAGAATGAACTATTCAGTACTTTGTAATGAATACCACCAATTCTAAATGCATAGAAAACACTCCTATCTAATGCTGTATTACCTTGAACTAAAAATCATGAAGCCTTATTTCATACTCAAGTTTCTGAATTACTGTACACCAGTTTGGCAGACAAAAACAGTTAATAAAAGTTATGACTGCATGTAACTGTGCTTGAAGGATCCAATAAATTGTTTGCCTTTTGATTATAAATAAAATTTAAGTTTGGGTTTCAGTTCATTGAGGCTTGCCCAGTTTTACTTTTAGTCGGCTGCAGAAGCATTTACTTTTAAGTCACAGTAAGCACATTTCTACAGACTTAGTGCAATGAGTCTAAACAGTTATATTTTAATACTGGCTGGGATACATAAAAGCGGCCAGCAAAAATGTTTAGGATTGTTTCAATACCTCTGATCTCCAATAAATGTCTCCTGCACAACTTAAGAGGAAATGGAGAGGTGCCTTAAAAAGACTAAAAATAGGCGAAGCCACTGACTCCAGATGGCATACACGTCTTGAGTTTTGCCGGAATTACATACTGTGCAAGACAGACCTCCATTTCTAAAATGTTTCTCTCTGACAGCTCCTATGTGATGATGCGAAACAGATAAAAGTCTAAACATACTTAAAGTTTAGCATCATAGTTGGACTAGACCAGGAAATCCTGTTCTGGACCAAGGTTGTAAACAATACGGGGGTCAATCCATTAACCTGTAGGATACCAACATCGTACATGTATGGTGCTGGGAACAGGGTCACAAATCCCAGCACTGTACAGCTACGGCACTCTGATCGGGCGGGTGCAGGAGCTGCGCTGGCCCGATCAGCTGCAGAGGTCTGGCAGTCACTCATAGCCAGACCCCTGCTGTATGCGCCGGCATCGGTGAAAACACTGATGCCAAAGCATTAACCCTTGCACTGCCGTGGTCAGCACTGACCGCAGCATGTGCGGTATCCTGCCATCAGGTCCCCGCGCTGCTGTGGCATTGTGGCTGCCATACGTGTCAGCCTGTGTGTTCCAGCCCCCTGGTGCACTGGTAATACACTCACAGCCAATACATTACAATAAAGAAGTATTTTAATGAATTGTAAAGGGGAGCAGACCCCCAAAAGTTGAAGACCCAGAGTGGCACAAAAAATAAAGTGAAAAAAGAAGTAGTAAAAATAAAGTTTTACAAAAAAATTAAAAGTTTCAGGTCAAAAAAGCGTCCTTTCCCCAAAATAAAGTTTAAAAAAATTGTAAAAAAAAAAGGAAAAATAGAAACTTAAACATATTAAGTATTGCCGTGTCCGTATCGACCGGCTCTATAAAAATATCACATGATACACCCCGTCAGGTGAACACCATAAAGAAAAGAAAATAAAAACAGTGCCTAAAGAGCCATTTTCTGGTCACCTTGCCTCAAAAAAAGTGTAATACCAAGTGATCAAAAAGGCATATTTAGGCCAAAATGGTACCAATCAAACCATCATCTCATCCCACAACAAAAGAGACCTTACCTAAGACAATCACCAAAAAAATGAAATAAAAATATGGCTCTCAGAATATGGCAACACAAAAACAAGATGTTATTCTGTTCAAAAAGGATTTCACTGTGTAAAACTTAACAAAATTAAAATGATAGAAATATTAGGTATTGCTTCATCTGTAGCAACCTACTCTATAAACATATCACATTACATGCCCCCTCAGGTGAATGCTATAAAATATATATATATATATATTGTAAGAGGGCGCAAGGTTCCGTCGTCGACGGAAGGTACGTGTCACCGAGGTTCCTGGCCTCGGTGAGATAAGAGCCGGATTTTTTGTGTCAGCAGCAGCTAGTGCTGTTTGACACATTGATATTTAGCATGGCTACAAAGCTGATCCGGGCCGGCTCTTATTGGGAATAGTCAAGTGCTGGGTGGGAGACTATTCCCCACGGTCCAGGCCGGACTTTTTCCGGGCCTTTAAAAGGCAGCCACCTCAGCAGGTGGGAGGTGATTATCCTGGAAGCTGCTGGTGTTGCTGTGGAGCTCTCAGGGCTGAGAGCAAGAGTCTGCAAACAGGCGTGCAGTCTACCTGGAAGCCGCTGGTGGAAACTTTGCGTGGCCGACCTAACTGCCAGGTGTGAACTAACACCGACCACTCAGGTGACCTTGCTGTGGGACTTATGTTTTTGCCGGGTGTTTTACCTTGTGTGAACAAGCACTAAAGACTGTTTCTGTTTTGCCTTGTGTGAACAAGCACTAAAGACTGTTTCTGTTTTGCCGAGTGTGAATAAAACACTTCTGCTTTACCCAGAGAACTGTATACCTTGCCTCTATACTGCGTCCGCAAGCCTGTCTACCAGAGCAATTCCCCACATTTGGTGTCGGATGCGGGCATGCGCAGTGAGGCTGGCGTGAACGCCGAAAGTTTTTGTTTTTGCTGTGTTGGACTGCATGTCATATATCAGGCCTGCAACTTTTGTGGTTTCTGGCAACATGGAGGCTGCTGTGAAAGCTCTCATGGAGGCTAACGTGCAGCAGAGGGAGACCAATCAGCTACTTTTACAGCAGCAACAGGCTAATGAGCTACAGCAAAAAGACATGAGGAGGCTATGTGTGCACAGCAGCAGACGAACAATCTCCTAATGCAGCAGCTGATAGCCTTGCAGGAGTCGGTGCGAACGTCCCAGCCAGGAGTTGCAACCACGACAGCCCCGACTGTGTCTAACGCCAGGGACAAAGTCCGATCTGCCCTCAGGAAAATGGGTCCAGAAGACGATATAGAGGCATTCCTGATGGTGTTTGAAAGAACCGCCGAGCAAGAGAGGCTGCCATTGGAGCAATGGGCTGAGGTGGTGGCGCCTTTTCTGGTGGGGGACGCACAAAAGGCCTATTTTGACCTCAGCTGTGAGGAGGCAAAGGACTATGAGAGGCTAAAAGGTGAGGTGTTGGCCAGGTTGGGAGTAAACACCTATGTGCGAGCGCACAGAGTGTGTCAGTGGGTGTTTTCCGAGTCCCGACCCGTCCGGTCACAAGCCTATGACTTACTTCACCTAGTAAAAAATGGCTCCAGCCTGAACTGTTGAGCCCTTCTCAGATGGTTGAAAGGGTCGTGGTCGACAGGTTTGTGCGCACTCCTTCCGAGAGCCATACAGCGCTGGGTGGGACAAGGCGATCCAGGCAACCTGGAACAACTGGTTAGCCTGGTGGAGAGGTATATGGCCACTCAGGATTTGTTGAAGGACTCTGCTGTACTCACCGAAGTCACGTCAGCCCCAGTTGCCGACCCGGGATCCTGGAAAAGGGATCCTACCTCATAAGGAGGGGAGTGTATCTCCAGTCCGTGGGAGGAATACCCTGGGGAGGAGGGAGGCTGCGGGGGTCAGGTGTTGGCATTGTCAGGACTGGGGACATGTGGCCGCCTAACTGCCCTAGGGCATCCGAACCCATGGACTGCGGGTTCGCTCGCCGGTCCTCTCTTTTGCCCAACCAGTGTATATAGCTGACCCCTGCTGGCCGCGGACACCCCTCCGATGTGTGACATCATGGTTAATGGACACTCCGTGCAGGCCCTGCTGGACTCTGGGAGCCTGGTAACTCTGGTCCATGAGTCGTTGGTAACAGAAAACTCCCAGAAGGGCGAACCCTTACCATTGTCTGTATACATGGGGATCGCCGGGAGTATCCCACTACTAAGGTTACCCTGACGGTGGGTGGGAAAGAGGTGCCACATGTCGTGGGAGTGGGGAGACGGCTCCCTTATGCCGCAATATTGGGGAGGGACTTTCCCTGTTCTGGTCTTTGTGGAGGAACGGGTTGCCTACTTGTGGGGAAGAAAAATGTCCGGGTCCCGAACCTGAGGACCCCGAAGCAGAGACACCAGCGGTAGGGGTGACCACTAATTCTGTGATAGAGGGGGAGACAACCCCACTAAGTGTAATGGTGGGAGACGTGGAGGGCTTGCCACCGGGACCGGAATTGGCAGACCTCAACGCCTCCGGAGAAAATTTTGGGACCGCACAACACCGGGACCAAACCCTAGCCAGGGCCTGGGAGAACGTTGTGGTAATTGATGGTAAACCCCAAAAACCTGGGGCGGAGTTAATGCTTCCCCGCTTTGTTGTTCACCAGGAAATGTTGTATCGGGTGAACCAAATCCGGGTGAGAATATTGAACAGTTGGTGGTGCCCACGGCGCACCGCAAGCTCGTTATGGAGCTTGCCCACCAACATGTTCTTGGGGGACACTTGGGATGGCAGAAAACCCAGGACCGCATACTGCAGCGGTTTTATTGGCCCAGTGTTTTCAAAGAGGTAGAAAATTATTGTAAGTCCTGTCCAACCTGTCAGGTAAATAGCCCCCAGCCACATTTCCGTAGTCCTCTGGTACCTCTACCAATCATAGAGGTACCGCTTGAGCGAATCGCTATGGATCTAATAGGGCCCATACCGAAGTCCGCTAGGGGCCACCAACACATTCTGGTCGTTCTCGATTACGCCACTCGGTATCCGGAGGCGGTGCCCCTGCGACATACATCAGCTAAGCTCATAGCTAAGGAGTTAATGGAAATGTTTTCCGGGTGGGCCTGCCTAAGGAGGTTCTGACAGACCAAGGGACCCCTTTATGTCCAAGGTTATGAGGGAACTGTGTAAATTGCTGCGTATTAAACAGTTGCGGATCGTCCGCTTACCATCCGCAAACGGATGGTCTCGCCGAAAGGTTTAACCAAACGTTAAAAAATATGTTAAAAAGGGTGGTGTCTAGAGATGGGAGGGACTGGGACCTGCTTCTGCCCTATCTCATGTTCGCAGTGCGAGAGGTGCCCCAGGCCTCTACTGGGTTCTCGCCTTCGAACTGCTTTATGGCCGACACCCTCGGGGCCTGTTAGACATCGCCAAGGAAGCATGGGAACAACAACCCGTCCCCACAAAAGTGTCATTGAGTATGTCACCCAGATGCAGGAACGGATGGAAAGGGTGTTGCCGCTGGTCCGGGAGCATATGGAGGCAGCGCAACAAGCCCAGAGTAGGGTGTATAATCGTCAGGCTCGGGTACGGGACTTCAATCCGGGAGATCGGGTTTTGGTTCTGGTACCCACCCTGACAGCAAGTTCCTAGCTAGGTGGCAGGGCCCCTATGAGGTAATCGAGAAGGTAGGGGAAGTAATTACAAAGTACACCAGCCAGGCGGCGCAAGCCGGAGCAGGTGTACCATGTGAATTTACTAAAGCCGTGGAAAGATAGGGACTCGTCCGACAACAGCCCCCGTCCAGGGCTTCTAGGTGAAAAGGGTCCAGCCCCACAGTTTGAGGCCTGTGAAGCAGTAACCACGGTAAAAATTGCAGACAGCCTGTCTTCCAAACAAGTTCAGGAAGTAAGGGAGTTCATCAGTCGGAACACGGATGTGTTCTCGACCTCCTGGCCGCACTTCCTCATCCAACATGATATCGCCACGGAGCCTCAGGCCAAGATCCGGTTAAAACCATACCGGGTACCCGAGGCTCGGCGACGGGCCATCGCGGAGGAAGTGCAATTAATGTTGAAGCTTGATGTCATTGAGGAGTCGAAAAGTGAATGGGCAAGTCCCATAGTCCTAATACCTAAGCCAGATGGGACGTTGCGGTTCTGCAACGATTTTCGCAAGTTAAATGAAGTGTCCAAGTTTGATGCGTATCCCATGCCCCGGGTAGACGAGCTTGTTGAGAATTTAGGGCAAGCCCGTTATTTTTCTGTGCTAGACCTCACTAAAGGGTACTGGCAGGTACCCTTAACGGAGTCGGCCAAGGAAAAACTGCTTTTGTTACCCAGCAGGGCCTGTATCATTACAAGGTATTACCCTTTGGCCTGCATGGCGCCCCTGCCACTTTCCAAAGGTTAATGGACATTGTGCTGCGACCTCATCGCCGGTACGCCTCGGCCTACTTAGATGATGTAGTCATCCACAGCACCGACTGGGAAAGCCATTTGCCCAAAGTACAGGCGGTAGTGGATGCCCTTAGAAAAGCTGGACTAACCGCTAATCCAAAAAAGTGTGCCATTGGGTTAGAAGAGACCAAGTATCTGGGGTATGTCATTGGGCGGGACTCATCAAACCTCAGGTAAATAAGATAGAGGCAATACGTAATTGGCCCCGACCGGTCACCACCAGGCAGGTAAAATCGTTCCTGGGGATTGTAGGGTACTACATGAGGTTTGTGCCCCACTTTGCCACGATAGCAGCACCATTGACAGACCTGTTGAAGGGACGGAAGTCCGGAAAGGTTCACTGGAGTGAGAAGGCAGAAGAGGCTTTCTCTGCATTGAAGTCGGCCCTGTGTGGGTCCCCGGTTTTGGTGACACCCGACTTCAACAGGGAGTTCATAGTACAGACGGATGCCTCGGAGGTAGGCCTCGGCGCTGTACTGTCTCAGGAAGTCAACGGCGAAGAACATCCCGTTGTCTTCCTGAGCCGTAAGCTCAACCCAGCCGAGACCAGGTATAGTATAGTGGAGAGGGAGTGCCTGGCTATCAAGTGGGCACTCGAGTCTCTCCGCTATTACTTGTTAGGGAGGAAGTTCCGTCTGGTGACCGACCATTCCCTCTCAAGTGGATGAGCCAGGCCAAGGAGAGGAATGCTCGGGTCACCAGGTGGTTCCTGTCCTTACAGAACTTCAAGTTCTCAGTAGAACACCGGGCAGGCCGCTTGCAGGGTAACGCGGATGCCCTGTCCCGCGTCCACTGTCTCATGTGTGTTCACCCCTCAGGGCTGAACAAAGGGGGTATGTAAGAGGGCGCAAGGTTCCGCCGTCGACGGAAGGTACGTGTCACCGAGGTTCCTGGCCTCGGTGAGATAAGAGCCGGATTTTTGTGTCAGCAGCAGCTAGTGCTGCTTGACACATTGATATTTAGTATGGCTACAAAGCCGATCCGGGCCGGCTCTTATTGGGAATAGTCAAGTGCTGGGTGGGAGACTATTCCCACGGTCCAGGCCGGACTTTTTCCGGGCCTTTAAAAGGCAGCCACCTCAGCAGGTGGGAGGTGATTATCCTGGAAGCTGCTGGTGTTGCTGTGGAGCTCTCAGGGCTGAGAGCAAGAGTCTGCAAACAGGCGTGCAGTCTACCTGGAAGCCGCTGGTGGAAACTTTGCGTGGCCGACCTAACTGCCAGGTGTGAACTAACACCGACCACTCAGGTGACCTTGCTGTGGGACTTATGTTTTTGCCGGGTGTTTTACCTTGTGTGAACAAGCACTAAAGACTGTTTCTGTTTTGCCTTGTGTGAACAAGCACTAAAGACTGTTTCTGTTTTGCCGAGTGTGAATAAAACACTTCTGCTTTACCCAGAGAACTGTATACCTTGCCTCTATACTGCGTCCGCAAGCCTGTCTACCAGAGCAATTCCCCACAATATATATATATATATATATATATATATATATATATATACCAAAACAGCCATTATTTTCACATTGCCTCACCCAAAGTGTAAAAGCAGGTGATCAAAAAGTCTTATCCATACCAATGAAAAATTCATCGTATCCCACAAAAAATGAGCCCCCACATAAGGAAATCACTTAAAAAATAAAAACCAATGGCACCCGTAAACCAATCCATCAAAATCTGCGCTGCAAAAGCCATATGGCGCTCCTTCCATTCTAAGTCCTGCCATGTGCTCCCACAGCAGTTTACCACTGAATATGGGGTGATGCTGTATTCAGGAGAAAATGGGTAACAAATTATGGGTAGTGATGTCCCGAACTATTCTCCAGCGAAGAGTTCCCGGCAAAACATCGCTTGTTCGCGTTCGCCGCGGCGGGCGAACATATGCGGTGTTCAGACCGCCCCCTATACATCATCATTGAGCCAACTTTGACCCTTTACCTCACAGTCAGCAGACACATTCCAGCCAATCAGCATACCCTCCCTCCCAGACCCTGCCACTTCCTATCAAAAAGCAAGGACAGCATCCACCTTAGATTCATTCTGAAGCTGCAGTGTTAGTTAGAGCAGGTAGAGTGCTGCTGCTGCTAAATTGATATAGGGATTCTAGGGAAAGCGTTAGCTACTAGTGTTCTGTGTCCACTCCAGTCCTCAAAGACTCCAAAGCCCTTTTTAGGGCTGGTACATCAGTCTGCTTTTATTAAAAAATGTTTTATTATATTGCAGTTGCCTGCCTGTGTGTGAGAGGCCGCAGGCCCACAGACTGTACTGTGTGCACACCACTCATAGGGTGGCAGAGTACCTAGCAGATAAAAAAGTCATTTAATTTTTACCCTTTAACCCCTTAAGGACTCGGGGTTTTTTTCATATTTGCGTTTTCGTTTTGTGCTCCTTGCCTTCCGAAAGCCATAACTTTTTTATTTTTACTTTTACATGGCCATATGAAGGCTTTTTTTTTGCGGGAAAAGTTGTACTTTCCAACGCCACCATTTAATATTGTATACGATGTAGTGGGAAGCTGAAAAAAAATTCCAAATGGGGTGAAATTGCAAAAAAAAAGCAATTCCACCACAGTTTAACGACGTTTGATGTGCGTAAAACTGACCATTAAGATTTATTCTACAGGTCAGTACGAATTCGGCGATACCCAATATGTATATTTTTTTTTGCGTTTTGATAGTGAAAAAGAATTCAAAAGTGGGATTTTTTTTTTTTTGTCGCCATATTTCCCTATAACTTTTTTGTAATTAAGTGTATGACATTGTATGGGGGCTAATTTTTTGCGGGGCGTTCTAAACTTTTAGTTGATACCATTATGGGGTGTGTAGGACTTTTTGATCACTTTTTTTTTATTTTTTTTGAGGAAATGAAGTGTCCAAAAACGGCGAATCGGCCATTTGGGCCCTTTTTTCCGTTTTTCTGTTTGGGGAATATATTTTTATATTTTTATACTACGGGCGTTTTCGCACATTGCGACACCCATGATGTGTATTATTTTTTTATTATTTTATTTAAATTTTAGAGGAAAGGGGGGTGATTTGAATTTTTTTATTTATTTATTTATTTTTATTTTTTTTATTTTACACTTTTATATAGGTCTCATAGGGACCTATATAAATCAGTCATCTGATTGCTTCTAACATAAACTCCAATACACTTGTATTGGAGTTTATGAGGATTTTACTACGTTCCTATGAAGCCCTATTGCTAACAAGGGCTGCATGGGAAATAGTAAGTAGTAGCCTCGAATCATTCATTGAGTTCGAGGCTATTACATCCAGCGCTGCGATTCCCCCGATCACCACTAGGTCGCTGCCGACCGTGATCATTAGTCGCGGGGGTCAGCTACAGGAAGCAGCCGGACCCCACCAGCTATCGCGCCCGCAGCAGGCAGGAGCAGCTGCCATGCTTGGGGACTGGACCCATGACGTACGTATACGCCATGGGTCCTTAAGGGGTTAATATAATTTCAGTTGCCTGCCAGTGTATGTCAGGCCTACAGACTGTACTGTGCCCACTGCCAGTGCTCACCACTTATATCGGGTGGCACAGTACCTTGCAGATAAAAAAATCATTTAATTTTTATCCTGTAATATAATTTCAGTTGCCTGCCAGTGTGTGTCAGGCCCACTGACTGTACTGTGCCCACTGCCCACCACTCATATAGGGTGGCACAGTACCTTGCAGATAAAAAAGTCATTTAATTTTAACCCTTTAATATAATTTCATTTGCCTGCCAGTGTGTGTGAGGCCCACTAACTGTACTGTGCCCACTGCCAGTGCCCATCACTCATATAGGGTGACACAGTACCTTGCAGATAAAAAAGTCATTTCCTTTTTACCCTTTAATATAATTTCAGTTGCCTGCCAGTGTGTGTCAGGCCCACAGACTTTACTGTGCCCACTATCCACCACTCATATAGGGTGGCACAGTACCTTGCAAGCATAGTACCACTAATCAAAAAAAAATGACAGGCAGAGGCAGGCCACCCCGCAGGGGCCGTCGTGGTCGTGGTGCTGTGATTTCCTTTGGCCCTAGAATAATGCCCAGTATTCAGAGTCCACATACCCTGAAATCAAAAAATTCTGAGGACATAGTTGACTGGCTTACACAGGACACCCAATCTTCTACAGCTTCCGATTGGAACCTTGACGCACCATCCTCCTCCAGCTCAGCTTCGTGCACCTCTAAAGTTACCACTCGCCCACCCGCCGCCACCACCAACACTAGCACCAAAGCCGCTTCATTTGATCTGTCAGAGGATTTATTTACACATCAGTTGGAAGAAATGAGTGATGCGCAACCATTATTGCCAGAGGATGTAGATAACAGGGATATGTCTCAGTCAGGCAGCATTACACACATGGACATACGGTGTGATGATGATGTTGTACCCGCTGCTGCTTCCCTTGCTGAGTTGTCAGATACAAGTGAAGCGGTTGATGATGACGATGTGTCCATGGATGTCACGTGGGTGCCCGCTCGAAGAGCAGAAGAACAGGGGGAAAGTTCAGTTGGGACAGAGAGGAGGAGGAGACGAGTTGGAAGCAGGGGGAGGTTGTCACAAGGAGCTTGTGGCACAGTCAGACAGCATGTTTCGGCACCCAGGATCAGCCAGACAGCACGCCAATCAACGCATGCTGTTGCCACCAGCAGAATGCCGTCATTGCAAAGCTCAGCAAAGTGGCATTTTTTTTGTGTCACAGCGATGCCATAATCAACCTGTGCCAAAAGAAACTGAGTCGTGGGAAGTCCAACACCCACCTAGGTACAACTGCTTTGCGAAGGCACATGATCTCACATCACAAACACCTATGGGATCAACACATGAGTACAAGCAGCACACAAACTCAAAGCCACCATCCTCCTCCTGGTCCAGCATCTTCAGCCATGTCAACCACTGCTGTCCTCCTTGCCCCCTCTCAACCACCTGCCACTCACCTTCAGCAGTTACTGCTCATCTGCGCACAGTCAGGTGTCTTTCAAGGAAATGTTTGAGCGTAAGAAGCTATTATCACAAAGTCACCCCCTTGCCCGGCGTCTGACAGCTGGCTTGTAGGAACTCTTAGCCCGCCAGATTTTACCATACAAGCTGGTGGAGTCTATTTTCACAAAAGACAATCCCCAACCTGTACTCTATTGTGGAAAAGGAAGTCATGGCATGTCTGGCACACAGTGTTGGGGCAAGGGTCCATCTGACCACTGATGCATGGTCTGCAAAGCACGGTCAGGGCAGGTATATAACGTACACTGCGCATTGGGTAAACCTGCTGACGGCTGCTAAGCATGGAATGCGTGGTTCTGCAGCGGAGTTGGTGACACCGCCACGACTTGCAGGCAGGACTTCGCTAACCTCCTCGGCTGAGTCCTCTTCTGCTGCTGCGTCTGCTCCACATCAACTGCACCCTCCCAGCTCACCAGGGGCTATTCCACATCCCGGATACAACAATGTCACGCCATCTTGGGGTTGACTTGCCTGAAAGCAGTCCCACCAGACCAGCACTTCTGTCCGCCCTGAACGCACGGGTGGTTCAGTGGCTGACCCCGCACCAACTGGAGTTCGGCAAAATTGGGAGTGACAACGGAAGTAATCTGTTGGCGGCATTGAATTTGGGCAAGTTGACACATGTGCCATGCATGGCACATGTGTTGAATCTGATCGTACAATGCTTTGTGTGTAAGTACTCAGGCTTACAGGACGTCCTCAAGCAGGCCAGGAAGGTGTGTGGTCATTTCAGGCATTCCTACGCAGCCATGGCGCACTTTTCCGATATTCAGCGGCGAAACAACATGCCAGTGAGGCGCTTCATTTGGGACAGCCCAACATGTTGGAATTCAACACTCCTAATGTTCGACCGCCGGCTCCAACAAGAAAAAGCCTTCAACGAGTATTTGTATGACCGGGGTGCTAGGACAGCCTCTGCGGAGCTGGGTATTTTTTTGCCACGTTAATGGACGCTCATGCGCAATGCTTGTAGGCTCATGCGTCCTTTTGAGGAGGTGACAAACCTAGTCAGTCGCACCAAAGGCACCGTCAGCAACCTCATCCCATTTGTTTTCTTCCTGGAGGATGACCTGCGAAGAGTAATAGATCAGGCCATAGATGAGCGTGAAGAGGAAGAGTTGTGGTCACCATCACCACCAGAAACAGCCTTATCATCATCGCTTGCTGGACCTGCAGCAACGCTGGAAGAGGAGTCTGAGGAAGAGGAGTCAGAGGAGGAATGTGGCTTTGAGGAGGAGGGAGACCAACCACAGCAGGCATCCCAGGGTGCTCATTGTTGTCACCTATCTGGGACCCGTGGTGTTGTACGTGACTGGGGGAAGAACAGACCTTCAATAAGATCAGTGAGGACGAGGAACGGGAGATGAGTAGCTCGGCATCCAACCTTGTGCAAATGGGGTCTTTCATGCTGTCATACCTGTTGAGGGACCCTCATATAAATAGGCTGAAGGAGAACGACCTATACTGGGTGGCCACGCTACTAGACCCCCGGTATAAGCATAAAGTGGCTGAAATTTTACCAAATTCCCGTAAGTCGGAAAGGATGCATCATTTCCCAAACAAGTTAAAAAGTATGCTTTACACAGCGTATAAGGGTGATGTCACAGCACAACGGGAATCTAACAGGGGATGAGGTGAAAGTAATCCTCCTACCACGACCACGCCGGCAAGGACAGGATGCTTTACAGACATGTTGTTGATGGAGGACATGCAAAGCTTTTTAAGGCCTACTCATCGCCACAGCCCTTCGGGGTCCACCCTCAGAGAACGACTCGACCGACAGGTAGCAGACTACATCGCCTTAACTGCAGATATCGACACTCTGAGGAGCGATGAACCCCTTAACTACTGGGTGTGCAGGCTTGACCTATGGCCTGAGCTATCCCAATTTGCGATAGAACTTCTGGCCTGCCCCGCTTCAAGTGTCCTGTCAGAAAGGACCTTCAGCGCAGCAGGAGGTATTGTCACTGACAAGAGAAGTCGCCTAGGTCAAAAAAGTGTACATTACCTCACCTTTATTAAGATGAATGAGGCGTGAACACCAAAGGGACTGACAGTGGGGGATGCATTTGAGTAACAAAGGCCAGATGAGATGCCTTGGGCAAAAAATGGTCCCCTCGCTGCTGTATTTAATCTCTGCATGCCGGATGACTTGCGTGACTTCTCCGCCACCAACTAGAGTTCAATCCGCAATGTTTTAGTACACTTTCTTCCTGGAAAACATCAATTTTTCTGGCCGTTGCTACAGCAGTGGCTGCAACAATACCAAATTTTTCAGGCATGTGTACATTCTTAATTTTTCTGGCCTCTGGTGCTGCACTGTGGCTGCAAAAACAAAACAAAAAAAAGTCACATACATGTGTCAATTCCCCTTCGTGATCGTTACCTTGTTGTGGTGAAGGGGCTTGTGTATCACAATGAAGCGATCACCTCTATGAGTGTGTTGGCAATGTTGGCACACCCCAGATGATAAGGTCGTTGCTTCATTGTGAACAGACCAAAAGCGATCGGCTGGATAATTTTTCATAGAAAAAACATTAATTTTCTTTGTGATCATCTAAGGTGATCATTAAAGCCTACTTTAACAATGGGCCCACACTGCAGAATCATTGTTTTCTGGGTCACTTAACTGTCACTGAACTACCTCAGCATGACCATAGGCTTTGAAAAACCGCCATCGCCTGCAATCTCCCAAACGTGCGCATGAGCACAGTCATCACTACACCAAGATTGACGCATAGAGGAATAAAATGTATGTCATGAGTGTGTCAACTATTGACAACTCTTTGCGGTTGTCTAAAATCTATTTGATACACATCCCCTGATAGGGGACGTAACAGGGATTAAACTGATAAGAAAAGTACTACTTAACACACCACTCATATAGGGTGTCACAGTACATTGCACTGCGCACGCGCAGTGCCCCAAATTGGAAGAAAGAGGACCGACCAACCATCTTTTTCCATCTCCCGGTTCCTAAAATCTATTCCATACACCGGCCCTTCATAGGGGACAAAACAGATATTAAACTTGTAAGAACAGATTTTTTTAATTTAAAAAAAAGAGGACAGCCTCTGCGGAGCTGGGTATTTTTTGGCCCCGTTACTAAACGCTCATGCACAATGGCTGTAGGCTCATGCGTCCTTTTGCGGAGGTGACAAACCTGGTCAGTCAAACCCAAGGCAATATCATTAACCTCATCCCATATGCGTTTTTTCTGGAGCGTGCCCTGCGAAAAGTGCTGGATCAGGCCGTAGATGAGCATGAAGAGGAAGAGTTGTGGTCACCATCACCACCAGAAGCAGCCTTGTCGTCGTCGATTGCTGGACCTGCGGCAACGCAGAGAGAGGAGTCTGAAGAAGAGTAGTCAGAGGAGGAAGGAGGCTTTGAGGAAGAAATTAAACTTTTCATTTTCAGAGCCAAGTTTTTCCAAATTCTGTAAGATGCTTAGGGGGTCAAAGTGCTCAGTACCCTCCTTAATATATTCTTTAATGAGTGTAGTTTCCAAAATGGGGTAACTTTTTGATGGGGCTTCCACTGTAGGGGTACATCAGGGTCTCTTCAAATACAAAATGGTGCCTACCATTCTAGCAAAATCTGTCTCCAAAATCCATATTGTGCTCCTTTCCTTCTGACCACTGCCACATGCCCATAGGGAAGTTTACCACCACATATGGGGTTTTTCTGTAAACTGCAGAGTCAGAGTAATATATATTGAGGTTTATTTTGCTGTTAACCCTTGCTGTATTGCAAGAAAAAAATTGATGAACATAAAAAAATCTACCCAAAAAGTGACATTTTGAAATTTCACCTCCATGGTCCTTTAATTATTGTGGAACACCTAATGGGTTAACAAAGTTTTTAACATCAGTTTTGAATAACTTAAGGGGTGTAGTTTCTAAAATGGGGTAATTTATGGGTGGTTTCCATCATGTAAGCCCCTGAGAATCACTTTATAACTGAACTGGTGCTTAAAAAATGGTTTTGAAAATGTTATTGAAAATTAGAAAAATGGTTTCTAAACTTCTAAGCCTTCTAACATCCTAAAAAAATCTAATGAAATTTACAAAATGATTCCAACATAAAGCAGACATATGGGGAATGTTGATTGATAACTATTTTATGAGGAATTACTATCTGTTTTAAAAGTCAAAAACTTCAAATTTGACTCATCAGATTTGAAAAATCGGCCTGGGATCTAAGGTGAAAAGTGGCTCGGTATTGAAGGGGTTAAGAACCCATCTAAAGATATCAGTGAAGCAGATTAATAGCTATTGGATTTCTTACTTCCTTCGTTTTATGGACTAAGTATTATGGACTAAGTATGCAAAGATAACAAAGTAGATGATACAGTTGAAATACTATAAGGTATTGACAGATTCTCTATAGCTGGAGTGTGCATTCTCTTCTTTCTTTTTTGTGGGTCCAAGGTACTCCTGTCTGGTATAACTATTCAAAATATTAGTTTGTACATGAAATAAAAGTCCAAATTTTTTATGCACATCTGCCTTTTTCACTTCAACACATTAAAGAAAGTTCACTGATGTAATCACCAACCATTTGCAAACTGTTGCAAGATACATAATCTCATTTTTGATCATCTCAATCTGGAAACCATTCTAACCAAAGAAACATATGATCCGATAAGTGCCAAAAGCCTTACAGCAACTGTGACTCTATCCTACAGACATGTCCTCTGCCTTCGACACTATAGGCCACACCTTCCTGCTAAAAAAAAAACCTCTCTAATAACTTGGAATCACATATTTTGTTCTCTTCTGGATCTCCTAAAACCAGCTGTTTAATGTTTTCCACTCACAAGCCACCTCGCCATCACACCCTCTCTATGTTGGTATCCCTGAAGTATCTGACCTGGGACCTGTACTCTTGTCCATTTACACCTTTGGCTAAATCATAGAATATCTTGGCTTGCAGTTCGACTTTTATGTTAATGACATTCGAATTTACCTCTATTGCCCAGATGTTACCTCTCCGCTAGTCAGCATTTCACAGAGGTTATCAGTTATATTCTTCTTCTTTTACTTCTTCCGCTTCCTAAAACTGAGCATGGAGTCAATGGTATTCAACATCTTTTCCCCATCATAATTCCCTCACCAGAACCATCAATCGCAGTTAACGGATCCAGATTTTCCTCAGTTTCATGTCTATTGCCTTGAAATAACCTTTGATTGTACCAAACAATACACCCAGGCCGTTACTAACTCCTGCCTCATCCACATAAAAGTATAACGAAGTCCCAGCACACGCTAGTTGTTTCAATCAGAAAGTATATATCATTAGGACTCATTGCAGCCCGTCCAGCCTTCATCAACTAGTGAGTCCTAATATATACTTTCTGATGCAATAAAGAGCATAAAATTGGAAACACGCACCAGGACTTCGTTATACTGTGCTACTGGAGATTGCTCCTCCCTGCTGCGGCAGGCACGAGAATCGTGTGCTGACCAGATTTATCTATACTCATCCACATAAAAAACATTACTCAAATTAGCTTTTTCCTCAAACTTTAGTCAGCAATAAATACTATAGCAGGACCTCATTATCTCCTGCCCTGACTGCAGCAACACTATTTTCTTTGGCCATCCATTAACACTCTTGAGCCGCTCCAAACCACCTTCAACTCTTCTGCCCTACAAATCCACCTTACCCATTATTTTTTCTCTGCCTCTCTCTTCTACCAGTCTCTTCACTGGTGTAACAAGGCCTACCTGGATAGGAATTCATAATTGATGAAGTAGAAAGTTGTGGCAGGCAGAGTTCTTGCAAAATAATAATCAAATCAAAAAGTCAAATGCAATCCAAATCAATCCTACCAGTATACTTTATTATTATTTTTTTGTTTGTTTTCCTTACAAAATTGGCACCTGAAGTTGAGGTGTCTATAGTGCTTTGGTATCTATACAGTCATACCCCACTGACATGTCAGCAAGGTACTGTTGTAAGGATTCTTCTGGTGCCACAGTGAGTGATATGCATGTAGAAGCACACATCCTGCTTGTACCAGCTCTGCTCGCTAAAAGCTATGCATTACACATCACCGAAGTTAGGCAGGAGATTGCATAGCACATCGCTGCTTCTGTCTGTACATGGCCCACTGTGGCCCTAGTAGAATCCATATACCAGTGCAGTGCTGACATGTTTAAAAAATATAAAGAAGTCAATTATATTACAAAAATTGTAAAATGTTTTACATAATTTCCATTCCCTTATATAAGAGTTAGAGAAACAGTGTAGCACAGCAACGACGGATGTTTCCATAAACCCCTGCTTTCAATTGCAACATGGAAGAGGTCACCATATGCCAACTGAATCAGGTTGGTGGACCTCCGTTCTTGTGAAAGGTACGAGACAAAAAGGTGGGACCTGTATACATAAAGCAAACATTTATAGAATAGCCTATGTGAACCTTGTCCTCATGATCAATGGAGGTCCCATCAGTCAAACCAGGCCCTGCCCCATTTTTATCATGGCAGAAGCAGCAAGAAATTGAAAAAAGGTGCAAATTGTTGTGCAGAATTTTTTCCTACCATGGCATGGTGATTTCTTTACCATGACATAACTTTACTTCTTTTCTTTCCTTCAAGATATAATTTCTCTCACTGCATATTACTTTATAATGGCTATGGTGTAATCATGACTAATCCAGCTAGTACCTACCTTTCTTAATCACTGAACTATTTTGATTTATTAGGAAGTGTTCAGAATCTAGAGTTTAAAGTATCTTCTAAAAGACCCACAACTTATTCACAGCAAGTAGCATAGTTACTGAATAATACTGCTATATAACAGATCTTCTGGACAAGAAAAAAAAAATGAGTTAGCACTAAATAGCAGAAAACTGGCACTATAATGAAAAAAAGTAAATGGTAAAAAGTGATTTTCCTGTTCAGCCTCTAGGCTAAACCTGCCATAGTTACACCTACAGAATATGGTTAAGCATATTATTTAGCTGATGGTGATATGATTTGGAACTAGACTTAAAAAGGAAACAGTGAGGGTAATTTATCGTAAAGGAACTTTAAAGTCACTAGTACCACTTGTAAAATTCATAGAATAATAAATAGGTCTTCACCTTTTGAGAAAACAGTGATGAATCCATGGGTGGTGTTTATTTGCTGTGTTACTGGAAGCCCATTTACTTCCTGGGAAGTCTCAAAGTTGCACAAAAAAGTGACCTCATTCATAAGAACATGTATTCTTTGTTTGCCAACTCTCTGCCAAGTATCAGGTTGTTCTTGATTGAGTAAGGTGAAAGGAATGAAGTGCTTTAATAAAGCATAGTTGTATTCCACCTACTGTATTATATAATCAAGCAAACAATCCCAGCGGAGGCCAGAAATACATAATACAATTTAATATAGAAATTCTGAAGGAAGGCATTGTTCACACAGACTATTGAATAATATTGTTAATATCTTATGATTCCATTATTATCTCATCTGCTCAATATTTGGGTCCCCTGCCCATCACTGCACAAATCTGACTTTGAAAAACCTAGTGGAAGACTGTTTTCTATTACCTTGAATGAGTGATATGATGATGGCAATGACTAGTATACTATTAGGCAATGCCAAGGGTAAACTCTGTGGCAAAATACAGCAACAAACTCAAAAAAAAAAAATTCTGCTTGTGTTAATAGGATTTTACAAAACTATATTTACATGTCTACTTGCAAAAGTTATCTAAAAAACGTTTGTAAATCCCTAAAACTGCACCAACACACTTTCTTTCAGCATTGGCATGTTGCCCAGCCTGCCAGTCAGTGTACTGTGTGATGTCCCACTTGTGCAGGGTGTGGACAACTGGGGGCCCACTTTGCTCAGGGGCCCATCGGAGGATTCATCTGCTCACTGTGGACAAGACTTAGCCTAACTGATCTGATGTTCATAACTCACTTTAATCATGTGCAACCCATGATTACTATTATTTTTAGTACTTTTGGTTTCTTATTGCTTATAGACATTTTAAACTTTATCATCATTTGAGGAAAACTGACCATATAAATTGTCCAACTTAACAATAATAAATAGCAACTGTAGAATAGCAGTACTTCTATACTGAAATGCAGCCAGTGGGTAGCAAAGCTGCTGCTCTCGCTTCTCGGACACTCGTCTGTTATAAACCAATCATTCATAAAGATTTGATTTGAAACAAAACACAACTTGCACATGCAGTTCATACAATACACCTATTATATACTGAATCTAAAAGAGCTACCTGATAAGAGTGGAATTATTGTAATAGAGGTAAATCAGATGTCTCTTGGTACTGAATCTGCTCAGTATGTGTGAGGTTGGCTCATGTCAATGTATGTTCCAAATGGCACTGGAGTATTAACAGTGGCACCAAAGCATAATGAAATGCAAACATAGCACAATGAACCTAGATTGTGATCTACACATAAAGAAATGAAACATTAGTGATTATTACTTGGAAGATCAGAGTACCCTATCCAAATAAAGACATGCTCCATTCTCATACAAGTCAGTTGTTTATACAGATGCTTTACTATGCCACATTTCTTCACTTCCTTCAGTTATTGTGCAATGAATTATACGACCCACTTTCATGACTTGTCAAAAAATCCCTTGGAGTCACTTTTTTCTCCAGCATTAGAGATTTACGTCCTTCTTTTCTTCACAGTTAAGTGACACATCCTTAGTTATTGGGAAGCTCTTTCTTGTGGATTTTGCAAATTCACTTTCAAGCCTATTAACCATCTATTAAGTGTTACTTTATTTTTTGATGTCTGTAATGGAATACAGTACATCATAGGCTTGCTTCGTCAGAAATTATGCTTCAAGGAAGCAAGTGCTGGGGGTCTATGAAATATTTACAACTGTACATACAGATCAAAGTCTGCACAATACCCAATGATACCTTTACAAGTAAGGTAGTTTCTTTGTGTGCTTTATCATGTCTTAGATACTGATGAAGAGGAGCTAATACACTGCCAAGGCTTATAGACTGTGACCCCAGGTCAGAAACCAATGCATGCACTGCAAGTTTCAATGTGAAGCCCAAATTGCCTCATATTAATTAAGATGTCCCATTAACCAGATTGATTATGATTGTTTAGATAAATGCATTTCTACAAATCACTTGTTTCATTAGGAGCTATTAACTTAAACATGGTTCACAGAGCAAAGAGGATGTTAGTTATAGCTGATGGTGTGTGGCAGCATGTACAGCACTAATATGGCCATGGAGAGGCTGCCAGAACATAGCCTATGTAAAGAGAAGACCAAACCCACTCTGTGGCTAATTCCGACAGAAGAGGCTAGCACCAATACAACACTCCTCCAGACCGGATGACCAATTCTGATTAGTGGTGGATCGGAAAGATGTTATAAGTACACCTACCTTATGCTGGGGAACTGAACATGGTTTCTAGACAAAGAAGCAAGGGGATTAATTTACTGTTGTTACCCGTGTAACTGAAAGACCAGTTTATTTCTCTCCACAAGGGAGTCACTCTAGAGATACAGTTCAACCAGACTAGAATAGCAAAGCATACACTGCAGTCACCAAACACAATGTGGAGGACTATGGTCTCTGGATGACAAATATGTTTGATGGTCAATAATATGAAAATAATGATAATAAACAGTGCATAATTAACTAATATATAGAAGATAATGGTCAGAAACAGTTGGACAACAGGTTTGAAAGAACAGCCCAATTTCTATTGGTAACAATGGAGGAGAGTTAGGGGGAAAAGGGAGAAAAAATACCATCCTCTACAAAAAAGTTAATTTTTAATAATCAAAAAGGAAAGGTGTACTGAAATGGCAGGGTTTTAGCAATTCTCTCTTGATTATATTTTGATTGACACTAAATTAACAATTGTGGCCCCTTCAAGCTCAGTAAAGCCATATACTAAATTAATAATGACATAATTTATGAAGACAGGTTTCCCGAGCATTCATAGTAACTAGGGTTGAGCGAACCCGAACTGTATAGTTCGAGTTCGTGCCAAATTTTGGGGTGTTCAGGACACGGACCCGAACCCGAACATTTCCGTAAAAATTCCGGTTCGGGTTCGGTGTTGAGCGCCTTCTTGGTGCTTTTTGAAAGGCTGCACAGCAGCCAATTAACAAGCGTCATACTACTTGCCCCAAGAGACCATCACAGCCATGCCTACTAATGGCATGGCTGTGATTGGCCAGAGCAGCATGTTACCCAGGCCTTATATAAGCTTGAGTCACATAGCGCTGTACGTCACTCTGCTGTTATAAGTGAAGGGAGAGGATGCTGCTGGACTTGTGATTTCAGGGAGAGAATAGGAGAGAATCTAACTCAGCGATCTACCTAAATATAGTTGTGTGGGTGCAGGGCACTATCCTTTTACCCTGCCCTGAGCTCATTGACCAAAAAATACTAACTTTTAGAATTCTGTTAGTTAGATGGGTGGCGGCGGCCATTTTATGCATGCTCAGTGCACCAGCATTTTTTGGGGGCAAACTACAACATCTGTATTAGTCAGTGTGCAATTTAAGCTAGAAATACACCCATCATTTTCTGGGGTTTGAAAAACACACTTTTTTTTTCAAAAAACAGTATTTTCCAGATCTGCAAGTGTTAAATTCAAGTTTAATATATACAGCATTCATATTCTGTTAGCAAAAAAAGACTTTTTGTGCAATCTACAACATCTGTATTAGTCAGTGAGCAATTTAAGCTAGAAATACACCCATCATTTTCTGGGGTTTGCATAACACATGTTTTTGGCAAAAAACACTATTTACAGGTCTTGCCGCATCAGCACGTGTTAAATTAAAGACTTATATACTGCTGTCAAATTTAGTTGTTAAACAAACAGTTGTTTGGGCACAAAAAATTTTGTTGGCAGCCTTTGATGCAGATGTCATTGTGAGATGCACCCTTAATACATTTGAGTTACATTCAGAGATTTTAAATACCGCCATTTGGTGCACCAATATTGAATTCAGGCCTACAGAGGTTCAGGCCCTGTGAGATCCCCCATATACATACAGGGGTTTGAATTAGGCATTTGAAATACAGCCATTTAAAATACCGCCTTTTTATGCAAAGATATATTCACTTCAAGCCTACACTGATTCAGGGCGTGTGTGATCACCACTATACATACAGGGGTTTGAATAAGGCATTTGAAATACAGCCATTTGAAATATCGCCTTTTTGTGCAAAGTTATATTTACTTCAAGCCTACACTGATTCAGGGCGTGTGTGATCCCCCATATACATACAGGTGTTTGAAGAAGGCATTTGAAATACAGCCATTTGAAATACCGCCTTTTTGTGCAAAGATATATTTACTTCAGGCCTACACTGATTCAGGGTGTGTGTGATCCGCCCTAAACATAGAGGGGTTTGATTCAGCAATCTAAAATACAGCCATTTAAAATACAGCCATTTAGTGAAAAGATATGTTTACATCAGGCGTACACTGATTCAGGGTTTGTGTGATCCCCCCTATACATAAAGGGGTTTGAATTAGGCATTTAAAATACAGCCATTTTGTGCAAAGATATATTTACTTCAAGCCTACACTGATTCAGGGCGTGTGTGATGCCCCTTATACATACAGGGGTTTGAATTAGGCATTTAAAATACATCCATTTGAAATAAGGCCTTTTTGTTCGAAGAGATATTTACATCAGGCCTACACTGATTCAGGGTGTGTGTGATCCCCCCTATACATACAGGGGTTTGAATTAGGCATTTGAAATACAGCTATTTTAATTACAGCCATTTAGTGAAAAGATATATTTACTTCAGGCCTACAGTGATTCAGGGTGAGTGTGGGATCCCACCTATACATACAGGGGTTTGATTCAGCAATTTAAAATACAGCAATTTTAAATACAGCCATTTAGTGCAAAGATATATTTACTTCAGGCCTACACTGATTCAGGGCCTGTGTGATCCCCCCTATACATACAGGGGTTTGAATTAGGCATTTGAAATACAGCCATTTTAAATACAGCAATTTAGTGCAAATATATATTTACTTCAGGCCTTCACTGATTCAGGGTTTGTGTGATCCGCCCTATACATACAGGGGTTTGAATTAGGCATTTGAAATACAGCCATTTTAATTACAGCCATTTAGTGCAAAGATATATTTACTTCAAGCCTACACTGATTCAGGGCGTGTGTGATCACCCCTATACATACAGGGGTTTGAATTAGGCATTTAAAATACATCCATTTGAAATACATCCTTTTTGTGCAAAGAGATATTTAATTCAGGCCTACACTGATTCAGGGCGTGTGTGATCCCCCCTATACATACAGGGGTTTGAATTAGGCATTTGAAATACAGCCATTTTAAATACAGCAATTTAGTGCAAAGATATATTTACTTCAGGCCTACACTGATTCAGGGTTTGTGTGATCCGCCCTATACATACAGGGGTTTGAATTAGGCATTTGAAATACAGCCATTTTAATTACAGCCATTTAGTGCAAAGATATATTTACTTCAAGCCTACACTGATTCAGGGCGTGTGTGATCACCCCTATACATACAGGGGTTTGAAGTAGGCATTTGAAATACATCCTTTTGAAATACATCCTTTTTGTGCAAAGAGATATTTAATTCAGGCCTACACTGATTCAGGGCATGTGTGATCCCCCCTATACATACAGGGGTTTGAAGTAGGCATTTGAAATACAGCCATTTGAAATACCAACTTTTTTTGCAAAGATATATTTACTTCAGGACTACACTGATTCAGGGTGTGTGTGATCCCCCCTATACATACAGGGATTTGAATTAGGCATTTGAAATACAGCCATTTTAATTACAGCCATTTAGTGCAAAGATATATTTACTTCAGGCCTACACTGATTCAGTGAGTGTGGGATCCCCCTATACATACAGGAGTTTAATTTAGCAATTTAAAATACAGCAATTTTAAATACAGCCATTTAGTGAAAAGATAAATATACTTCAGGCCTACATTGATTCAGGGCGTGTGTGATCCCACCTATACATACAGGGGTTTGAATTAGGCATTTGAAATACAGCCATTTTAAATACAGCAATTTAGTGCAAAGATATATTTACTTCAGGCCTACACTGATTCAGGGTTTGTGTGATCCGCGCTGTACATACAGGGGTTTGAATTAGGCATTTGAAATACAGCAATTTGAAATACAGCCTATTTGTGCAAAGATATATTTACCGTATTTTTCGCCCTATAAGACGCACCGGCCCATAAGACGCACCTAGGTTTTTGGGGAGGAAAATAAGAAAAAAAATATTTTTAACCAAAAGGTGTGCTTTTGGTGGTTTTGGAACTAATGGTGGTCTGTGGATGGCACTATTACTGGGGATCTGTGGATGTCACTGTTATGGGGGATCTGTGGATGACACACTGTTATGGGGGATCTGGGGATGACACACTGTTATGGGGGATCTGGGGATGACGCACTGTTATGGGGGATCTGGGGATGACGCACTGTTATGGGGGGATCTGTGGATGACGCACTGTTATGGGGGATCTGGGGATGACGCACTGTTATGGGGGATCTGGGGATGACGCACTGTTATGGGGGATCTGTGGATGACGCACTGTTATGGGGGATCTGTGGATGACGCACTGTTATGGGTGGGATCTGTGAAGGATACTGTTATGGGTGGGATCTGTGAAGGATACTGTTATGGGTGGGATCTGTGAAGGATACTGTTATGGGTGGGATCTGTGAAGGATACTGTTACAGCCCCCTGTAACAGTATCCTTCACAGATCCCCCATAACAGGGCTGGCACTGTTATGGGGCATCTGTGGATGGCACTGTATGGGGGCATCTGTGGATGGCACTGTATGGGGGCATCTGTGGATGGCATTGTTATGGGGGATCTGTGGATGGCATTGTTATGGGGGATCTGTGGATGGCACTGTTATATATGTGTGTCATCCACAGACCGTCCCCACCCCATAACAGTGCCATCCACAGATCCCCATCCCATAACAGTGCCATCCTCAGACCCCTCCCCCATAAAACTGAGCGAGCTGGGAGGGACTGGGAGGAGGAGCTGGGGGCCGGCAATTGCGGAGGGGCCGGTGCAGTGACTGTACTCCGCCCCCTGCACTATAGAAATACAAAATATTTAATTAAATTAAAAGTTCCTGTCTATGTCCCCACCCTAATATTACCGACACATGGCAGCTTGTTGAAAGCAGGCAGTCCGGGCGGCCGGCGCGTCACTCACTGACGTCACGTGCCTGCGCCGCCTACTTCATTCATAAAGTAGGCGGCGCAGGCACGTGACGTCAGTGAGTGACGCTGCCGCCCGACTGCCTGCTTTCAACAAGCTGCCATGTGTCGGTAATATTAGGGGTGGGGGGCATAGACAGGAACTTTTAATCGGATTACATATTTCATTTTTCAATAGTGCAGCACTGGAGCGGGGGACGGGGCGGAGTACAGTCACTGCACTGGCCCCTCCGCAATTGCCGGCCCCCAGCTCCTCCTCCCAGTCCCTCCCCGCTCGCGCGTACATCGCAGCTGGCGATGTAAAAATTACAGCATTCGCCCCATAAGACGCAGGGGCACTTTTCCCCCATTTTTGGGGGGAAAAAAGTGCGTCTTATGGGGCGAAAAATACGGTACTTCATGCCTACACAGATTCAGTGCGTGTGTTTATCCCATTATATATACAGGGGTTTGAATTAGTCACTTGAAATACATCCATTTAAAATACAGCCTTTTTGTTCAAAGATATATTTACTTCAGGCCTACAATGATTCAGGGCGTGTGGGATATCCCCTATACATACAGGGGTTTGAATTAGGCATTTGAAATACAGCCATTTGAAATACAGCCATTTTGTGCAAAGATATATTTACTTCATGTCTACACTGATTCAGGGTGTGTGTGATCCTCCCTATACATACAGGGGTTTGATTCAGCAATTTAAAATACAGCCATTTGAAATACAGCCTTTTTGTGCAAAGATATATTTACTTCAGGCCTACACTGATTCAGGGTGTGTGTGATCCCCCCTATACATAACGGGGTTTATATTAGGCATTTGAAATACAGCCATTTTAAATACAGCAATTTAATGCAAAGATATATTTACTTCAGGCCTACACTGATTCAGGGTTTGTGTAATCCGCCCTATACATACAGGGGTTTGAATTAGGCATTTGAAATACAGCCATTTGAAATACAGCCATTTTGTGCAAAGATATATTTACTTCAGGCCTACACTGATTCAGTGCGTGCGTGAATCCCACTATACATACAGGGGTTTGAATTAGGCATTTGAAATACATCCATTTAATAGACAGCCTTTTTGTGCAAAGATATGTTTACTTCAGTCCTACACTGATTCAGGGAGTGTGTGATCCCCCCTATACATACAGGGGTTTGAGTTAGGCATTTGAAATACAGCCATTTGAAATACAGCCATTTTCTGCAAAGATATATTTACTTCAGGCCTACACTGATTCATGGCGTGTGTGATCCCCCCTATTCATACAGGGGTTTGAAATAGGCATTTGAAATACAGCCATTTAGTGCAAAGATATATTTACTTCAGGCCTACACTGATTCAGGGCGTTTGGGATCCCCCCTATACCTACAGGGGTTTGAATTAGGCATTTGTAATACGGACATTTGAAATACAGCCATTTTGTGCAAAGATATTTACTTCAGGCCTACACTGATTCAGGGTGTGTGTGATCCCCCCTATACATACAGGGGTTTGATTCAGCAATTTAAAATACAGCTATTTTAAATACAGCCATTTAGTGCAAAGATATATTTACTTCAGGTCTACACTGATTCAGGGCGTGTGTGATCCCCCCTATACTTACAGGGGTTTGAATTAGGCATTTGAAATACAGCCATTTTAAATACAGCAATTTAGTGCAAAGATATTTTTACTTCAGGCCTACACTGATTCAGGGTTTGTGTGATCCGCCCTATACATACAGGAGTTTGAATTAGGCATTTGAAATACAGCCATTTTAAATACAGCAATTTTGTGCAAAGATATTTTACTTCAGGCCTACACTGATTCAGGGAGTGTGTGATCCCCACTATACATACAGGGGTTTGAATTAGGCATTTGAAATACAGCCATTTGAAATACAGCCATGTTGTGCAAAGATATATTTACTTCAGGCCTACACTGATTCATGGCATGTTTGATCCCCCCTATTCATACAGGGGTTTGAAATAGGCATTTGAAATACAGCCATTTAGTGCAAAGATATATTTACTTCAGGCCTACACTAATTCAAGGTGTGTGTGATCCCCCCTATACATACAGGGGTTTGAATAAGGCATTTTAAATACAGCCATTTGAAATATCGCCTTTTTGTGCAAAGTTATATTTACTTCAAGCCTACACTGATTCAGGGCATGTGTGATCCCCCCTATACATACAGGGGTTTGAATTAGGCATTTGAAATACAGCCATTTGAAATACCGCCTTTTTGTGCAAAGATATATTTACTTCAGGCCTACAATGATTCAGGGAGTGAGTGATCCCCACTATACATACAGGGGTTTGAATTAGGCATTTGAAATACAGCCATTTGAAATACAGCCATGTTGTGCAAAGATATATTTACTTCAGGCCTACACTGATTCATGGCGTGTGTGATCCCCCCTATTCATACAGGGGTTTGAAATAGGCATTTGAAATACAGCCATTTAGTGCAAAGATATATTTACTTCAGGCCTACACTGATTCAGGGCGTGTTGGATTCACCCTATACATACAGGGGTTTGAATTAGGCATTCGTAATACAACCATTTGAAATACAGCCATTTTGTGCAAAGATATTAACTTCAGGCCTACACTGATTCAGGGTGTGTGTGATGCCCCCTATACATACAGGGGTTTGAGTCAGCAATTTAAAATACAGCTATTTTAAATACAGCCATTTAGTGCAAAGATATATTTACTTCAGGCCTACACTGATTCAGGGCGTGTGTGATCCCCCCTATACATACAAGGGTTTGAATAAGGCATTTGAAATACAGCCATTTGAAATATCGCCTTTTTGTGCAAAGTTATATTTAGTTCAAGCCTACACTGATTCAGGGCATGTTGATCCCCCCTATACATACAGGGGTTATAATAAGGCATTTGAAATACAGCCATTTGAAATACCGCCTTTTTGTGCAAAGATATATTTACTTCAGGCCTACACTGATTCAGGGCGTGTGTGATCCCCCCTATTCATACAGTGGTTTGAATTAGGCATTTGAAATACAGCTATTTTAATTACAGCCATTTAGTGCATAGATATATTTACTTCAGGTCTACATTGATTCAGGGCTTGTGGGATCCCTCCTATACATACAGGGGTTTGAATTAGGCATTTGAAATACAGCCATTTGAAATACAGCCTTTTTCTGCAAAGATATATTTACTTCAGGTCTACACTGATTCAGGGCGTGTGTGATCCCCCCTATTCATACAGTGGTTTGAATTAGGCATTTGAAATACAGCTATTTTAATTACAGCCATTTAGTGCAAAGATATATTTACTTCAGGTCTACATTGATTCAGGGTTTGTGTGATCCCCCCTATACATACAGGGGTTTGAATTAGTCATTTGAAATACATCCATTTGAAATACAACCTTTTTGTGCAAAGAGATTTTTACTTCAGGCCTGCTTGATTCACGGCATGTGTGATCCCAACTATACATACAAGGGTTTGAATTAGGCATTTGAAATACAGCCATTTTGTGCAAAGATATATTTACTTCAGACCTACACTGAATCAGGGCGTGTGATCCCCCCTATACATACAGGGGTTTGAATTAGGCATTTGAAATACAGCTATTTTAATTACAGCCATTTTGTGCAAAGATATATTTACTTCAGGCCTAAACTGATTCAGTGCATGCGTGAATCTCACTATACATACAGGGGTTTGAATTAGTCATTTGAAATACATCCATTTGAAATACAACCTTTTTGTGCAAAGAGATTTTTACTTCAGGCCTGCTTGATTCAGGGCATGTGTGATCCCAACTATACATACAAGGGTTTGAATTAGGCATTTGAAATACAGCCATTTTGTGCAAAGATATATTTACTTCAGACCTACACTGAATCAGGGCGTGTGATCCCCCCTATACATACAGGGGTTTGAATTAGTCATTTGAAATACAGCCATTTGAAATACAGCCATTTTGTGCAAAGATATATTTACTTCAGGCCTAAACTGATTCAGTGCATGCGTGAATCTCACTATACATACAGGGGTTTGAATTAGGCATTTGAAATACATCCATTTGATATACAACATTTTTGTGCAAAGAGATATTTACTTCAGGTCTACACTGATTCAGGTAGTGTGTGATCCCCCCTATACATACAGGGGTTTGAATTAGGCATTTGAAATACAGCCATTTTGTGCAAAGATATATTTACTTCAGGCCTACACTGAATCATGGCATGTATGATCCCGCCTATTCATACAGGGGTTTGAATTAGGCATTTGAAATACAGCCATTTTAATTACAGCCATTTAGTGCAAAGATATATTTACTTCAGACCTACAGTGATTCAGGGCGTGTGGGATCCCCGATATACATACAGGGGTTTGAATTAGGCTTTTGAAATACAGCCATTTGAAATACCAACTTTTTCTGCAAAGATATATTTACTTCAGGCCTACACTGATAAAGGGTGTGTGTGATCCCCCCTATACATACAGGGGTTTGATTCAGAAATTTAAAATACAGCCATTTTAAATACACCCATTTAGTGCAAAGATATATTTACTTCAGGCCTACACTGATTCAGAGCGTGTGTGATTCCCCCCATACATACAGGGGTTTGAATTAGGCATTTGAAATACAGCCATTTGAAATACAGCCATTTAGTGCAAAGATATATTTACTTTAGGCCTACACTGATTCAGGGTGGGTGTGATCTAGCCTATACATGCAGGGGTTTGATTCAGCAATTTAAAATACAGCCATTTTAAACACTACCATTTAGTGCAAAGATATATTTACTTTAGGTCTACACTGATTCAGAGCGTGTGTGATCTCCCCTATACATAAATGTGTTTGAATTAGGCATTTGAAATACAGCTATTTTAAATACAGCCATTTAGTGCAAAGATATATTTACTTCAGGCCTACACTGATTCAGGGTTTGTGTGATCCCCCCTATACATACAGGGGTTTGAATTAGGCATTTGAAATACAGCCATTTGAAATACAGCCATTTTGTGCAAAGATATATTTACTTCAAGCCTACACTGATTCAGGGCGTGTGTGATCCCCACCATACATACAGGGGTTTGAATTAGGCATTTGAAATACAGCCATTTTTTGCAAAGATATATTTATTTCAGGCCTACACTTATTCAGGGTGTGTGTGATCCCCACCATACATACAGGGGTTTGAATTAGGCATTTGAAATACAGCCATTTAAAATACAGACATTTAGTGAAAAGATAAGGAAGTCACAAGGAAGGAATTTATGGGTGAAGACTGGGTGGAAGATGATGTGGAGGACGATGAGGTCCTCGACCCCACATGGAATTAAGGTCATGCGAGTGACCGATGTATTTCGGAAGAAGAGGAGGTGGTCGCACAGAGCCACCAGCACAGCAGAAGAAGGAGCTGGGTGCTAAAGAGGAGCTGCCATCCTCTAGACAGTACGCCTCCTGCTTCCCACCGCAGCTTGGGACAAAGGAAACCAAAGCCAGGTCCAAGGAGTTTCCTGGCACGGCAGTTCTTCAGACAATGTACTGACGACAAGACATGAGTGGTTTGCACGCTGTGCAATCAGAGCCTGAAGCGAGGCATAAACGTTCTCAACTTGAGCACAACCTGCATGACCAGGCATTTAAGTGCAAAGCACGAGCTGCAGTGGATTAGACACCTCAAAAACCAAGACAGGTCTCTTGCCCCTCCTGCTTCCTCTTCTGCTGCATCAGCAGCCTCTCCATCCACCTCTGGAGTGACAGTGCCACCTGGCACCCCACAAACAGAGGATATGCCAGCAACACCAACACCTGGGTCACCAAGCATCTCCACAATGTCCCACGGAAGCGTTCAGCTCTCCATATCCCAAACGCTGGAGAGGAAGAGGAAGTACCTCCCTCCCCTCCCGCGATCCCTAGCCCTGAATGCCAGCATTTCTAAATTACTTGCCTTTGAAATGCTGTCATTCCGTCTGGTGGAGACGGATAGTTTTAAAGGCCTTATGGCGGTGGCTATCCCACAGTACGTCATGCCCAGCCGCCACTACTTTTCAAGGCGAGCCATCCCTTCCCTTCACAACCAAGTAGGGGGACAAAATCAGGTGTGCACTGCGCAACGCCATCTGTGGCAAGGTGCACCTAACTACAGATACGTGGACCAGTAAGCACGGTCAGGGCCATTATATCTCCATAACACCGCACTGGGTAAATGCAGTGGCGGCTGGGCCTGAGGCGGATAGCAGTTTGGCGCATGTCCTTCCACCACCGAGGATTTCAGGGCGCTTCAGTTTGCCTCCTGTTGCTTCCTCCTCCTACTCTTCTTCCTCATCCTCTACCAGCTTACCTACATGAACTGACTGACAGGGGTCAGCCCCTGGAACTTCTGGAAGAGGGGTTAGGTGGTCACTTGGACCTAGCGTAACATTTGCAACCTCTCTGACTAGTAATAGGTAAAATTTTATCTTTATTAATCACTCTATTAAAAATACATTAACTACTTGGGAACATGCAACTTCTGTGTCTCCAATTTGGGCACATGGCCTGAGCTTGCCGTTTACCCCTTGGAGGTGCTGGCCTACCCTGCAGCCAGTGTATTGTCTGAACGTGTGTTTAGCATGACTGGAGGTGGTTATCACAGGTTAAATGTCCCAATGTTTTGGGGTGTACCCTAGATTTTAAAAAAAAATTTAAACCAAAAAGCAGTGTAGGCTACCCCCTCCTCTTCCACCGCCGTTTCCACCTACATCGCCACATTCACTACCTCCTCAACCTTCTACTCCATATGGACCTAGTCCACCTAGATCAAGATTATTATTTTTTATTTTTACCTATTTTATGTTATTTAAAGTCATTTCCCTTTCCACATTTGTTTGCAGAGCACTTGCCATGCTCTTAACAACATTGTGCTGGCATTTGCAGCCCCCTTTCCATGACATTTTTACAGCCATTTTAGTGCTCAAAAGTTCGGGTCCCCATTGACTTCAATGGGGTTCGGGGTCAAATTCGTGTCAACTTCAGGTCCCGAACTCAAACTTTTTTCCGAAGTTCGTCTGAACCCGTCGAACCCGAACATCCAGGTGTCCGCTCAACTCTAATAATAACAGATGAAATTAGAAAGTAATGAACAAACTTTCCCCATCTGCACAGGATAGGTCATCTATTCTGTGTGTACCCATTAACCAATAAGTCCTGATGTGGTTTGTCAATCAGAGAATCATTGGAACCTGGTCAATGTTCATCCTGCTTTGTTTGATTATGCAGCTTCATCTCCATGTGTGTTTTCAGTTTATTTGTTAGATCCAACTGAGGTTCATATTCCAGGTTTTATGGTGACTAGATAGTGTTCAAAAAATCAATTTTTTCTTGATTCTCTGAGATAGTACAACCGACTAAATAATCAAAAAGATGAGTGTATGTGTGACTAACAATAGTATCAACACCAAATAAACTGAAGAGACGCACATATAAAATGATACCCCTACTGAATATAAAACGTACTCAATAGTACAGGACCTGTTGCACTGTAGACATAACATGAAAGCCAAAATACAAATCATGTAAGTACGCCCCTTGAAAAAGCGGAGTGCAACTCGCGTTGGGGTGCGCTCTTTGCTGGTCTAGGGTCCGATCTTTCTATGGTCCTACGTTCCTCAGGTAATATGAGTTTATTTTATACTGTTGTTTTTCTTTTTTTCACCCGTTTTTAGTCATGTACTTGGGGTGATTTGTATTTTGGCCTTCATGTTAGGTCTACAGTGCAACAGGTCCTGTACTATTGAGTAGGTTCACATTCAGGGGGGTTGCGGTATACTGTCTGCCTTTTTTAGGCACTCTTTAATTATAGCCCCTTCTTCTGGCACTTTTTCCCCCACATGTAGATCATGCTATCTCTTGTCTGGCAAATGAGCTGCTCGTCGCAGCGCTACCCTGCATTGCTGCTGCTTATATAATTATTGTTTTGTTATGTCTTTTGTAATATTCATAATTTAATAAATATCTTGTATCATTTTATATGTGTGTCCCTTCAGTTTATTTGGTGTTGATTCTCTGAGATGTAAATAATTCTGATTCAATATGAAATCTGGAATCTGGCAAATCAATTCTACTATATTTAATGGTTACCCTCAATACTATCAGGGTTATATCAAACCATACAAAAGAAGGTCAATGGCGCTTCTTTTTTTAGAAAAACTATTTGGAAAAAAGTAGTGGGACACCTACACAGCTTTTATAACATCCCAATCTGAATCCATAGGCATTAATATGGCCTTGGTCAACTGTTTTCAGCTAAAACAGTCTGCACTCTTCTGGAAAGGCTTTCTACAAATTTTTTGAGAGTGTCTATGGGAATTTGCGGCCATTCATCCAGAAGAGCACAGAAGAGCATTTAGGAACACACTAATACTGGAGTTGCAATATCCATTCCAGTTCAAACCAAACATATTTGTTGGGGTTGGGATCAGGGCTTTGTGTGGGCCAATCAAGTTCTTCCACACCAAACAGACCTAACCATCTATTGGTGTAAGTTGGCTTTGTGCACTAGGGGCTGCAATCAAGACCCACTCTTTCCCTAATGCTTGCAAAAGCTGCATAGTTAGGTACTTGATTTTATACACCTATGAAAATCGAACTGAATGAAACACTTAAATTATTAATTGATATCATTAGGGATGAGCAAATCGACTTTGGATGCCTTATCGAAAGTCGATTCGCATAAAACTTTGTGCAGTGGCTAGGTTTGGGGTGGCCCCAACACTACGCTGTGTTCCCCGGACACCGTCGAGGTGTCACCAGGTGTTGCTGCTTTCCGAAAGGGATGGTAAGGCGTGGTGCAGCCCAATGGAAAATAAGTCCAGAGAGTCAGGGTCTGCAGTAAACCAGAGTGTTTCTTTACTGGAGGAATTCAGGTACAAAATAATACAGACAAGGCATTGGGCTGGCTTCTCCAGCCTCCTCCCTGGCAGAAGAAGGGTTTGATGCTGAGCAAAGTCCTGAGCTAGCTGTCCCTATTTCTCTTCAGAAGGCTGGTTCCCTGGTCCAAAACACTTACAACAACCTCATATTCATCCAAACATTGTCCCCAGATCAAACAACTACAACTATATTCCAAAGCAAAAAAGGAAGATCATGGGACTATAACCATAAAATATATATTAATCTTTATTAAGTCCATATATATAACTTCAATACAAAATATAGGAGAGGAAGGCACGATGGAAAAATTACAGAAAAAAATTCAAAAGGGACATCAGGCAAAGCGCTCTTTGTCAAAAATGGAAGGACACAATCATAGCCAAATACATTAGTATGTATATACAAAGCTGAATATATATAAAGTATAAGGAGCGCCTCAATTATTGTACCCCACATAAATTTATAATTTATCAAGCCATATATAATGAAGAAAGAGTAAGGCAGCTCTCACCAGCTATAGAACACCCGCTGTGCACGGATGCCGCACCTGGATGCGGGAGTATACAATCAGGCAAGAAGAAAAATCCAGCTCCGCTCGGGTGACTCATATTCTTAGACTTTATTCCAGCGGTAAAAGCTTTATACAAGATGCGAAAAACTGTTACACGTTTCAGACCTCTATAATATCTGGGTCCTTCCTCATGACAAACATACAAATAAGATGGAAGCTACCCCTGATATACAACCCTCCAAAATCAGGTTGACAAGCAGCACCTGAAAGAAGCAGGTGTCAGAGGGAGGTTCCATACAAACCTCAAAGGAAAATATATAGACAAGCAAGAAACATATAAAAAATCCTAATATAAAAATGTAATCAATATACTGATGTATTCAAAACAAACATAATATAATCAGTATTGTAGAATCAAATCATGTCGCTTATTGAGGCCCTCTGGCTGTCGGGATCCCAATTGGAAGATCCAAAAGGCCTCTCTGTTCAGAAGTTTTCTTCTGTGATCTCCACCTCTGGGTGGTAGAGAGACCCTTTCAATACCCTGTACCTTTAAACCAGAGATATCACCCGCATGAACAGTATCCTTGATTTGGGAGTATCCACTGGCTGTCTCAGCATTAAAGAGAGGGATTATATCTTTGTGGAACACCCGGTATCCCCCATATTCCATGCACTCCCGAAAGTTCACAAGGATGTATTCCCTCCCCCACTCAGACCCATTGTGGCTGGAATCGGCTCATATTGTGAGCGTTTCTGTGAGTGGGTTGATTCCCTCCTCCAGCCTCTAATACCCCTCATCCCGGGATTTATTAAAGACTCTCGGTCTGTGTTACAAGTTTTCACAGATTTTGAATGGGATGAGAATTTAGTGTGGATTTCTGCAGACATCACTTCTCTCTACACCAATATCCCACATGAATTGGCCCTTGTATCCCTGAGTTGGTTTTTAAACCATTATAGTGATTACACTTTGGAACTTATGGAGTTTATTACCTTGGTGGTGGACTTTCTCCTCAGACACAATTATTTTGTTTGATGGTACTTTTTTTCTACAGGTATCTGGGGTGTCGATGGGGGCAAAATTCTCCCCCTCCATTGCTAATATTTTTATGGCATGGTGGGAGGGTCGTTTTCTCCTCATCGACACCTCCCCCTTTTTGGACCGTTTACTCTGGTATGGACGTTACATCGATGATACACTTATGGTGTGGTCTGGTGATGTGGCGTCCACATCACCAGACCACTTATTTCAATTCTTGCATTGTTTCAATACAGTTTGTTTTTCAGTATGATTCCACTGAGATTCATTTTTTGGATTTGTGTCTGAGGGGGAATGTCCCCACTCGGGGGGTCATTACATCTACCTATCGCAAAGAATTGGCGGGGAACACTACTCTGTTTGCCCGTTCATGTCACCCACCATATATTATTAGGAACATTCCTAAAGGTGAATTGATTCGTGCCCGTCACAACTGTTCTGATAATGACATATATGAGAAAGAAGCATTTAATGTGAAGAACAGACTCCTGCGTAGGGCTTATCCTCAACATAATATAGATCGGGCCAAAAGAGTGGTCTCTAACATGGATAGACATTCTCTGATTTTTCCTGAATCACAGCCTAAATCAGATATTTCCATGTCTGAAAAAGGTCTACTTATTTTGTTACACAATACAGCAAAGAGTTCCCTGCGATTTGTAAAATAATAAAAAAGTATTTCCATATTCTCAATATTGATGGACAATGGTCCGATATTGTCTCTAATGGTGTCAAGTGTGTTGCCAAAAGAGCCCCCACCCTCAGCAATTTGGTTAGCCCTAGTTTTTTCTCAGAATTCACATTATCTACATGGCTCCATTATACAGGTAGCCATAAATGTGGCCACAAAAAATGCATTTGTTGCAAACATATGGTTACAGACAAAATATTTAGATCGACTGCACATCGCAAACAATATGACATACGATCATATATAAACTGTAACACCAAACATGTTATATATCTCATTACCTGTGACATATGTTCTTTACAATATGTGGGTTGTACTATTAATCCCCTACAAAATAGGATCCGCAAGCATATATCTGATAAACCACACCATGAGAACCGCAATATCTCTGCTGCAAGTTTGCACTTTGCGGTTGTTCATGCGGGTGATATCTCTGGATTAAAGGTACAGGGTATTGAAAGGGTCTCTCTACCACCCAGAGGTGGAGATCACAGAAGAAAACTTCTGAACAGAGAGGCCTTTTGGATCTTCCAATTGGGACAGCCAGAGGGCCTCAATAAGCGACATGATTTGATTCTACAATACTGATTATATTATGTTTGTTTTGAATACATCAGTATATTGATTACATTTTTATATTAGGATTTTTTATATGTTTCTTGCTTGTCTATATATTTTCCTTTGAGGTTTGTATGGAACCTCCCTCTGACACCTCCTTCTTTCAGGTGCTGCTTGTCAACCTGATTTTGGAGGGTTGTATATCAGGGGTAGCTTCCATCTTATTTGTATGTTTGTCATGAGGAAGGACCCAGATATTATAGAGGTCTGAAACGCGTAACAGTTTTTCGCATCTTGTATAAAGCTTTTACTGCTGGAATAAAGTCTAAGAATATAAGTCACCCAAGCTGAGCTGGATTTTTCTTCTTGCCTGATCAAGCCATATATGTACAGCTAAACATATATGTAATATATCACTCTACCAGGGCAACACAAAATGTAAACCCAAGGTAATTAGATCGAAACTAGATATACAAAGCTGTATACATAGATAGCAAGTCACTCAATTGTGGCCATATTAACTGAATACATGAGACGTTCCTTCCTCTCCTATATTTTGTATTGAAGTTATATATTTGGACTTAATAAAGAGTAATATATATTTTATGGTTATAGTCCCATGATCTTCCTTTTTAAGTTTGGAATATGGTTCCCTGGTCCAAGGGTCGTGGTCCAGGGTCTGTGGCAGCATATCCCCGTTTCAGTATCTTCTTCTGGTCACTCAGTAGTCTGGCAGAGTCTCCTCTTCCAAGCACTGTTCCCTAACTGCAGCACACTAGGGGCTCTGACTGCTCTCCTTATACACAGTTTTTGCTAGACTAGAACCATCTAGTGGGAGGGGTGGAGTGGAGAAACTTAGCACAAACAGAAACATTGTTTCAGCTCCCGTCTGGTATAGACTTACATTAGAGCTTCGTTACTCAATGGCAATGACACAGCAGGTTTTCCAGACAAAAACAAGTTTCCAGTCATAACTATATAACTAAAACCAGACATTTAAAAGGTCAGGCTGTGTGCTTTTTGGTGGTAAACAAGTCTGGCTTTTTCCCTCCAAAACATGGTGGTAAACAAGTCTGGGGTTTTCCCTCCAAACCATGGTGGTAAACAAGTCTGTGTTTTTCCCTCCAAAACATCTTCTTCAAACCCTATGGCAGCTGTAGAAAATTACCAGCTTCTCAATGAAAGCCCTAACAGTCTCTCAGTATTCATTAACCCTTTCAACAGAGCCATGTAAATACAGTGATAATGAACAGGATATATATCACAACATATAAAATGCCGGTACACAGTATTAAACAGTGCAAGTTAACCCTTTTAGGTGAAATAAAGTAAGACTTTTTAACTTTGCATAGGGGAAATAGGCAAATGTCCAAAAATATCCAAATGTCAAAGTACTCCCTGCTCCATGGCACTACATTCGTTGTAATACTGTACAGAGCGGGAGATCCATAGAGTATTAGAATGTATTTGCTCCGATGAACCGAACGTATTACTTTGCGAAGTCTCGTGAGACTTTGTGTAATAATAACTTAGTGAATTAACTATTACTGTTTAAACCTTGATACTGAACTCAGGTTCGGTTCCAAGGTACCACTTCATGTGTGGAAGAGGAACAGGGACTTGGAAATTTATTACCTAGACAGTTCATAGTGGGAAATCCCTACTGTACATATAACAATACTAAAGGTGAATTATTTAAGGTAAATGATTGATTCACCTTTACTGGGCAAAAGCAATGGATAGTAAGGAAATATGTTGACTTTTTTTTAACTAAGAATATATGCCTACTGGAATTATAACATTACTGACATGATTTACTTGCAGAAATCTAAAAGAAAAAATAAGTTGTGATGACAACATTCCTTGAAAAACTCTCCACACTACATCATTGCATTGGAACCTGCATTTAACAGCATTTTATTTGTGTTTCTTTGTCCTTCACCTTTTCAAATTCTGTCATGCTGAAATAAAGGATCTATTTAGCACGAACTGGACATATAATCTGCCGTTTAGGAGTTTTGAATGCTACGCATTACTGCATTGCTATCATATCTCTCACTGCACTACCTTCATAAGATGAAAATACTTTACAGTTACATCATATCCTTGTGCTAATCTCTTTAAACTCAGCTCTCACAATTACATCTTTTATCAAGCATTTGCCTACATAGTCTATCTGCACAGGTAATTAATCTAGGGGAGAGCAAGTTAATTTATTTCACGGTACTGTGAAAGTCATTTGTATGTAGGAAATGGTAGAAACAACCACTAAAGTCACAATAAACATACATACAAAAGAACTGAAGACTGGCCTTCCTACATTAGTAAGTGCCTTGTATTAACGTTCTCTACATAATAAATGCCATTTGTTTAAGTGAAAAAAACCTTTAGGCTACGTTCACACAACGACATTTGTCGCGCGACAATAAGTCGCACTATTGTCACGCAACAATTTTTATAATGGTAGTCTATGGTGTCGCATTGCGACATGCAACATGCTGCGACTGCGACGCGACAGTCACAAAAAATCCATTCAAGATGGGTTTTTCTGCGACTGTCGCTTTGCAGTCGCAGCATGTCGCATGTCGCAATGCGACACCATAGACTCCCATTATAAAAAATGTCACGCGACAATAGTGCGACAAAATGTCGCGCGACAAATGTTGCTGTGAAGTTGTGCCCTATTTGTCGCGCGACTTATTATCGCGTAACAAATGTCGTCGTGTGAACGTAGCCTTAATCATAGCTAGTGTTAAGCGAATCAAAGTTCACAAAGTGGACTTCGATCTAAATTTTAGAAGTATTAGTTTAACCTCCTCGGGACCACCTAACGCACGGATGCGTCCGGCCGGCGGTCCTGTTGCTCTGGCTGGACGCATCCGTGCGTCATCTCGCAAGACGCGAGATTTGCTGTGCAATTGCGGACAAGAATAGGACATGTTCTATATTTTTGCGGAACGGAAGTGCGGATCCGCAGTTCCGGATCCGAGCGGGACAAAGTCTGTCCCTATAGAAGTGAATGGGTCCGTAATTCCGTTCCGGAATTACCCGTATGCTCAATATAAGGAGAATAGCAGAAACTCCTAATGCTGGCCATACGTGTAATGTTCGCGGAGACCCTCAAATGCCAAGGCAGTACAAACACCTCACATGTGACCCCATTTTAGAAAGAAGACACCCCAAGGTATACCGTGAGGGGTATGGTGAGTTCATGCAAAATTTTATTTTTTGTCACAAGTTAGAGGAATATGAGACTTTGTAAAAAAAAAAAAAAAATTTCCGCTAACTTGTGCCAATTTTTTTTTTTCTGTGAACTCGCCATGCCCCTCACGGAATACCTTGGTGTGTCTTCTTTCCAAAATAGGGTCACATGTGGGGTATTTATACTGCCCTGGCATTTTAGGGGTCCTAAAGCGTGAGAATCCAAATGCGTAAAAATGCCCTGTGAAATCCTAAAGGTACTCATGGGAATTTGGGCCCCTTTGCGCATCTTGGCTGCAAAAAGTGTCACACATGTGGTATCGCTGTACTCAGGAGAAGTAGGGCAATGTGTTTTGGGGTGTATTTTTATATATATACCCATACTTTGTGTGAGAAATATCGCTGTAAACAACATCTTTTTAAAAAATTTTATACAAAGTTGTCAATTTACAGATATATTTCTCTCACCCTACATGGGTATATGTAAAAATACACCCCAAAACACATTGCCCTACTTCTCCTGAGTACGGCGATACCACATAAGTGACACTTTTTTGCAGCCTGGGTGTGCAAAGGGGCCCAAATTCCAACGAGTACCTTTAGGTTTTACATGGCTGCTCACAATTTAGCCCCGCCCAAAATGCCAGAACAGTACAAACACCCCACAAATGACCCCATTTTGGAAAGAAGACACCCCAAAGTATTAACTGAGGGGCATAGTGAGTCCATGAAAAATTGAACTTTTTGTCAAAAGTTAGCGGAAAGGTAGACTTTGTGAGAAAAAACAATAAAAAAATCAATTTCCGCTAACATGTGCCAAAAAAAAAAAATTCTATGAACTCGCCATGCCCCTCACGGAATACCTTGTGGTGTCTTCTGTCCAAAATGGGGTCACATGTGGGGTATTTATTCTGCCCTGGCATTTTAGGGGCCCTAAAAAATGCGTAAAAATGCCCTCCTAAAAGGTACTCATTGGAATTTGGGCCCCTTTGCGCATCTTGGCTGCAAAAAAGTGTCACACATGTGGTTTCGCCGTACTCAAGAGAAGTAGGGCAATGTGTTTTGTGGTGTATTTTTACATATACCCATGCTGGGTGAGAGAAATATCTCTATAAATTGACAACTTTGTATAAAATTTTTTAAAAAGTTGTCATTTACAGAGATATTTCTCACACACAGTATGGATATATATAAAAATACACCCCAAAACACATTGCCCTACTTCTCCTGAGTACGGCGATACCACATGTGTGACACTTTTTTGCAGCCAAGATGCGCAAGTGGGCCCTAATTCCCATGAGTACCTTTAGGATTTCACAGGGCATTTTTACGCATTTGGATTCTCACGCTTTAGGTTCCCTAAAATGCCAGGGCAGCATAAATACCCAACAAGTGACCCCATTTTGGAAAGAAGGGGCCCCAAGGTATTCTCACTATTAGTGAGAAGAAAAGGAGGTAAAATTCATTTGGGGGGTAAGTTGCATGAAGGAGCAATAAACGGTGAAAGTAGTGTAGTACAGAATTGTAAAAAGTGGCCTGGTCATTAAGGGGGTTTAAGCTAGGGGGGCTGAGGTGGTTATGGGTGTGCACACTTATGCAACCATATTATTTTATTTTAATTTTTTTTATTCCCTCTACCTAAAAGATTTCAGTTTGTTTTTCAATTGAGTTGTAGGTGGAAAAAGTTATGAAATTATTTATCTTTGACTAATTTTTTTACAGCACAGAAACCTGACATTTTACCATGGGTGTGCAGACTTTTTATATCCAATGTGTGTATACATATATATATAGTCCAGAAAATGAACAGCACTCCGGTAAAAAGTGAAAACTCCCTTATTCACCCGTACGGTGCAACGTTTTGGCTCACTCTGATTCCATTTTCAGTAACATAGCTGTTTTCTTGGACAAAGTTCTGTGCCATTTCTCAGTGGGCGGTAGTTCTTACATACAAGACACAACAGACTTCTTGGTCAAACTTGGGGACATTGATTTGGTACCCCCTTCCCCGGTGTTGCTTGCCTTATTCGTTGTAACCTCACTATATACTTTGATTGTACATGAGAGAGGTATTTTGGCTGTTGAAAAAATGCTTAAGTTGTCATCCTTTACCTCTCACGCATCAGACTTTATCATCACTTTGTTGAATATCACAATTATTTCCTTTTTCAGGATGTTTTTTATTTGCAGAAACGTGGTGTGGCCATGGGGTCTCACGTGGCCCCCACATATGCAAATATATTCATGCGGTGTTTTGAGGAGGATGTCGTCTATTTATCCCACCACTTCAGACATGTTCAGAGGTGGTGGACATATATCGACAAGGCACTAATCCCTTTATTTAACTTGGGTATTAAAACATAACTTTTATTGTAATAAATGTATTAATAAAGGAACCCAGTGGTTAATATTAAAAACGCTGCGATGCTTTCTGTGGAAACAGAAACAGGACAATGGGAAACACGGGGCTGTGCACTGCTACCCGTGAGTACCAACTGCAGGAGCATGGGGTGGGGTGACAATGCTAGGTATGGTTCGTGCAAGGTAGTAAATATATCACAGGAAACATCCGTTCCTGAAACAGTAATACTGTATAGATCCTCCTAGCAATTGATCGGAACAGAAGCTCCTGACTTAGCACCCCAGCCCAAAGCACCTATAGTGTAAATATTAGCTGCTATAAACACTGTAAACCAGTCCAGCCGGACTTGGAGTTATTACTTTTCACACAGTCGCACAGCAGAGATTAAAATAGAGCTAACTGCCCCCCGACATGTTTCGCCAGTAACCTGGCTTCTTCAGGGGAAAACTATGTGCAATGATATCATTTTACGCAATTTGATTCTCTTTTTTACTCCCTCCACATACCTGAAGGAGCAGAGAGAGGAAGGACTTAGCATGTGTCCACTCCGGAACATTTACTGAGCACCTTTTGATTTAATTACAGCACTCAGTCTTTTTGGGTATGAGTCTATCAGCATGGCACATTTTTACTTGGCAAGATTTGCCCACTCTTCTTTGCAAAAACACTCCAAATCTGTCAGATTGAGAGGGCATCTCCTGTGGACAGCCCTCTTTAGATCACCCCACAGATTTTCAATCGGATTCAGGTCTGGGCTCTGGCTGGGCCATTCCAAAACTTTAATCTTCTTCTGGCAAAGCCATTCCTTTGTTGATTTGGATGTATGCTTTGGGTCGTTGTCATGCTGAAAGATGAAGTTCCTCTTCATGTTCAGTTTTCTAGTAGAAGCCTGAAAGTTTTGTGCCAATATTGACTGGTATTTGGAACTGTTCATAATTTCCTCTATCTTAACTAAGGCCCCAGTTCCAGCTGAAGAAAATCAGCCCCAAAACATGATGCTGCCACCACCATGCTTCACTGTGGGTATGGTGTTCTTTTGGTGATGTGTAGTGTTGTTTTTGCGCCAAACATATCTTCTGGAATTATGACCAAAAAGTTCAACCTTGGTTTTATCAGACCATAACACCTTTTCCCACATGCTTTTGGGAGACTTCAGATGTGTTTTTGCAAAATGAAGCCTGACTTGGATGTTTTTCTTTGCAAGAAAAGGCTTTCGTCCTGCCACTGTACCCCATAGCCTAGACATATGAAGAATACGGGAGATTGTTGTCACATATACCACACAGCCAGTACTTGCCAGATATTCCTTCAGCTCCTTTAATGTTGCTGTAGGCCTCTTGGTAGCCTCCCAGACCAGTTTTCTTCTTGTCTTTTCATCCATTTTGGAGGGACGTCCAGTTCTTGGTAATGTCACTGTTGTGCCATATTTTCTCCACTTGATGATGACTGTCTTCACTGTGTTCCATGGTATATCTAATGCCTTGGAAATTCTTTTGCACCCTTCTCCTGACTGATACCTTTTAACAATGAGATACCTCTGATGCTTTGGAAGCTCTCTGTGGACCATGGCCTTTGATGTGGGATGCGACTAAGAAAATTTCAGGAAAGACCAACTAGAGCAGCTGAACTTTATTTGGGGTTAATCAGAGGCACTTTAAATGATGGCAGGTGTATGCTCCTATTTGCCATGATTTTGAATGTGATTGCTTAATTCTGAACACAGCTACATCCCCAGTTAAAATAGGGAGTGCACACTTATGCAACCACATTATTTTAGTTTTTTTTTTTTTTTGTTTTCTTCCCTCAACCTAAAAGATTTGAGCTTGTTTTTCAATTGAGTTATACAGTTTATAGGTCACATTAAAGGTGAAAAAAAGTTCTAAAATGATTTATCTTTGTCTCATTTTTTTTACAGCACAGAAACCTGACATTTTAACAGGGGTGTGTAGACTTTTTATATCCACTGTATACAGTATATATATATATATATATATATATATATATATATATATATATATATATATAGTGTAAGAGGGTGCAAGGTGTTGTTTTTGATAGCAGGTACGTGTCACCGAGGTTGCTGGCCTCGGTGAGGTAAGAGCCGGGGTTTTTGGTCTGCAGCAGCTAGTGCTGCTCTGTTAAATAGCATGGCTGCAAAGCCGATCCGGGCCGGCTCTTACTGGGAGCAGCTAAAGAGTAGGGTGGGTGGCTGCTCCCCACGGTCCAGTCCATGTTTTGGGGCTGGGTATAAAACGCAGCCAGCAGCTGTGTCTGGGTGTGTGTGATTATCCTGGAGCCTGCAAACAGGGCTGAGGAATTCTCTGTCCTGGAGGAAGGAGCTCAGCAAGGTGGTGTTGCCCTGCGACCTGAAGGTGGAATCGCCTGCGGCTGAGCCGACTGCTAGGTGTGAACCCGCACCTAAACCACCCAAGGTGACTGGACCGTGTGTTGGCCTGTTTTTGGTTTTCCACATGATTTCTGTTGTGTATGAACTGTCACCAAGAGACTGTTTTCATTTCTGGTGTGCAAGTGTGAATAAAACACTGTTTGATGCACAATCTGGACTCCTTGTTTTGCCTCTAAACTGCACCCGCACCGCTGTCTACCAGAGCGACTCCCCACATTTGGTGTCGGATGCGGGCATGCGCAGTGAGGCTGGCGTGAGCGCCGAACTTTGTTTTTGCTGGGCAAAAGTGAATGTCCTATATTAAGCCGGCAAAGTTGCAGCCTGTGATCCCCGACAAAATGGAGGCGGCTGTGAAAGCCCTCATAGAGGCTAACGTGCAGCAGCGGGAGACCAACCAGCTACTGCTACAGCACGTGATGGCGTTGCAAGCGGCAGGAGCGTCCCACCGCGTCCACGATGCCCGGAAAGCTGTCCGTACCGCGATCCCTAAGATGACCCCCTCGGATGATGTTGAGACCTATCTGGCGGTGTTCGAGAAGGTGGCCGTGAGGAGAAATTACCCGAGAACAGTGGGCAGAGGTCATCGCTCCGTTCCTGGCGTCTGGACCCCAGCAAGTATTTTTGACCTCCCAGGTGACCAAGCAGCTGACTACCCGACTGTGAAAGGTGAGATCCTGGCAAGACTGGGGGTGAATGTTTTGGTCCGGGCCCAGCGGGTGCATCAGTGGGAGTTTAACCCGGCTGAACCCGCCCGGCCACAATACTATGACTTGCTACAACGGTTGCAAAAATGGCTGCAGCCAGACATACTGACTCCCACTGCTATGCTCGACCGTCTGTTAGCCGATGTCTTCTGGAGGGCTTTGCCTTACCCTCTCCAGCACTGGATCGGCCAGGTATCGCCCACCAATGCCCTGGAGATGGTCGACCTGGTGGAGCGATGCGAGGCCACCAGAAACCTGCAGGGAGTCTTGCTGGGAAGGGGTCAGTTAAACCCGGAGGCCTCTGCCCCAGTTCCAACGTCCGGCGACAGAGCGGCCTGCACGGAATATACCCCCTGCGAGCCCGCCTCCCGTGGTATGCTGGAGGTGTCAGGAGCCAGGCCACATCAGGGCCGACTGTCCGCGTCGGGATGAGCTGATGGAGGTGAACTACGGGGTCGCCACTCCTTGTATGCACGGAAGCTGTGCGCAACTGGCACCCGTGAGGTACAAGACCATAACCACCTGTGTCAGGTAGAGGTGGGAGATTCGCTGGCGGTGGCTCTGCTGGACTCCGGGAGTTTAGTCTCCCTGGTAAGGGCTGCCCTGGTACGGCCTGCGGAGTATACTGGCCGTAAAGTCGGGGTCCTGTGCATCCACGGAGACCTGAAAGACTATCCCACTGCACTAGTGACTTTGTCCACAGCGGCTGGTAGGTGGACCCACGAGGTGGCTGTCGCTACTACACTCCCACACGAACTAATACTTGGGAGGGACTTCCCGGTTTTCCGGCGCTGTGGCCGGCAATAAAGGTATCTGAGGGACCCGAGACAGGGGTGACCCTAGCAGAGTGGCCTGATACCGCTGGAAGGCCAGAACCCTGGGAGCCCGAGTCTGAAGGGCCGGCGGTAGGGGTGACCACTGCTCCGGCGGTAGAGGAAACAACCCCACTGAGTGTAATGGTGGGAGACACGGAGGACTTGCCACCGGGACCTGAGTTGGCAGACCTCAATGTCTCGGGGAAAATTTTGGGACCGCACAACACCGGGACCAAACCCTAACCAGGGCCTGGGAGAATGTGCTGGAAATTGATGGTAAACCCCAGAAACCAGGGGCTGAATTAATGTTCCCACGATTTATTGTTCTACAGGATATGTTGTATCGGGTGAACCAAGTCCGAGGTGAACCTGTTGAACAGTTGGTGGTGCCCACAGCGTATCGCAAGCTTGTCATGGAGCTTGCCCACCAGCATGTTCTTGGGGGACACCTGGGGTGGCAGAAAACCCAGGACCGCATACTGCAGCGGTTTTATTGGCCCGGTGTGTTCAAGGAGGTAGAAGATTATTGTAAGTCCTGTCCAACCTGTCAGATAACTAGCCCCCAGCCTCATTTCCGTAGTCCTCTGGTACCTCTGCCAATTATTGAAGTACCGTTTGAGCGAATCGCTATGGATTTAGTGGGCCTGTACCAAAGTCTGCCAGGGGCCACCAACACATTCTGGTAGTTCTCGACTATGCCACTCGGTATCCGGAGGCGGTGCCTCTGCGACATACCTCAGCTAGGCTCATTGCCAAAGAGTTAATGGAGATGTTTTCCCGTGTGGGCCTGCCAAAAGAGGTTCTGACAGACCAAGGGACCCCTTTTATGTCCAAAGTAATGAAGGAACTGTGTAAATTGTTGCGTATAAAGCAGTTACGGACGTCCGTTTACCATCCGCAAACAGACGGTCTTGTTGAGAGAGTTTAACCAAACTCTAAAAATATGTTAAAAAGGGTGGTGTCTAGAGATGGGAAGGACTGGGACCTGCTTCTGCCCTATCTCATGTTCGCAGTGCGAGAGGTACCCCAGGCCTCTACTGGGTTCTCGCCCTTCGAACTGCTTTATAGCAGACACCCTCGGGGCCTGTTGGATATCGCCAAGGAAGCATGGGAACAACAGCCTGTCCCCCACAAAAGTGTCATTGAGTATGTCACCCAGATGCAGGAACGGATAGAAAGGGTGTTGCCGCTGGTCCGGGAGCATATGGAGGCAGCGCAACAAGCCCAGAGTAGGGTGTATAATCGTCAGGCTCGGGTGCGGGGCTTCCATCCGGGAGATCGGGTTTTGGTTCTGGTACCCACCCTTGACAGCAAGTTCCTAGCTAGGTGGCAGGGCCCCTATGAGGTGATCGAGAAGGTAGGGAAGTAAATTACAAAGTACACCAGCCAGGGCGGCGCAAGCCGGAGCAGGTGTACCACGTGAATTTACTTAAGCCGTGGAAAGATAGGGACACAGCCGGCGACCACAGCCCCCGGCCAGGGCTTCTAGGTGAAAAGGGTCCAGCCCCACAGTTCGAGGCCTGTGAAGCAGTAACCACGGTAAAAATTGCAGACAGCCTGTCTTCCAAACAAGTTCAGGAAGTCAGGGAGTTCATCAGTCGGAACACGGATGTGTTCTCGGACCTCCCTGGCCGCACGTCTCTCATCCAACATGACATCGTCACTGAGCCTCAGGCCAAGATCCGGTTAAAACCATACCGGGTACCCGAGGCTCGGCGGCGAGCCATCGCGGAGGAAGTACAGTTAATGTTGAAGCTCGATGTCATTGAGGAGTCGAAAAGTGAGTGGGCCAGTCCCATAGTCCTAATACCCAAGCCGGATGGGACGTTGCGGTTCTGCAACGACTTTCGCAAGTTAAATGAAGTATCCAAGTTTGGCAGCGTATCCCATGCCCCGAGTAGGCGAGCTGGTTGAAAGTTTAGGACAAGCCCGTTATTTTCTGTGCTGGACCTCACTAAAGGGTACTGGCAGGTACCCTTAGCGAGTCGGCTAAGGAAAAAACCGCATTTGTTACCCGCAGGGCCTGTATCACTACAAGGTGTTACCCTTTGGCCTGCATGGCGCCCCGCCACTTTCCAAGGTTAATGGACATAGTGCTGCGACCACATCGTCGGTGCGCCTCGGCCTACTTAGATGATGTAGTCATCCACAGCACCGACTGGGAAAGCCATTTACCCAAGGTGCAGGCGGTAGTGGATGCCCTGAGGAAAGCCGGACTGACCGCTAACCCAAAGAAGTGCTCCATAGGGTTAGAGGAGACAAAATATCTGGGATATGTAATTGGGCGGGAGTCATCAAACCTCAGGTAACCAAGGTAGAGGCCATTCGTAACTGGCCCGACCGGTCACCACCAGGCAGGTAAAGTCGTTCCTGGGGATTGTAGGTTACTACATGAGGTTTGTGCCCCACTTTGCCACAATAGCAGCGCCGTTGACAGACCTCTTGAAGGGGCGAAAGTCTGGGAGGGTTAGCTGGAGTGAGAAGGCGGAGGAGGCTTTCGCCGCGTTGAAGTCGGCCCTGTGTGGGTCCCGGTTTTGGTGACACCCGACTTCAACAAGGAGTTTGTCGTACAGACCGGCGCCTCGGAGGTAGGCCTCGGTGCGGTACTGTCTCAGGAGGTCAACGGGGAAGAACATCCCGTTGTCTTCCTGAGCCGTAAGCTCAATCCCGCCGAGTCCAGATATAGTATAGTGGAGAGGAGTGCCTGGCTATCAAGTGGGCACTCGAATCTCTCCGCTACTACTTGTTAGGGAGGAGGTTCCGTCTGGTGACCGACCATTCCCCCTCAAATGGATGAGTCAGGCCAAGGAGAGGAATGCTCGGGTCACCAGGTGGTTCCTATCTCTTCAGAATTTCAAATTCTTCGTGGAACACAGGGCAGGCCGCTTGCAGGGCAACGCAGATGCCCTGTCCCGCGTCCACTGCCTCACGTGTGTTCACCCCTCAGGGTTGAACAAAGGGGGTGTGTAAGAGGGTGCAAGGTGTTGTTTTTGATAGCAGGTACGTGTCACCGAGGTTGCTGGCCTCGGTGAGGTAAGAGCCGGGGTTTTTGGTCTGCAGCAGCTAGTGCTGCTCTGTTAAATAGCATGGCTGCAAAGCCGATCCGGGCCGGCTCTTACTGGGAGCAGCTAAAGAGTAGGGTGGGTGGCTGCTCCCCACGGTCCAGTCCATGTTTTGGGGCTGGGTATAAAACGCAGCCAGCAGCTGTGTCTGGGTGTGTGTGATTATCCTGGAGCCTGCAAACAGGGCTGAGGAATTCTCTGTCCTGGAGGAAGGAGCTCAGCAAGGTGGTGTTGCCCTGCGACCTGAAGGTGGAATCGCCTGCGGCTGAGCCGACTGCTAGGTGTGAACCCGCACCTAAACCACCCAAGGTGACTGGACCGTGTGTTGGCCTGTTTTTGGTTTTTCCACATGATTTCTGTTGTGTATGAACTGTCACCAAGAGACTGTTTTCATTTCTGGTGTGCAAGTGTGAATAAAACACTGTTTGATGCACAATCTGGACTCCTTGTTTTGCCTCTAAACTGCACCCGCACCGCTGTCTACCAGAGCGACTCCCCACAATATATATAATTTTCTCCCCTGCAAATCATTTACCAATTCTTACAATTTCCCTGTGAAATGAACTAAAGCAAATGCTAGGCAGTTATGATCCCTTTATAGACTGACCATCCCATAAAAAGTTGGCCAACATTTTTCGATTCAAACTTTAATATTTCTACACTTCCCAAAGTGGGGAAAAAAACAAACAAACTGTATATTAACCCCTTACTGACCAGCCAGTTTTGGACCTTAGTGGCCAAGCAATGTTTTTCATTTTTTCATCACATTCCAAAAGCTATGCGGGACAAGGTGTAGTTTTAATGGCACCATTAACTACTTTTGCACAATAAAAGCCCTTTTTTAAAGGGAAAAAAAAGAAAATATTTTTGCAATGTCACATCCCCTGCAAATCATTTACCAATTCTTACAATTTCCCTGTGAAATGAACTAAAGCAAATGCTAGGCAGTTATGATCCCTTTATAGACTGACCATCCCATAAAAAGTTGGCCAACATTTTTCGATTCAAACTTTAATATTTCTACACTTCCCAAAGTGGGGAAAAAAACAAACAAACTGTATATTAACCCCTTACTGACCAGCCAGTTTTGGACCTTATTGGCCAAGCAATGTTTTTCATTTTTTCATCACATTCCAAAAGCTATGCGGGACAAGGTGTAGTTTTAATGGCACCATTAACTACTTTTGCACAATAAAAGCCCTTTTTTAAAGGGAAAAAAAAGAAAATATTTTTGCAATGTCACATCCCAAGACATATAACTTTTTATTTTTTGTTCTACTAGGCTGTGTGAGGGCTTGATTTTTGCTTTATGTCTTGATGGTTTTCATTTGCATCATTTTGGGGTATATAACACTTTTTGATAGCTTTTTATTCAGTTTTTTTTTAATATGCAAAAAACAGCAATTCAGCAGGATAAATATCTTGTGGGAGGATGAATCTTGGGAAAGGACAACGGAAAAATAAGGAACCTAAGGTGGCAAAAACAAGAATCTGTTGAAAGAAGTCATTATGGCTGAATGCCGTAATGGAGAAAAACCTAAAAATGGCTAATCCTTAATTTTTCGTTGCGTCACCAGAACAGAATTATGGACTCAACAAAATGGTATCGATAAAAACTACATAATACTCCACAAAAAATGAGCCCTTTACACAGCTGTAAAGCTCAAAAAAAGATATGGGGGTCAGAATATACAAAATATATAATATTTTTCATAATTTTTTTTGGCTTTCGTTTTTATTGCAAAATGTTCTGTAAATTTGAGGAACTTTTCTTTCTTAATGTATTATCCACATTTGTGGCAGAGGAACCATTGGGAGCCTCTGTTGCAGATTCTGTCACAATTAGCAGGAAATATAGTGCTGAATGCAAGCCCGTGTGTCCTTGTGTGCTGCTGGTATAGATTGATTTTAGAATGTTCTGGTTTCCTATATGAAGAAAAGCAACAGCAATAGGCTTCATGCACAGGACCATATGTTTTTTGAAGTATGCAAAATGTAGGATCCGCAAAATAGAGATGACATCCGTGTGATGTCCGTGTTGCATCCATTCTTTTGCAAACCCATTGACTTCAAGAAGTCCATTGTTTGCACTTTGAGGCCAAGAATAGGACATGTTCTATATTTTGGCAGGATGGACATATAGATGCGTTAAGCACACAGATCAAAAAACGGATGCAACACGGATGTCACATGGAGGTCATGCATTTTACAGTTTTGAGTTTTGTAGATCACAAAATACATACCTTGTGTGCATGGGGAAACTAATAGATTATTGTTGAGTTACATTGGGGCACATTTATTAAGACTGGCGTTTTAGACTCCAGTCTTAATAAGCCCCTGCGCTGGCTGTGGATCGCCGAAGTTATGTAGAGGCGCCTGCCTCTACACAACTTTGGCGTATCCACTGCCGATTCTAGATGTAAGACAGCTTCCTTGCTGTGTTACATTTAAAACATTTTCTACACCTAAACCAGGTGTCGAAAATGATGAATAAGACCTTCCCCGTCCACTCCACGTCCCCTTTTTTGGACTTGGTATGAGCCGGGAAGAAGTCGCAGATTCTGCATGGCATGTGACAGAATTAGCGCCAGATATACGCCACAAAAGTGAAGCCTCCATTGTTTTATTCCTTATTTTCACTTAAACCTAACAAAAAGAAAACCTACGCTGCAGCCAGCCACAATTATTTGCAGCAAAAATTAGGTCTACTATTTTGAAATTCCAGAAGTAATTTTTCAGGTACTGTAGATTATTTATAGTGAACAGGCCAGAGAACTGGAAGTGAGCATGTTGATTTAGAAAATCAATAAATGTCTAAATTAGATTTGGGACATTGACACCGCTTGACTCGAATGGCAAATGTCGTTTTAGGATTTTGACCCAGAGCAGGATTGTGGCAGACTGATAAATCAAAGTCCTATGTACACTCTTTCACTTAACGGACAAGAACATTAGATAATACAGTATGCATGAGATATGAAAGAATCCATAAAGCACACACTGTTCCAATTTTTATTACTTGAGAAACATACAAATCGGTTGTAGTTATATATATATATATATATATATATATATACAGGGGCGGGCATACCGCCTGTGCAGCTGGTTCATCTGCCAGGGGCCCAGCGTGCGAGGGGGCCCATACAGCTTGGACTAGTCCACTGGTGAGTGGGGCCCCCTTCCTGAACTTCAGACCGAAAGATAATGTGCTGCTCAGGGGCTGATTCATGGGAGGGCTGACAGGTGTTAGTGTAATCAGCACTCCTGGTCAGTTAGGCTGTGTCTACAGGGTCTGATTTTTACAAAATCGAGGCAAAAAAACTTCACATTTTGACACAATTTTCTCGAAAATAGGACCTTGTGGAGCCAACCTTACTGACCAGTGCTGATTGGTCTAAAAACTGTCACTCAAAAGCGCTGACAGGCTCTCCTACAATGAGACAACAACACTAAAGATGAGTGAAAAAACACCTTACTAAGTGATTAAAATGTAATTTTTATTGATAAACATGATTAAAATATTTTAATCATGTTTATCAATAAAAATTGCATTTTAATCATTTAGTAAGGTGATTTTGCACTCATCCTTAGTGTTGTTGTCAGATTGAATAAGGAGTGTAACGGTAAATGTCGTTTTTGTAGACAATTTGGACCGTGAGGTGATCTCCTACAATGACCAAGCTCTGCTAATCAGTGAGGAAGTAAGGAAGGACCCACTTCTGCTGTGTGGAGACCGAGCCCTGCTACTGAGAGGGAGAGGAGCCTGGCTGAGGACACTAGAAACAGCAATACAGAGCCTGGAGGTGAGGAAGGGATCTGTATGTAATGTAGTGTAAAATAGTTCCTGCATGTGTGACAGTGTGTGTGTAACAGTGCCTGCAAGTGTACAAGTGTGTGTATGTGAGAGTGTCTGCATGTATAACAGTGTGTCTGACCGTGACTGAATGTGTGACAGTGTATGTGAGTGACTGCATGTGTGACAGTGTATGTGAGTGACTGCATGTGTGAAAGGTTGTGTGTGTGTGTGACAGTGCCTGCATATGTGACAGTGTATGTGAGTGACTGCATGTGTGAAAGGTTGTGTGTGTGTGACAGTGCCTGCATATGTGACAGTGTATGTGAGTGACGGAATGTGTGACAGTGTATGTGAGTGAATGCATGTGTGACAGTGTATGTGAGTAACTGCATGTGTGACAGTGTGTGTGTGTGTGACAGTGCCTGCATATGTGACAGTGTATGTGAGTGACTGAATGTGTGACAGTGTATGTGAATGACTGCATGTGTGACAGTGTTTGTGTGACTGAATGTGTGACAGACAGTGTATGTGAGTGACGGAATGTGTGACAGTGTATGTGAGTGACTGCATGTGTGACAGTGTGTGTGTGTGACAGTGCCTGCATATGTGACAGTGTATGTGAGTGACTGAATGTGTGACAGTGTATGTGAATGACTGCATGTGTGACAGTGTTTGTGTGACTGAATGTGTGACAGACAGTGTATGTGAGTGACGGAATGCGTGACAGTGTATGTGAGTGACTGCATGTGTGACAGTGTATGTGAATGACTGCATGTGTGACAGTGTTTGTGTGACTGAATGTGTGACAGACAGTGTATGTGAGTGAATGCATGTGTGATAGTGTCTGCATGTGTGACAGTGTGTTTGTGAGTGCCTGCATATGTTGCAGTGTGTGTGTGTGTATGTGAGAGCGCCTGCAAGTGTGAGGATGCGTGAAAAAGAACGGTTGCATGTATGAAAGTCCAGTATGTGTGTTAGGGCTCATTCAAACGGCCACATGAAGGAGTCTGCATCTGTTCCGCAATTTTGAAAAATGGGTGTGGACCCAGTCATTTCAACGGGTATGCAGAAGATGCGGTCAGCACATCGTGTGGTGTCTGGATCCATATGTCCTTTCCGCAGCCCCGCAAAAACGATATAACATATCCTATTTATGTCTGCAATCAGGCTCGGACTAGCCCACAGGGGTACAGGGGAATCCCCCGGTGGGCCCCTGAGCAAAGTGGGCCCCAGTCTCCAACCCCTTGCACAAGTGGCACATAACACAGTAGACTTACTGCACTACATACATATATTCAATGTACAGCACCTCAACCAGCCTGTGTTCATTTAAAAAGCTTATTTATTATTAATTATATTTGAATGTATTCGTATGGTGGGCCCCCAAAATAAATTTGACTGGTGGGCCCTATGCATCCCAGTCCGACACTGTCTGCAATTGCAGACAAGAATAGGCATTTTCAATAATAGGATGCACACGGCCAGTCTCAGTGTTTTGTGGATCCACAATTTGCAGACTGTAAAGCAAGACCGTCTGAATGGGCCCTTAGGCTGGCACCACAAGGTGGCTGTGGCTGCAAAAAATCCAACCTGCTGAATTTCTTGCAACTTTTCAATTGTGATTTTAAGAAACTTGAAGGTCACAATGCGACCCCATTCATTGTAACTCAATGCATCGCAGCATTGTGCTGCTGTGATCCTTGGCTGCACAACACATTGTTGGCCAAAAGCACTGTGTAGCCTTAAAGGTGTCACTGTATCTATTTTTCATTTCCCCCCCTTTTTCATTGGTGCGGTACTTATTAAACGTTGCTTCCTGGGCCAGCGCTGCACTCCTGGTCCTTATATGCTGCTTGGTCTTTCAGGATTATGCACGTATTGTATATGTTTACGTCTGTATGTGTGGTTTGGGGAGGGGGGGTGCCCAGGGACATTCTTTGTACAGGGGACCTCTGGGGCCCTCAGTGTACCAGTCTGAAAATACAAGTATCAACATGCTTACAGCTTTCATAGCAAACTTGCAGTCTTGTGAACATAATGAGAGCCACAGGCTGCAGATATCATATATATACTGCACTGTACATTATATACAGTAAGCTCAGCAATCAGTGATAGATGGTAGCAAATAAGCTTAAGAAAATATCAGTTGGTAAATATGATTTTTACAATTTTAGTAATAACATCTCGTGATAAAGAAACTAATACAGAAAAAGAAAAAAAACTAAGCATGTTCCTGTCTGATTCAAAAGCCGAATGTTTACAAGCTGTTATTTCCCTAGATATGCATTGGACAAGGACTGCAGCATCCTCCTGTGGTCAAGTGAGAAAAATGTATTTCTGTCAAATTAGCTACATATTTTTCTAGATAATCTGCAGCACTGACCTACTCTTTGATCATTAATTGTCTGATGCATATTTAATACGCACAAAAATTCACGTGCAAGAACAAGAGAGCTAAATTCTTGGCTAAAGTAAAAAAATATTCATGAATTCCTCTAATTAAAAAGTAGCTGTAAACACATTTTTATGGCTTCTCAAGTCTTTTAGGCCATGTGCACGTGCAGAAGACATTTTCGGCTACAGAAACTGCCAGAAATCTTCAGCAGAAGCTGAAATGCGGAACAAATCCGCAACATGTGTACATGGGTGAAAACAGGCCATGCATATACAGATTTGTACCACCTTACCTTTCATCTTGTCTGTGATATTTTTGTCGCTAGATGCAGGGGTGTAGCTAAAGGCTCAAGGGCCCTGATGCAAGAGTTCAGCTTGGGCCCCCCTTTTCTCAGTGCTTTGGGGCCAGGGGCAGGGAAGCACATAGCATTCATGCTGCCTGAGGCAAAAATTAAAACGACATCCCCGCCTTCCCATTCCATGCCAAATTCTTGACCCAACCCCTTCCCTGCAGCCAGAAGTGTAATTTGAAGGTTATGGGCCCCAGTGCAAAAGCTATAACAGAGCCCTCCCAGCATGCACTTTCTATAATACCAGTGTCTTCTATTGCGGCACAATTGTCTTTGTGCCCCCTCAGGCTGCTGGGCACGGTAGCGACTGCTACCTCTGCACCCCTTATAGCTACGCCCCTGGCTAGATGACTAGCTTTTCAAAACAACAGGATTTTGCGTTATTGTGACATGAGTTGTCTATCATATATGCTTCTATGTGTGACCACCCAGTTGTGCTGTTGTAGATTGCAGCTAGAGATGAGCAAATTTATGGAAAGTTCGATTTGGCCGCTTCGACGAAATTCACAAAGAATTTCAGTAAAAAAAAAAAAACTTACCTTATCCATTTGATCGCGAAGAGTCAGCTGCAGCTATCTTAATTGAAGACATCTCTCATGGTGATGTGAGTTTGCGCAGTATCTTCAATGAAGATGGCTGCGACAGGCTCTTTGCACGCAAATGGATGAGGTGAGAATGTTGTTTGTTTTTTTTGTACCGCCATTTCATGGCAAATCGATTCATTACCATAAAACACAAGGAAATTCAGCTTGATGGTGAATCTCATTTTTCCTGAAATTCAGGAAATTGCAGTCTGCCATGGGTTTTTCTAGCATGTAGTGATATTATATTGAATTGGTTTATCACAAAATTGAAGTCCTTAAAACAAATCTGTCAGCAGTTTTGATCATTTTAGGGGCATACATAGAAATCACTGGGCAACATAGCAAGAATATAAATTGGGCCTTTATTCCCCTTTTATAGCCCCTCCCACTACCCATTCCAGACCTCTCCATTTGTTCCATAAACTATGCTTGCTGCTGCGTTTTATAATTTATGCCATCCCGGATTGGGATTACAAAACAGCCCTGGCACACAAAAGAGGTATAATATATGCAGTGTGTACAGGTATATAGTATATACAACAGTGTACTGTTATGTGAGGTACGAGGTATAATAGATGCAGTGTGTACAGGTATATGGTAAATACAGCAGTGTATTGACGTGAGGTATGAGTTATAAATTACAGCTTGTACCTCACATATCAGTCAACTGCTGTATATACAATATGTCTGTACACACTGCATATATTATACCTCGTACCTGACGTATCAGTACACTGATATATACACTATATATTTGTACACACTGCTTCTATTATACCTTGTACCTGACATATCAGTACACTGCTGTATATACTATATATCTATACATATTGCATCTATGATAATGTGTTATATACGCAGTGTGTTTGTGTGTGTGTATATATATATATATATATATATATATATATATATATATACAGAGCAGTGTATTGTTGTGAGACATACAAGGTATAATAATGTAGATGCAGTGTTTACAGAAATATGTGGTCAGTTATACATATGGTCACTGTGTGTGTGAGGTACATGAGGTAGTGGTTACTGTAACTGTCTAAAGTATTATATATGAGTGAGCAATGAGTAAAAACAGGGTATGGGGAGGGTAAATGATGAGAAGTGGAGGACCTCCTCTTACCGCTCTATTCCAGTCTGTATGGATCAATGCAGAGCTTATTGTGAACTTCTAATACTTGATGTTAGGGGTTGAAGGACCTGGGATGATATCATCACAGGTCCTAGCAGATGTCCCTTTCAAACCTAGGAACTACTCCATTTTTGGTGCAGTTCCTTTGCTAGATCCTGCAGGACTTGTGATGTTGAAGATGATGTCATCACAGGTCCTGGTAGATGCACTGTTATAACCTGGGAACTACACTTTACACTGTGCAGTTCCCTTACAGGACCTGTAATGACATCATCAAAGGTCCTTTAACTTTAGAAAGATAGACAGAAGCAATTAGGGGGCGGGGCCTCTCCTCCACTGCGGGCCCCTCTTCCTCACTGGCACCATAGCAGCTGCGTGGTCTGCCTATATGGTAGGTACGACACTGGTGTTACCTAAGCAGTGGGGATTGGCAGTGAAGAAGCTCAATTCAGGGAGCAGAACTGTTACAATTCATTACCACAATATTGTGCTTTGAAAAGCACCCCCATTTATAATACTGATATCTTCTTATGTTACTGAAAGACTTTTGGCCCCATTAAACTCCAGGGTTAGGGTGCAACTGCTACCTCTGCACCCCCTATAGCTACCCCCCAGGATCCAGTACAAATGCTGCTTTGCCAATTTATGATCCACCCATCGGATTCAAAATATGGATTCCTCTAATCAGGTGATATTTATTCAGTGATTCAGTTTCTACACCCATTTCTCCACTGGAGGGCTGCCTTTTTGTTTCCCTTAGATAACAACAGCACTTGAACTGGTCATAACATGGCCATTCATATAATTTGTAAAGTCTGAAGGCCCTGCCATTATTTTCATATGTTGTTACCTTAGGACTTTGTGCTACGATTAAAAAAATAATAATAATACAGTTTTGCCTATCATTCTGCACTGAATACCCGATAATGAGAAAACGAAAACAGAATGTATTAAATTTTTCCAAATTTATTAAATAGCAAAGACTAAAATTTCACATAGACATACCCTTTGCTATAGCACCAACCTATATCTATATATATATATCTATCTATATATATTTATATATATATATATATATATATATATATATATATATATAGTATGTCATCCCTTCAGATTCAGAAAAAAAATGCACTGCATGTTTAACTTATTAGTGTTTCCATAATAGGTAGTTCTGTCTTTTTTTTTACAGTTGAGCTTTCACTTAAGAGATTACGTTATTGTGTTCTTGTAAGATCACACTCATAACCTCCGAATTAATATAGAGTGTCTAACCACTAGTGAATTTACTTTTATCTCCTCTTTTGTTGTCATGTCCTGGGGGAGAAAACCTTAAAGGGAGGGGCATCTTTATAAGCATTCTAAAATCATTGCATAGCTCTCATACCATAGTGAAGTCATCCTAAGTGTGTGTACAATGCCTTAGCCTGTCTAAGGATAACTGGCTTCCATTTATAGGTATACTCTTGATCCATAAAAAAAATTAATAGATATCCTTTCAGGAAAACATTTTTAAGCAGGAGTACGTCATCCAGTGATTCACTGCTGGTTTAGATGTACAATGTGAATTTTCTACTCTTTGTGATGTCTTTGTATTACAAATATAAATTACATATATGTATGATATATATATATATATATATATATATATATATATATAGCCGGTTTTAGACAAAATATGGCCCTGGGCAAAATCAAAAGTGGGGCCCCAAATCTTGTAATAATATACGAACAACACAGTTACATTCTGTCGATTCTGGCCCTCCCTCACAGATTTACACCCCATAAAGGTCCTCATACAGTTCTTCACCCTAATGGCCCTAGAATACACCACACGCCCCCCTCCCCTCACAGCAATAAGTTCCCCTTACTCACGGCATCTGAGAGTGTTAAAAACCGGAAGTGTGGAAGGTTGATTTTGTGTTAAAAAACTAAAGCACCCTGTCCTATAAATAAGCCACAGCCTGTACTAGGCTTCCAGGCTAATTGTTAGTATAGCCCCGTTCAGGCTACTAGATGGCAGCACTGAACTGTGATTTAATGATTTCTATAAAGACCAATGGAGCAATTTACATCTGATGATTGTAAGTTGTGGTCCACTTGGGGTCTTAACAAGTAAAAAAATATATATATATTTTTTTAAAATATAAAATAAATAAAATTAAATTAAAATCACCCCCATTCCCAAAAATAAAAAGAAACAAAAAATAAAAATAGCATTATGGGCATTGCCACATGCAAAAACGCCCATACTATTAAGATATTAAAAAAGTTAGCCTATATGGTGAATGGCGTAACAGAATTTTTTTTTCTAAAAAAGGCTGATTCGCATTTTTTTTATTACTTTATTTCCCAAGAAAACTGAATAAAAAGTGATCAAGTCATACACACCCCAAAATGGCATTGTCAAAAACGACAGATCGTCCTGCAAAAAATGAGCCACCACACATCTTGTAGACTTAACTATAAAAAGTTTATTTAGCCTTTATTTTTAAAATGTTTCTGAGAAGATTCAAACTTACAACCTTCTACATTACAGGCTAGTACCTTAACCACTGGGCTATAGAGCTCAGTGCTAAGTCATTGCTGAAAAACCTCATAGAAGTTTCTCTTGTGTTAAAAACCTCAGATACGTTTCTCTTGTAATATGCATGGGAATACCCTTTTCATGTTCATAACACTGACTCAATATATGGAGTCAGAGCAGGGACTCCTAAGTTGGGAAATTACCCACTCTGAAGTCCCAACTGATCTGTCCAGTCCCCTTAGAGGACCCCCTTAATGCCGGCCCTGTATGTATGTAGAAAAAAGTATACATATTTTGTATTGCCGCGTCCGTAACAACCTGCTCTATAAAAAATATCACATCACTTAACCCCTCACATGAACGCTGTAAAAATAAATAAATAAAAACTGTGCTAAAACAACCAATTTTTGGTCACCTTGCCACATAAAGTGTAATAATGAATGATCAAAAAATCATATGTACTCAAAAATGGTACCAATAAAAACATCAACTCTTCCTGCAAAAAATGAGCCCCTGCACAAGACGATCGGCAGAAAAATTTAAAAATATATAGTGTTCAGAAAATAGAGACACAAAAACATTTTTTTTTCAAAAATGCTTTATTATGTAAAACTGAAACAAACAAAAAAAGAAAATAGACATTTTTTATATAATTTCGTCCGTAACTACCTGCTCTATAAAAATAGTACATGATCTACCCTGTCAGATAAATCTTTTAAAAAATAAAAAACAGTGCCAAAAAAGTTACTTTGCCTCACAAAAAACGTAATATAGAGCAATCAAAAATCATATGCACCCCAAAATAGTACCAACAAAACTGGCACCTTATCCCCCAGTTTCCAAAATGGGGTCAATTTTGGGGAGTTTCTACTGTTAGAGTGCATCAGGGGGGCTTCAAATGGGACAAGGCATCTAAAATCCAGTCCAGCAAAATCTGACTTACAAAAACCATATGGTGTTACTTTTCTTCTGCGCCCTGCCATCCGCCCTTACAGCAGTTTACGACCATATGTGGGGTGTTTATGTAAACCGCAGAATCAGGGTAATAAATATTGAGTTTTGTTTGGTTGTTAACCCTCGATGTTTTAAAGAAAAAAACTGGATTAAAGTGTAAAATCTGCCAAAATAGTGAAATTTAGAAATTTCATCTCCATTTTCCTTAAATTTTTGTGGAACGCCTAAAGGGTTAACAAAGTTTGTAAAATCAGTTTTGAGTAACTTGAACTGGTCCTTAAAAAGTGGGTTTTGGAATTTCATCTAAACTTCTAAGCCTTTTAACGTCCTAGAAAAATAAACTGACATTTACAAGATGATGCCAACATAAAGTAGACATATGGGAAATGCTAAGTAATAAATATTTTATGAGGTATCACTTTCTGTTTTAAAAGCAGAGAAATGGAAATTTGGAAAATTGCAAATTTTTCTAAATTTTGGGGAAATTGGGGATTTTTTCATAAATAAAGGTGAAATATATTGACTCAAATTTATGACTATCATGAAGTACAATGTGTCACGAGAAAACAGTCTCAGAACGGTTTGGATAAATAAAAGTGTTCCAAAGTTATTACCACATAAAGTGACACATGTCATATTAGCAAAATTGGGCCCGGCCAGGAAGTGGTTAAGGTGAAAAATGGCAGGGTCCTGAAGGGGTTAAAGACACAGGCTAAGTGGACTCAAAGTAAGCCAACCAGTGGCTGATGTAGAGTTAAAAAAGGTGTAGATTTATCAAAACCAGTGTAAAGGAAAACTGGCTTAGTTGCCCAAAGCAACCAATTATATTCCACCTTTCATTTTCCAACGGAGCATTGAAAAATAAACAATGGAATCTGAATGGTTTTATGAGCAACTAACCCAGTTTTCTTTTACACCAGTTTTGATAAATCTCCCCAAAAGTGTCTATTCCTGCATCAAATGTATAATTCTGTCTGAGCCATTGTGATAAATCTGGTGTACGTCTAAACAGCCTGTTTAGGCTTACACCATTTCTGGGATTAGTAAATCCAATACTGCGAGACCTGCGGAAGGGAAAATGTGGGATGCACATGGCAGGTATCCGTATTTTGCGGATCCGCAAAAAGGCCTGATTCACATTCCATAGTAACCCTAGAACAAGAAGTAAGGGATATAATATTTGTATGATAGCAGTGGTTTTGTGGTCAAGTGAAGACAGCACCCTATTCTATGTAAGGCCTCATGCACACAAACGTATTTTCTTTCCGTGTCCGTTCCATTTTTTTTGCGGACCATATACGGAACCATTCATTTCAATGGGTCCACAAAAAAAGTGGAAGTTACTCCATGTGCATTCCATTTCCGTATGTCCATATTTTCTTTCCGCAAAAAAATTGAATATCTCCTATTATTGTCTGCATTACAAACAAGGAGAGTACTGTTCTATTAGGAGCCAGCTGTTCCATTCCGCAAAATACGGAATGCACACGTACGTCAACCACATTTTTTGCGGATCCGGTTTTTGCGGACCGCAAAATACATATGTCCGTGTGCATGAGGCCTAAGGGGGGTTTCACGCAGATGTTTTTGCAAATGTTGATGCATATTTTTGAGCCAAAGCCAGAAGTGAATCCAGAGGCAAGGAGAAGCATACAGTTTTTTTCACCCTATCGGACCCAAAAGTGGTGGAAAAATGCCCCAGCCTCCATTATGGAAGCGCTCATTAGTACCAGAGGACCAGGAAGAGGTGAAGGCTCTGTACTCACCACTTCCTGGTCCTCGGCTGTGTTGTGGCTGCGCACAGCGTGAGGGCTCTCTGTGACCTCACGCAGTGTGTGCGGTTCACAGCAAAGCCACTGCAGCTAGAGAGAGAGAGCTGGAAGTGAGGAGTGGCGGCATCCAGAGCAGGAGAGGTAAGTGGATTTTTTATTTTATATCCTCTGTGGCATGGGGCCTGATGAGAGGCTTTAGAGTCGATGAGAGGCATGGGCGATGATATGAGAGGCATGGGGAATGATATGAGAGGCATGGGGGATGATATGAGAGGCATGGGGGATGATATGAGAGGCAGGGTTGATGATATGAGAGGCATGGGGGTTAATATGAGAGGCATGGGGCTGATATAAGAGACATAGGAGCTTATATGAGAGGCATTGTCATGGTCCCTCCCATGACAGAGGTGAGAAGATTGGAGAGACTGGCGGCACGTAAGGGTATCTGACAGTCTCTCTGTTTTCTCCTTGCAGTGTTGTTGTTTGGTATGACCACACCTCTTGTCAGGTGCGGCTTGTACTAATTACTGAGGCCCTATTTAGTTCTGACTCTTCCTGCTTACCATGTGGTTGATATTTCCTGCTGGAGTTGAATAAGCTGGTATGTTATTCCTTTGGATCTCCTGCTCCTCCATTCTGCTTTAACCCCTTAAGGACCGGGGGTTTTGGGATTTTTGCGTTTTTGTTTTGCGCTCCCTGCCTTCCAAAAGCCATAACATTTTTATATTTCCGCTCACATAGCCATACGATGGCTTGTTATTTGCGGGACAAGTTGTACTTTTTAACGCTACCATTTATTTTTGCATGTGATGTAGTGGGAAACGGGAAAAAATTCCAAATGGGGTGAAATAGCAAAAAAAAAAAGCAATTTCACCACAGTTTTACGGGTTTTTAAATTACAACGTTCGATTTGCGATAAAACTGACTGGTTAATTTTATTCTTCAGGTCAGTACGAATCCGGCAATACCTAATATGTATAGTTTTTCTTGCGTTTTGATAGTGAAAAAAAAATTAAAAGTGGGAATTTTTTTATTTCATTTTTTTGTCGCCATGTTTTGACCCCTATAACTTTTTTGTAATTATGTGTGTATAATATACAATATTGTGTCTATATTGGTACTATTTTCACTAATCTATGCAGCACTAAGTTGTGACACTTTGTTTTTTTTTTTTTTGTTTTTTTTTTTCTTTCGGACCTCAAGATTTTAGAAGGAGTATTTTAGGGTTTTACTAAAGGATTTGCACAGGATCAATTTGCACATGATTAATTTGCACTATATGCTGAGTCTAATCTAATTGATGTTTATATTTGCACAGTATGCACTTTGAAGTCACAGAGTCATGAATATCAGCTGAGTAGTCACTTATTTTAGAAGTTGTATTGAAGATCTAATTAGAGATGTCTGTTTTTATATTTTAGATTTGTATATCATTTATAGTTTTTATAAGCAAATAACTTGAAATAAAACTATTTTAGGCAATACCATACTAGATTCCTGGTTGGATTCCCAGATTCAGTGTTGCCCCCAATCTAAGTAATTTAATACAATTCCTTGCATGGTGACCTTTGTGGGTGGTGTCACAAAGTGGTGAGCACCTGTATTTGTCCATATCCTGGAGGGAGTGTAGCCGCCTGTTGTTCTATTTATTCCAATTTTTTGTAATTATGCGTACGGAGCAGTGCAGGGGCTCATTTTTTGCGGGGCAATCTGAACTTTTAATTGATATCATTATGGGGTGCGTATGATGTTTTGATTACTTTTTATTCATTTTTTTTAGGAAATGAAGCGTCCAAAAATGGCGAATTAGCCATTTGGACGCTTTCTTTCCGTTTTTATGTTTACCGTATGGTGAATATTTTTTAATATTATTATAGTATGGGCGTTTTCGCACATTGCGACACCCATTATGTGTAATTTTTTTATTTATTTTATTTTCATTTTGGGGAAAGGGGGGTGATTTGAATTTTTATATTTTTTTTATTTTATTTTTATTTTTTAAACTTTTTTTTTTTTTACCACTTTCTTATAGTTCCCATAGGGAACTATAAGATGCAATCATCAGATTGTTATTCTCATATATTCCAATGCAATAGCATTGGAATATATGAGAAAATCGCATATTTCCTATGGAGCCTATTACAGTCATAGGCTCCATAGGAATACTAGTAGTAACCTAGGTTTCATTCACAGAAACCTAGGCTACTAAATGCATGCTCCGGCATCCCCTTGTGGCCATCAGGGAGCTGAGCAAAACCGAAAGTGAAACTTTCGGTTTTTGCGCGATCAGATGCCGTGGTCAGGATTGACCACGGCATCTGAGGGGTTAAATGTCCGTGATCGGCATCGCTGCCGGTCGCGGACATGAGCTGCGGGTGTCAGCTTGATGAATCAAGCGTTTACCCGCAGCTCATGCGCCCGCTCCGTGCGGGAGCGGGCGCCATCTTTAAAGTCCGGACGAAGGGCGTACATGTACGCCCTTCGTCCTTAAGGGGTTAAGCTAAGTGCATTTTGTTTTGCATTTTGTTGTTCACTTGTGTTAGTTGCTTTCTAGGCCTCAGGGAGATGCTGGTTCCTGGGAAGGAACCAGTAGTCTCATTCCCTGCCACCACTCCTAGGGTCTCCAGGGCTTAGGTAACGGTTTATGAGTATTCCCACCTTCCCACCTCTAGGGATTCCTTGGAGGTCTCCATCCCTCTACCTTAGCTTTGAGTTCTAGACTCCTGTCTATTTCCTTCTGTGTGTGTTCTGGTGTTTTCCCCTCCCTATACTTGTGACATTATCAACCGCCTTAAACTGTCATTTTGTTTGTGTCAGTGCAGCGATGGATATTTTCTTTGGAGGTGGCTGACCTCCACACGGCCGTCTCGCAGTTTTAGAGACCACAGGCAGCGGCTTCCAAAAGCGGGAACCATGCCTGCCCGAAACCTAAGTTCGCTCTCCCAGAGTTTTCCGAAGGAAGTGACAACTTTGTTCGGTTCAGGGAGTCGGGCAAACTATATTTTAGACTACATCCTAACTCTTCTGGGGATGAGAGTCAATGAGTGGGGATTATTATTTTATTACTGACAGGTGATGCTCAGTCTTGGGCTTTTTCTTTGCCGACAGGATCACAATCCCTTTGGTTGGTAGATGAATTTTTCAGACCTCTGGAACTTATCTACGATGACCTAGATTGGGTCTCCCTGGCCGAGACTAAGTTGCATGGTTTACGGCAGGGAGAACGCTCTGTGAGTCCTTTTGCTTTGAATTTATGAAGTTGGGGCCATACTGTCATGGTCCCTCCCATGACAGAGGTGAGGAGAAAACAGAGAGACTATCAGATACCCTCACGTGCCGCCAGTCTCTCCGATCTTCTCACCTCTTTCATGGGAGGGACCGTGACAGGCGTGGGGCTGATATGAGAGGCATGGGGGCTAATATGAAAGGCATGGGCTCTGATTTGAGCGGCATGGGAGCTTATATGAGAGGCATGGGGGCTGATATGAGAGGTATATGGGGGCTGATGAGAGGTATAGGGGGGCTGATGAGAGGCATATTGGGGCTGATGAGAGGCATGAGCTCTTATCTCAGGTTTGATTGGGGGATTAGGGTCTGAGCTGAGGTCTGATTGAGGGTCTAATCTGAGGTCTTATTGAGCGTCTGATCTGAGGTCTTATTGGGGTCTTATTAACATTGATTAACTGATTGGGGCTGTCAGCTGAGGTCTAAATAAAACTAGGGGTCTGATTGGGGCTGTCAGCTGAGGTCTGATTAACATTGGGGGTACTGATTGGGGCTGTAAGCTGAGGTCTGGGCCGGTCTTCCCTTTAAATTAGCACTTTTTGGTTGCATTTTACTATGGAGTCTTGATAAGTCCTTGAGTGGTGTTACGTTAGCTGCTGACATGGTCTTTAATTCAATTACCTATGAGAAAAAGAGAGAAGTGTACGCCACCATTTTGTTCCTTGAGAACTCCACAGTCCTTAACAAGGCCTTGCTCTTTTTCAGTTCTTCAACAAAAAGAATGCTTTCTTAACAAATCTGCTGTAGGGAAAAAAATAAAGCCTCTTTCAATTTGCCAGACACATTCAAATGTGTCGGAAGAGTTGGAGCTGTATCTTCATAAATATTATGCCAAACACCAAATATTTCTATGTTTTTACCCAAAAAACTGTCATAAATACATTGAGTAATCTACATGAGTGTGTTACACATTAAGAAAATATTTTAAAATACATTTAATAAATATTTTAAATGAAAAAAGTGAAGAGATCTTTGAGAACTTCAGCATCTGTTACTGCCTAAATAACCCATTTCCCTCAGCAAATACTTCATTTGTTTAAGTGCTCATTTTGAGAGATGTGTAATACATTTCCTATATCATGGATTTACAACTACAAAATTATTGTGTATTTTTCATTAAAAAAGCATTCTTAAAATGATTACTGTACAGATGTGAGTGTAGATCAGTATCACCCATGCCATGATGGAAGCTGATGAGAAACACGTTGTGACTGGCAGTAGTTAGCTCTGGTCGCACAACACTCAGATAACACATCAGATAAATATGACATTGAGATAAGTGGATATTATTAGATCCTAAAATTACAGTGCACGTCTTCAATTACACATTAGATCTGCTTGACTAACCAAGTAATTTAGCACAATTATTAAAACAACCTATAGAAAATGACTCTGCACATGGGATGCTGAATGAGAAAATATGTCACATTGTAAAAAGAGAATGCATACAGTAGCATAGAAGGATTTGGCTATGCTTATCGTCAGAAGGAAATCGGTCTGTTAGGCACTTGCAGATGTAGCCTGGCTGAACTTTTTCATTATTGTTGTCTTACATGCTCCACAGAAACTGGGCAAAGAGGACAAAACTAAAATACTGTGTTATGCCTACCAAGAGGCCTGAGGATGTGGTGTATAACACAGGGAATTTATTTTTGATGTCGTTGAATCCCTGTGGCATATACTAAACCCTCAAGTCTTTCTCTAGCAGACTCCTGCATTATTCAATTGTTCTTCTATTCCCATGCTTAAAGAACTGCATAAAAAGGCTTGATTATACTGTACATCCCAGTTGACACATAAAAAAAAGTGTACCCCACAAAATGGTGTCAAATTATGCAGCCCTGGACGAAAGAGCTTTCTCTTTCCATTACCCTGGGTCCAATTCAAGCCCTCGCATAGGTTCTCCCTAACCAGTGGCAAAAGGAAATGTATCCAATCAGTAACAGGCCCTCCACTCTCCAAGGGATCCATAGCAGACACATTTTCAGTCTCTATGGTATGTACCCCTACTCCTATTCTGGTTTAACCTCAGAATAGGCCATGAAGCAGGGATTCAATTGCCTGCATCTCTGTCAATCTTCATTCGCTGTTTTGGGTTAGCTTCTGCACTCAAAGTCAACATGAGAACTGCACAGCTCCATCTAATGTGTAGTGGACAGAGCTAATAACTGCAGCATTGTTCGCAATGCAGTAAATGGGAGCAGTGCTGCAGTTATGAGCCACATCCACTACACAATTAATGGAGTTGTATAATTCCGGCACTGACTTACGACACAAAATCAACTGATTGGTGGGGCTGCTGGGTTTTGGACTCAAGCTGATCTGATATTGATGGCCTTGAGAATAGGCCATCAATATGAAAATCCTGGAATACCTCTTTACGATCTCATAGTACACCAAGTAACATTATGCTATTACAATATAAATAATAATTATATGATAAACAATATAAAAAATTATATTCTAAATAATAGTAAGAAATAAAGAAGAAATGTCCAAACTAGTCATAGGAACTATCTTCCCAGCCCTGCTACTAGCCCTTGTCCTTCAGAATTAGGCTATCCTGCAATCATCCACCACCCCTTTCATCGTTACATTATAGTTCACAAATTTCTTCTAAGTATGTCTAATACTGTAGCTATGTTACTTTCTGAGACTTAAAAAATAATGTATTCCAAGATTCATTAATTTTTTTTGTCAAATCTCTTTTTATTGAAAGGAATAGAATCATACAAAGCATGACAAAACATTAGCAGACCGATATAAGGAGTCGTTCAATAAATTGACAAGGATCTGGGTTCACACATGAACAAAGTTGTATACAATTCAGGCTTCAAGGGTAAACACCCGACATCACAGGTAGGTGTGAATACAAGTCCTGCAAAGCAAGTCTGCCTGGCTGTACATCAGATACACTAATAAACAGTAAACAATAAACAGTCGTGTCATTTGTCACTTCTAGATGTGTTATTTGCCCAGAGGGCTTAGGATGAGCTATGTCTGGATAGTCACTGGTGGTGGGACAGGATACGTTAATTTCATGGGTTAAACCATAGTAAGTCATCTCCCCTATTAGCATATCTAACCCTCCCCCCCAGAAGAATCTGTACTCTTGATATGTGTTAACCAAGGTTCCCACACTTTACTACAGGCCATGATGGTGCTTCTAGTGAGGACACTGATCAGGGAATCTTTATCCGTTTTTTTTAAAGGGGAACCATAGCATATAGTCAGCTGAGTTATCTAATAAAGCCAGTTCCATCTCCACATATATAGGTGGGGGCGCGGGCCTCATCAGAGCAACCCACCTGTCCATATGTATGGCCTGCATATACAGTTCTAAATCCGGAAGAGAGATGCCTCCCTGTTTCTTTCTCCTAGTAAGTAAAGCATAGGGAAGTCTAGCTCGCTTATTGGCCCATATATACCTCCTTATTATCCGTTTAAACTTAGAAATGTAGTTGGCTGGTAAAAATAGTGGTTGGGATCTCAAAGTGTACAACAACTGTGGCAGAATATAAGCCATGATAAAAAAATTTCTCCCTAACCAGGATAAGGAAGGCAAAGAGCTCTTGGCCAGGAAGGCTTTAATCCTATTCAGCAGAGGGAAGTTCAGTCTGAATATAACTTGGGGTCATTCGGGATCTTAATACCTAGGTATTTAATGGCTATTGAAGGCCACTTAAAGGGGGTCATGTTTTTCAGCTGAGTTTGTTGTTTAGAGGAGAGCGATATTCCCAACGCTTCCGATTTGTCCAGATTAATCTTAAAGTTTGAAAGGCTACCGAACTGCTGAAAAATGTTCAGGATGTCAGGCATACTCTCAACTGGGTCAATGAGTATAAGGAGCAAATCATCAGCAAATGCCACCATCCCATGGGAATATGTGCCAATTCTCAGTCCTTGGACCTTAGGAGACTGTCTGAATTTTAGGAGCAAAGTCTCCAAGATAAGTATGAAGAGCGTGGGGGACAGGGGGCATGCCTGCCATGTGCCATTTTGAATCATAAAGGCGTCTGACAGAGTCCCATTTATCATAATACGTGACGACGGAGATGAGTACAATGGGAATATGGCTCTGATAAACTGGTCCGGGAAGCCAAACGCTTCCAAGGCGCTACGCATATACAACCAACTGACTCTGTCAAACGCCTTTTCAGCGTGAGTTCCCAGAAAAACTAGTGGGACTCGGTCTCTTTTAGCATGGCTCACGGCGTGTACTACCCTGCTAACATTGTGTCTCCCCTCGCGGCCTGGCACAAACCCCACTTGCTCCTCCCCTACAAGCCCAGGCAGCAACTTTGAGATTCTAGCACTCAATAGCTTGGCCCACCATTTTGAATCCGTATTAAGTAGATAAATGGGTCTAAAACTCCCACAGGCCTTTTTGTCTTTCCTCTCTTTGTGTATCACTGCAATATGTGCTGCCTGAGCCTGAGGGGAAAGAGTTTCTCCCTGGAGTAAGGAGTTGCACAGTTTAACAAAGTATGGGACAAGTAGGTCTCTAAACTTTTTGTAGTAAACTATGGGAAATACATCAGGCCCCAGGCTCTTCCCGGATGGGGTGGTATTCAGGACCTGCGTCACCTCCTCTGTTGTAAAAGGCCGAAGCAAACCCAATATGTTTTCTCCAGATAGAGTGGGAATTTTAATCGAACCTAAGAAGTCATTAATTTGCAGGGCAATGTCAGAGTGTGGGGCTACATCTTTCAGGTTATATAGGGATTCATAGAATTTGCAATATTCTTTTGCAATGGCCGGTGTGCTCGTATGTCTACTACCCTCTGGGGATTTTATCGCCTGGATAAAAGATTTGTCCCTTTGAGACTTTAACAGGTTGGTTATTAGCTTAGAGCTCTTATTACCATGAAGGTAGTGTTCAAAGCGCAGTGCCTGCATAATTTAAGATTCATTCATTTTTAAGATTACCTCCTACTATTGGACCTGTGAAGGAAAGCATACTTATCTGATCCTCACTGTTTATTTTCTCTTCCTTGGGTTCCTGGCTGTCTTCACTGACTGCACTTTTGGTCCCTGCATGTGAATATCTGGCATGGACATGGGCATGTGTGCCTTTGCAGACATGAAGTATAGACATTTTCTCATAGTCTAAAGATGCATCAAATGTATGATCTAGCATATTCAGATGTCTAGTCTAAGTTTATTCTGTCAAACTATTAGATAGTATTTGTAAATCTGGCCAAAGGTGATAAAATACAAAAAATAATCAATTGGTAAAAAGGTAGTGGTATGGTTATAGTATTTTTCTGTGTTTTTCTTTTGTTTTAATTGCAAGATACATATCTAGTTTGTCAATAAGAAACATTCTTTGAACATCTCTTAATGGTTCTTGCATAATTGTTTACCATTGTAGAACATTTATGTTCTTTAATAGTTTTCAGATTTTAACTTGAGCTTCAAGTTACAGTATTTGATCTAAAATATTGCTTCATTCAGTATTCTAGTTTCGTTTGTAATTAGTTGTGACTTCAAAGTCAATGAGTAGAAAGTCCCTTGCATAGAATTATATTGTTTATAAAAAAAAAAAATAATGTTATGTACATGGACCAAAAAGTTTATTGGCTTATGTAGGTTTTCATTCTTCCAGGTCATGGGGTATCTAGCAGCACGAGGGTACTTACGTTATAGGAGGGGAAGATAGTGCAGATAGATAGCGGGGGCAAGGTAGTGGGACTGGGGGAGGAATGGAAGGAGGGACTAAAACAGTTCAGAAGGAAAGGTGTAGGGTTAAAAATATACAAAAACCTCTTAATTGTATGTACACTAATGCCAGAAGCCTGACTGACAAAACTGGGGAACTGGAATTAGTGATGTGTGAGGAGGACTATGATATAGTGGGAATAACTGAGACATGGCTGGATGATAGCTATGACTGGGCAGTTAATGTAGGGTTACAGTCTGTTTAGAATGGATCGTAAAAAACGGAAAGGGGGAGGGGGTCTGCCGTTGTGTAAGGTACTATCTAAAGCCCACAGTCCGAGAAGATATACGTGAGGGACATGAACATGTGGAGTCACTGTGGGTAGAGATACATGGAGCCAAAAACAATAATAAATTACTAAAGTTTACTATAAACCACCTAATATACCAGAATCCACATAAAATCTATTACTAAATGAGATAGACAAGGCCGCAAATCATAATGAGGTGGTTATTATGGGGGAATTCAACTACCCAAATATAGACTGGGAAACTGAAATCTGTACATCGCATTAAGGAAACAGGTTCTTGGCAATAACCAAAGACAATTACCTTTCCCAACTGGTTCAGGACCCGACTAGAGGGACAGCCATACTGGACTTAGTATTAACCAATAGACCTTGACAAAACAACAGATGTGCAGGTTGGGGGACACCGGGGAAAAAGTAATAAGCTTTCAATTATCATTCAAAAGAGCATTTCTACAGGGAGGAACAAAAATACCAAATTTCAAAAAAGCTAAATTTAGCCAACTAAGCGAGGCCAAAGGCCTAACTAACTGGGACAAAGTCCTTTAAAAACAAAAATACAGCTACAAAATGGGATATCTTTAAAAGCATACTAAATTCTCATTGTGAGAGGTACATACCGTATGGGAATAAAAGGTTAAGGAATAAAAAGAAACCAATGTGGATAAATAGAACTGTAAAGAAAGCAATAAATGACAAAAAAAAGCATATAAACCACTAAAACAGGAGGGTAGCGAGGAAGCACTGAAAAACTATAAGGAAAAAAATAGAACATGTAAAAACAAATAAAAGCGGCCAAACTAGAGACTGAGAGATTAATTGCCAAAGAGAGTAAAACTAACCCTAAAATTTTCTTTAATTATATAAATGTTAAAAAGTATAAATCAGAAGGTGTCGGCCCTTTAAAGAGTAATGAAGGGGGAGTTGCAGAGAGCGACGAGGAGAAAGCAAAGTTGTTAAATATTTTTTTCTCCAATGTATTCACTGAGGAAAATAAATTGTCAGATGAAATGCTGAATGTAAAAATAAATCCCCCATTAAAAGTGTCCTGTCTGACCCAAGAAGAAGTACAACAGCGACTTAAAAAGATTAAAATAGGCAAATTGCCAGGACCAGATGGCATACACCCCCATATCCTAAGGGAATTAAGTAATGTCATAGCCAGACCCTTATTTCTGATATTTGCCGACTCTTTATGTTCCACAGTATTGGCGCATAGCAAATGTGGTGCCAATATTCAAAAAGGGTCCAAAAACAGAGGTACCTAGTTTCTGATTGGACTTTTGTGATCTGTTTGCTTTATAGGTCCATCTATGATATGCCTTGGCATCAGTATAAGGTACCATTAGTATCCACTTTGTTGTGTTTATCCAGCCAATAAGGTACCATTTATACCTATCTATATATGTACATCAGCCAGTCTCTCTTCATCTTATTGATTATTGCAATTTTGAGCCTGATTTGATTTACCCCCTGAGAAACCCATAACAAGTAGGGGGAAACGCATCGGGGTTGCAGGTTCTTTTAGGGTTGTTTTAGGGTTACTTAGGCCTAGGTTCGGGGACGGAGGGCTGCCACCATCAGCTGACACCTTCGGGCTGAGACCTAGAGAGGTACATTATAGGGACAGTGATTCCCCCCTCTCGCCTCTTATTTCTGTCATTTCCAGGCACCCTGAACATCCCTATACTAGTATTGTTTGTGAACAGCAATTTATGTTTTACGAATGCTATATGAATATTGACCTTTGGTCGTTTTATGATGATATCAATAAAATTTAGTGTTTTTTAAAAAAGGTCTAATTTTTTGGTTTGATATTCTTTAAAATCAATTAAGTGGCTACCTCTCTTCAAATAAGAGGTAGGGAAAGTTCCTAAGGTATTCATACTTATTCATCTATTTTAATCCCATCAGCTAGATGGCATGGGAGAGATGATGACTAAAGGTGACCCAGTCTGATCAACATAATTTGTCCATGAAGATTTTACGTGTTGGAATGAAAATGTAAATAGTAATAATGCTAAAAAAAAACATTGAAACATTGTTGTATGTGGATGGAAGGTGGGGTAGAAGATAACTTAAGTTGTTGTGGACTGGCTAGTTTGACATAATGTAGCTGACCTTCTTGTAATGTGGCCAGCCCCACCCCCAGCCAGGCTACATGTGTGCCGTGTGGTGTGCGGCCCTCCCTGAGCGGTGTGTGTGGCTCAGGCCCAAGCAGGCGTGACAGGCAGAAGCGCCGCGGCGGACAGCAGGAGGGAGGCGAGGTGGAGCTTGGGTGCTGCTGTGGCCTGTAAAAGCTGCCTGCCTCAGCAGACACTGTGGACAACTTCAAGGCAAGTAGGTACCGCACTGATCTCAGCCCAGAGGCGCTGCTGAGTGCGCCTCATGATTCCCCTGAAGGGAAGGAAAAGAAATGTGCCACCCATGAGAGGGAGGGGGGTGCGGGGTGACATGATGAGGGACAATGATGGAGTCTGTGACATGAGGGGGGTTGACATCATGTCCATGTCCCCCCCTTGGCACAGACTCCAACATTGTCCCTCATCATGTCACCCCCCCTGATGGTACAGACTACAACATTGCCCCCATTAGGGAGCATGAAGGATGGGGGGCTGACATGGGGGCCATGATGGATGGGGGCTCACGGCTGACATGGGGGTATGATGGATGGGGGGCTGATGGCTGACATGGGGGTAATGATGGATGGGGGCTGACGGCTGACATGGGGTGTATGATAGATGGGAGGCTGACAGCTGACATGGGGTGTATGATGGATGGGAGGCTGACGGCTGATATGGGGTGAATGATGGATGGGGGGCTGACGGCTGACATGGGGGCCATGATGGATGGGGGCTGACGGCTAACATGGGGGCTGTCATGGCTGACATGGGGGGCATGATGGATGGGGGTCTGAAATAAGGGCATAATGGCTGACATGGGGGGCATGAAAAACAATCATTAAATAGGTGGGTGAAAAAAAGGGGCGGGTCAAAGGGCATGGCCAATAGGTGGGGTCAATGGGGCTACAAAATTAGCTTTTGCCTAGGGTGGCAAAAATCCTTGCACCAGCCCTGCCTGTACTTGCTCAGGCCTTACCATCCTTAGAATGGCATTGGGCCCCACCAAATATCGCTGTAAATTCTGGCGGGTACTGGAACCTGAGGTAGCTGGTTCAGTAGGACGTGTGGCTGTGGCAGAATGGCCACGTCCTCTCCCAGCACCAGAGGGTCCACTAACACCACCACGACCGCGTCCGCGTCCCTTACTAGATGTTTTCCTCATTGTTACCGTTCACCAAGCACCACAATAAGAAAAAAAATATTTGGTCCAATGTATTGATTTCAAATTCAGGCCTTTTTTTACAGGCACCTAACACTATCTGCCTATTTGTTTATGTACCGTATTACACTAATCCAGGCACAGCAGTAACCACTGATTTAGGGGAATATCAATTGTAGAGCGATTCAGCTAGTGGAATATTGGCAAAGTAAGATTGAGCTGCCTTAGTGCTGTTCGCAAACTTTATGTCCTTTTGCCTTTTTCCTCTATGCTTGTTTTTAGCATTTTTTGTATCCCCCCGCACATATTGTAGTTTTAGTGCATACCAATAAAAGCTATATTTTAGCGTTCACCAGAATTTCCGTATATCGCCTTTGCTCATTGAACGCAAATTCCTACTAGAATTGTTGCCACCAGTGATTGTTATATTTAATTTGGCTACTGGGGATGGCGGGTTTCCTGGCTGGTGGGGTTGATAGAGGTAAATGGGGAAGTGAGGCAGCAGCAGTTTTTTCTGAAGCTGAGTTACCAGAAACCAGTTCTACTCAGCTTTCAAAAATCTGACCTGCATCTACAAGGATAATATTCGGAGTTGGTGGGAATCCGAGACCTTGAAGACATATCTCAAACAGAAAATTGTCCCCAGAGGGCTGAGAATCCCACTCCTTCCCGAATGATCGTTTTAAAGCACCAGAGTTCCTAAAAAAATGGGAGGCTATGTCAATTGAATTTTCCTTACAATTTATGCGGTTGCTTTTGGAGGAAGAGAAATCTCTCTTGGCAACAAGCACTGAAGGGCTGACTGAATCAATTACTATAGCTCAACAGTTCTCTGACCACCCTGACTACTCTAAGAAAGAACAAGCTCTGGCACAGACGGTGGAAAAATACACTGGCCAGTTAAAAGGGAGAAAACACGCTCAGTATCTGAGAGACACAACCGACTTCAAGGAGGGGCGCATTTTTGATTTTAAGAACAAATCAGTAAAAGTATTGGAAGTGGATACTGAGGCATCCTCTTCCGAAAGTGAAGTTGATGGTGCATCTCAAAATCAACCGCACCGGGCAGTAGTACCACCAAGAGGCAACCCGACTAGGTCTGGGCCTAGACATGGCAGAGGAGGTAGATCTAGGGGTGTTTTTTTAGATCAGCGGAATCCCATCTCCACATACCTATTGCGGGGACGCAAGGACCCCTAGAGATGGGACCCGAAATTTCCCCCTCAGCTAGAGCCTCAGATGAGCTTCAGGTCATAAATTTGTCAGAACGCATCCTTACTGATTTTGAGATTAGCATCTTAAAAAAGCGGCTCTCCTTTGTCCCAACGCAAAAATTTTATGTATTTAGTTGGGCAAAGGATTTGAACCTCTTTGCCAGAAAATTAAAATGGAGGACGTTTTTTAGACACAATGATGCTCGTCGGTGCACGGGGCTGGGCATTGAGGTTGGGGACCTTGGGGACCTGGAGAATTTGATGGGTCTCCTCAATGAAGATGAAAAAACACCAGGGGAGGGTCCATTTACCACCTTGAAATGCCGCTCACGCGCCAGTCCCCCTGTAGGTGATACATCCCCAATTGATGTGTTCCTCAATTTAGTAATGAGGGACCTGGAAGCTCTGGATGATACCAAATAAACCAATAACATCACCAGGGCCGAACTTGAAGGTCTCCAGGCACTTGAGAGGGACACCTCAATAGTGATCAAGGCAGCGGATAAGGGGGGGAATATAGTTGTCATGGGGCAGGAACAATACCTCAAAATGTGCCTCAACATCCTCCAAAATTCGTATTGTTATGGGGTTCTCTATTGCAACCCCACTACTCAGTTTATCAGTGACCTCAAGGACATCCTGGATGGGGCCTTGGTGGCACGCCTGATCAGTAAGGATGAACATTCTGTTTTGTTGCCCAAACATCCACAGTTGGCCTGCTTCTACAGTCTCCCCAAAGTTCATAAAGGGGTGACCCCCCTGAGAGGCAGGCCAATTGTGTCTGGGAACAACAGTTTAACACAGGGCATCAGTGACTACATTGAGATTATTCTCAAACCTTTTGTTGCCGCATTGCCCTCCTACGTGAGGGATTCTATGGAGGTTGTGAATAGGCTAGATGGCCTGCAAGTGGAAGAGCATACTTTTCTGGCCAGCCTCGATGTAGAGGCCTTATATAGCTCAATCCCTCACGAGGAGGGCCTTAAGGCGGAACAACAGTTTCTTCTGGAGCGTGGCAGAGAATATCAGCCCCATAATGATTTGGTCATTAGCCTCCTTGACTTCATCCTGAAGCATAATGTTTTCCTCTTTAACCGCCGCCTCTACCACCAGCTCAGAGGTGTGGCCATGGGAAGTCCCTGTGCCCCTTCCTATGCCAACCTTTATCTGGGCTGGTGGGAGAGGACGGTGGTTTTAAGTGAGGAAAACATTAGATGGTCGTCTCGGGTCAGCATGTGGTTAAGATTCATAGACTAAGTCTTGATCTTGTGGACGGGAACTGTATCTGAATTCAGTGAATTCGTGCAAGCACTAAATGTGAACAGTTTGGGCCTCCATTTTACATCAGAGATAAGTTCCACTCAGATCACATTCCTAGACCTTCAGATTTCGAAATCCTCAGATGGTCACATACAGACTAGTTTGTTCCGCAAAAAGACAGCAACAAACAGCCTCCTGCATTGGAAGAGCTGGCACCCAATACCGTTGAAAAGGGGGATCCCTCGCGGCCAGTATCTTTGGGTACGCCGCAATTGTTCGTCCCTTTCCGATTTTCAATCAAAGGCAAGGGAGCTTCAGGGCAGGTTCTTGAAACGGGGATACCCGCCTCAGATCCTTACTCAGGTCTATCAACATTCGGTGGCCTGCTCCCGAGATGCCTTGTTGAATCCCAGGGCCAAGCCTGATACGCCCGATAAGATCCGTCTTATAGGAACTTTTGACGGGGCTAATAGGCAAGTGAGGGAAATCCTTCAGACTCATTGGGAGATCCTGAAAATGGATCCGGATTAGTGACATCATCACTGAGGGCCCCTCAGTAACATACAAAAGGGGTAGAAATTTAAAGGACAGACTAGTCCACAGCTTTTTTCAAACCTCTCCAAGCAATTCGTGGCTCAGGAGCTCTCTTGTTGGCACCTTTCCCTGTAGCGGTCGTGTGGCGTGCCCATCGATACGGCGGGGCGATACCTTTGTCAGCAATGTCACCAATAAAACGTACCAGATAAGGAGTTTTATTAATTGCCGTTCGATGGGCATGGTTTATTTGGCCACCTGTGCCTGCGGACTACAGTACGTGGGTAAAACCACGAGAGAGCTCCGTCGTCGAATTGGGGAGCACCTTGCCGACATAAAGAAAAAAGCGGATACCGCCATTGCCAGACACATCACTACGTGTCACCTGGGTGACGCAGGAGCTATCTCCTTTCAAGGGATTGAACTAGTACGTGCTTCACCCAGGGGGGGAGATTTCGATCGGAAGGTGTTGCAAAAAGAGACTCAGTGGACTTACAGATTGAGGACCTTGCACCCGGGGGGACTCAATTAATTCATATCTTATGCATGTTTCATTGAGTGACGCTCATGTAAGGTGCCCTCATTTGTATGCCTTAATATGTGGCTTGTCCTCTATACATGTTCTGATGACCAATAGTTTCTATTGAGTGTGCGGACGTTATTTTGTTTTTTGAGGCTAGGTGACTGTTCACACTACTACCCACTACCCTCATTTGTATGCCTTAATATTTGGCTTGTCCTCTATACATGTTCTGATGACCAATAGTTTCTATTGAGTGTGCGGACGTTATCTTGTTGTTTTTTGAGGCTAGGTGACTGTTCACACTACTACCCACTACCCTCATTTGTATGCCTTAATATTTGGCTTGTCCTCTATACATGTTCTGATGACCAATAGTTTCTATTGAGTGTGCGGACGTTATCTTGTTGTTTTTTGAGGCTAGGTGACTGTTCACACTACTACCCACTACCCTCATTTGTATGCCTTAATATTTGGCTTGTCCTCTATACATGTTCTGATGACCAATAGTTTCTATTGAGTGTGCGGACGTTATCTTGTTTTTTGAGGCTAGGTGACTGTTCACAATACCAGATGCGATCTTTACAACTACCAGATGCGATCTCTACAATCAGTTATCATCTGATAAATAGCCACAGAAATGTGGAATTTTATTTTCAGTAATTGTATCGGCATAATTAAAATTCTGCTGTATTTCCACCCTTTACTTCACTTCATCCCTTCTCAGACAGTCATTACCTGCGATTTTATCCCCCTTGAATAATGTCTGCTGATGCACCTGTATGTTTTGACATGTGACCGATTAGGGGTGGGGTGTCTACTTTTGAGTGGCACCGCATCCATCCAATAATCGATCTGTACTTCCCAGGTGATGTCATAGGGGTGGTACTTTCCCTGATATTTGAATTTGTGCATAGCGTGGCCGCAATGCAGCCATAATAGCGCCGATAAGACGCTATCACACCACACTAGGTGATAGCGCTGGACAGGCTTTCCTATCTCCCTACTTTCTTCTCCTGTGCTCCTGATGATTCTCACCAGATGAAACGTTGAGGCAGAGCTTAGTAAGATAGGTTAGGGCAAAAATAGCCTGAGTCTACGGGCAGACAGCTTCAGGGAGGGCTCAATAATGCTTGTGAGAGATGACTGATGTCGGCGGTCTCAGTCATTCTCTTGTTCCCCATGTGTCTTGTCCCAGCATTAGCGCTGCATTCACAGCTGTTCCCGTGTACTCTGATGCATGACCGGGGTATTCAGCGTGAAGCGCCCTTCTGCTTCTAACTTTCTCCCCCCCTTGGCAGCGCTCACCCCACTGGTAGTCTGTATATAACCAGTGTGAGCGGTCATAAGGGTGGGAGCGATTCAGCTAGTGGAATATTGGCAAAGTAAGATTGAGCTGCCTTAGTGCTGTTCGCAAACTTTATGTCCTTTTGCCTTTTTCCTCTATGCTTGTTTTTAGCATTTTTTGTATCCCCCCGCACATATTGTAGTTTTAGTGCATACCAATAAAAGCTATATTTTAGCGTTCACCAGAATTTCCGTATATCGCAATATCAATTGTAGGCCCTGGATGAAAGGTATCCTTTTATGGACAGATTTACACTTGGAGATGCACAGTAGCGTGTGAAAAAATGTGTAGGATTATGCCTTCAGCAATTGTATTTTAACACTTTGTGTAATATACCCTTTAACGGACAGAAATACACTTGGAGATGCACAGTAGCGTGTGAAGTTATTGAGGATGACCCTCTCAGCACTTGTATATAAACCTTGAGTGTAATATGCCCTTTTATGGACAGAAATACACTATGAGATGCACAATAATGTGTGCAGATTTACAGGATTATGCTTTCAGCAATTGTAATATAACACTTTTTGTAATATACCCTTTTACGGAAAGAAAAATACTTGGAGATTCACGCTGAGTGTAATATACCCTTTTACGGACAGATTAACACTTGGCCTGCAACAGCTTGAACACCAGATTCAGGGTATTGCTATATTGGCAAGTGAATTTCACCCCAGAACAAAATCTATCTTTGACGGATACTATTAAACATGTCCAGTCACAGCTGGAACACCAGATTTACGGTATTGCTATTTTGGCAATTGAATTTCACCCCAGAACAAAATATATCCTTTGCTGAACTCTATGAAACTTGTCCAGTCACAGCTGGAACACCAGATTTACTGTATTTCTATTTTTGCAACTGTATTTAACCCCAGAAAATAATATATTCTTTGACGGACACTAGGGAAATTGTCCAGTTACAGGTGGAACACCAGATTCAGGGTATTGATATTTTGGCAATTAAATTTCACCCCAGAAAATAATATATCCTGTGACGGACACTATTAAACTTGGCCAGCTACAGCTAAAACCACTGATTTATGGTATTGCTATTTTGGCAATTGAATTTCACCCCAGAAAAAAAATATATCCTTTGCCGGACACTATTAAACTTTGCCAGCCAAAGCTCGAACACCAGATTTACTGTATTTCTATTTTTGCAACTGTATTTTCCCCCAGAAAATAATATATCCTTTGACGGACACTAGGGAAATTGTCCAGTCACAGCTAAAACACCAGATTCAGGGTATTGCTATTTTGGCAATTAAATTTCACCCCAGAAAATAATATATCCTGTGACGGACACTATTAAACTTGGCCAGCCACAGCTGAAACCACTCATTTATGGTATTGCTATTTTGGCAATTGAATTTTACCCCAGAAAAAAAATGTATCCTTTGCTGGACACTATTAAACTTGTCCAGCCACAGCTGGAACACCAGATTTACTGTATTTCTATTTTTGCAACTGTATTTCACCCCAGAACAAAATGTTTCCTTTGACGGATACTATTAAACTTGTTCAGTCACAGCTGGAACACCAGATTCAGGGTATTGCTATTTTGGCAATTCAATTTCACCTCAGAAAAAAATATACCCTTTTACGGACAGATTTAAACTAGGCCTGCAACAGCTGGAACACCAGATTCAGGGTATTGCTATTTTTGCAATTAAATTTCACCCCAGAAAAAAATATACCCTTTTACGGACAGATTTAAATTAGGCCTGCAACAGCTGGAGCACCAGATTTACTGTATTTCTATTTTTGCTACTGACTTTCACCCCAGAAAATAATATATCCTTTGACGTACACTAGGGAAATTGTCCAGTCTCAGCTGGAACACCAGATTCAGGATATTGCTATTTTGGCAATTAAATGTTACCCCAGAAAATAATATATCCTGTGACAGACACTATTAAACTTGGCCAGCCACAGCTGAAACCACTGATTTATGGTATTGCTATTTGGGCAATTGAATTTCACCCCAGAACAAAATCTATCCTTTGCCGGACACTATTAAACTTTGCCAGCCACTGCTGGGACACCAGATTTACGGTATTGCTATTTTGGCAATTGAATTTCACCCCAGAAAAAAATATATCCTTTGCCGGACACTATTAAACTTGTTCAGTCACAGCTGGAACACCAGATTTACGGTATTTCTATTTTTGAAACTGAATTTCACCGCAGAAATAAATTATATCCTATGACGGACACTATTAAACTTGTCCAGTCACAGCTGGAACACCAGATTTACTGTATTTCTATTTTGGCAACTGAATTTCACCCCAGAAAATAATAAATCCTTTGCCAGACACTATTAAACTTGTCCAGTCACAGCTGGAACACCAGATTCAGGGTATTGCTATTTTGGCAATTCAATTTCACCTCAGAAAAAAATATACCCTTTTACGGACAGATTTAAACTAGGCCTGCAACAGCTGGAACACCAGATTCAGGGTATTGCTATTTTGGCAATTGAATTTCACCCGAGAAACAAAATATATCCTTTGCCGGACACAATTATACTTTGCAAGACACTGCTTGGACACCAGATTTAGGGGATTGCTATTTTGGCAATTGAATTTCACCACAGAAAAAAATCTATCCTTTGCCAGACAGCAGACAGTATTACACTTGGCTAGCCACAGCTGGAACACCAGATTTAGGGGATTGCTATTTTGGCAATTGAACTTAACACCTTAATAAAATATAGAAATTTCTATCCTAAGTTTCTAGGGGTGACAATAAGCACAGCCAAGCCCCTGATGTAGGATATAGCAAAAAAAAAAAAAACTTGGATTGATGGATTGATGGACTTGGTGGCAGCTTGTGCTGGTGCACCACAAGACACAAAATGGCCGCCGATCAAAGTAACAGAAAAATGCTCTGTGCAGCCTAAAAACCAGTGAGCAATTAACCAGCAGAAGTTGAATGATTCACAGCTGTAGATCGATCACTTCTTCAGGTGTTTTTGCTGACTTTTCCCTGCCCAATCTCGCCCTCACAGAAGCTGCATCCTCTCCCTACACTAATCAGAGCAGAGTGACAAGCAGCGCTACTTGACTCCAGCTTATATAGAGGCTGGGTCACATGCTGCACTTGGCCAATCACAGCCATGCCATTAGTAGGCATGGCTGTGATGGCTTCTTAGGGCAAGAAGTAAAACGCTAGCTGATTGGCTGCTGTGTAGCCCTTCAGAAAGCGGGAAGAAATCGCCGAACAACGGACTCGAACCCGAACTTTTTGGAAAATGTTCAGGTCTGGGTCCATGTCCCAAACACCCCAAAATTCGGTACGAACCCGAACTATCCAGTTCGGGTTCGCTCATCCCTAGATATGACCCTTCGCCAAGCTCTCGGTGATTTACTCTCGCATAGCCTTTCTTTCGGGCTCCGAAAGATTATACAACCGAGATTTGGGCAGTTTAGCTCCATATAAAAGATTGATAGGACAATCATACTCCAGGAGCGAGGGTAACTGCTGGTTACCACTTTCAGAAAACACATCATAAAATTCCGAAATGAACGAGGGTTACTGTTGATCACGAATATTCGAATTGCGAATTTTAATCGCGAATATCTGCACTTCGAGAATTTGCGAATATTCAGAATATCTAAAAATATATTCGTATTCTCGAATACTCATTTTTTTTAAATACCAGTCTATGCGAATTTTTATGCAAATTTTTTAATGCGAATTTTCGCAATTAAGAAAATAATGCCTGAAGATCAGGAATTCGCGAATATTCGCCCAAATATTCGCAAAATATAGCAAATTTGAATATTGCCCCTGCCGCGCATCACTAACGAGGGTACATTTTTAGTGGTGACCACAGAGAAACAGCTATTGTTGTGTTTGGGTGGTCTCCGAGGCATTGCTCCCGGTTAGCCAGAATCCTACTCCGCACTGATGAGGGGCAACACCCCGAAACAGCTGTCTGTGGATGGATAACTGGCTTAGGTTTTCCCCGTCACATCCTTAAAGCTTGTAAAAAAGCGGATCTTGACATAGGGGCCACTTAATATGGTGGATTTGGTGATCTCTGTAATGGAGACACCCCTTTGCTTGGTTTTCCTTCCTTTGAGGGATATCTGGCTTTCATTGTGTTGTAGACCCATAACTGGGGCTCCACATTTATTTTGCATATTCACAGAGAAAGACAGTTGTCCATGCAAAAATCACTCCAATCGAGAATCTGTCTCACTTGCCAGTCGATGGTAGGTTTATGTTTGCTTAACCATGGTAAGCCCAAAACCATCGGAGCAGGCAGACCCTCTAACACATAACATAAGATAGATTCCTGATGAAAATCACCCACTCTTAAATGGATGTCATTTACCACCTGCTACAGGCATTTTTGGGTAAGAGTTACAGAATCAATAGCAAAGACAGAAATGCTTTTCTCTAGTGCACTAGTAGTCAACCCATGAAAGCCAACGAACTGTCCATCAATCAGGTTAACCCCTGCCCCACTATCGATAAATACCTCGATTTTACAGTTTTGGAATCTAGCGCCACCTCAGCAGACAGGAGAAATCGGGTACTACCTGTAAATGACAAAAGTAAGTTTTCTTGCTCCCCACCCACACCACCAATAGTTATTTGGGGCTTAAACTTTTTTTGTTTGTTTTTACTTTGACACTGAATGTACGGGCAAATATTCAAAAAGTGTCCCTTCTTTCCACAACAAAAGCAGACTCCCTTCATATGACCAAAGCTCTTGCCAGCAGTCTCAGGAGTAGCTCCCCCTAACTGCACAGGCACAACCACAGGTGTCTCTTTACCATAAGTGTCAAAGGAAGCCACCACCTTGTTTGACAGTACGTCTTGAAGGTGAGGACCCCTAGATCTCTCCCTCAGGCGTCTATCAAGACGTATAGCAAGGGACATAGCTGCTTCCAATAACTCAGGATTTTCATGAAAGGCCAACGCGTCCAGCAGTCTCTCAGATAGACACTGACAGAATTGGCTACAGAGAGCAGGATCATTCCACTCCGTATCCATAGCCCATCTTCCTAATTCAGAGCAATAGATCTCTGCGGAGAGCTCTCCCTGCCGTAAACCACGTAGCTTGGTTTCGGCCTGAGAGATCCGATCCGGGTCACCGTAAATAAGACCCAAGGCTCTAAAAAATTCATCTACCGACTGGAGGGACGGTGATCCAGTTGGCAGAGAAAAAGCCCACGACTGGGCGCCATCTTTAAGCAAAGAAATGATCATACCCACATGTTGACTCTCGTTCCCAGAAGAGTATGAACGCAGCTTAAAATATAATTTACATGATTTCCTGAACCGGATGAAATTGTCACTAGCTCCAGAAAATCTGTCTGGAAGAGCCACCTTCGGTTCAGGGCATGCCTAGTACCCACCACCGGAACCAGCCGCCTGTGGTTTCTGAATCTGTAAGACTCAGAATCCGCGCGGAGGTCTGCTACCTCCAAAGACAGCCCCTGCATCTGTTTGACCAGTGCAGACATAGAATCCATAGCTGCACTGACCTGAACAAAAAATGGAGGTTATGGCGGTAGATTATGTCACGGATGACTTAAAGGAGTAAACACCACACCCACAACCAGGGGGGAAGGGAAAAGCCACTAGGCCTTAATGCAAGGAAAGGAAAAGGGTCACCACCTAGAGAACCCTACTCCTGGCCCTGATTCCTAATTGTATGGGCACCCCTTGAAGGTAGAAATACCCATACACAGGAACCTGGAAGCCCTGGAGACCCTGAGGAGCCCTACAGATATTGGCAGGGCTGAGACAACCCGTTCCTTCCAAGATGAAGCAATAAGCATCTCCATGAGGCCTAGTAACAACAACCAAGGGGAAAAGACAAAATACAAACAAACAAGACACTTAGCTTCTGTTGTAGAAGGATTAGCAGGAACTCAGGGAGAACCAAACACCAGCTCTTTCCAAAACCAAATGAAGCAATCTACAGCATAGTCAGAAGGGTGGGGTTAGACTAAAAAAGGGTAGAAGTGATGACCACTGAGCAACAGCTGAGACAAGAGAAGTGGTCATTAACCCTTCCAAGACTGAATCAAGAGAAATCAAGGAGGCTGTTAGATTCCTTCACGCTCAGCCAGTCTCCTTGATCTGCTGACATCATTCACCTGAGGGACCGTGACTCTTGCACCACCATTGGTAACATAGCTTTCAATTAAGTTCATGTTTGACCTTTAAGCAGCCCTTGTGACATAACTTAGGGTTACAGCCAAGTCTGCACCTTACCTGCAGACAGATGTTTTGAGGTGATTGCCGCTGATAAGTTCAGAGCAGTAAGAACTGGCTTAGTTGGATGAGAGGATTTCTCGGGGATCTAGGGGTATTATTTCTCCCCCTAGTGCCTGGTAAGCTTAAGGATTCTTGTAGGCTGCACAATTCTCCTCTATTTTAATTAGCTGTTTTTCCAAAAAAAAAAAAAAGAAGCTTCTTGTGTCACCAGTTTTAAGGTAGCGGTTTGTATATGCATGTGTCTGGAGTTAAATTTAATCCAGTTAGCAGCAAGAGTAATACAAATCTATTTTCATTGTTACTGCTGCAAAACTCGAACTTGGATGACCATAATATTCTAGAGTACACATTATGTTTGGTTCAGTAGATCTGGTGAATTTCAAGATGGCCATAATATAGACACTAAAATAGAGCTACGTTTCTGCCATCTTAAACTGGTCTTCTACTGTTTATTTATAGTTTTTTGTTCCTTAATGTGGTTTCTGACTTAAATAACTTATAGCTTTAAATAGACTTCCATATTCTTGATTTTATTATTTTTATTGATTTTTATTACTAGGCATAAAGAAGATGGAAGAAAAACAGTACTTGAAGAAAAACTAATATACCATTCTACTTTATATATGGCAAGATTAGTTAAAGTCTGTTTTAAAGCTAACTTGCTAAATAAAGTACAGGAAGGAAGCTTTGAATTCTAGCTGTGCTTTAAAGTGAAGGAACTATTCCAAATACTGTTGCTAAGCTAACTGTATTGTGTTGGTAATGACATGTTGCGGGGGAAGTGGTGGTTTTACTTGGATGAAGAGTGAAGTAGCTTTGTTTGATTGATGTAGCATATGGGGGTCAAACCACAAAATCACTAACTTACTCACTGGCCAACTGAGTAGAGTTGGGTTACTCAAGTTTCCAAATGTTACTACTATACATTTTTAGCGAGTGGCAGTATTTCACAAATTAAATATGTTTCCTCCTGAGGGCTTCCTTTACCCGTAAATTTACTTTCCACTTGTTTGTACTAAGTTTCACTAATCTCATGCTGAGTCCACGGTGAAAGTATAGATTGCAGTTTTAAAAAGGCCACCCATGGTAATAGCCAAGTGCAGTGAAAATTGAAAGCAAAGGTCACATTTTTATGACACAAGTTTGTTAACTGATTAGCCACGCAAAAACAGATTTATAAGCTTCACTTTAATATAATAGGAAAATATTGTTTTAACATTTGCAAATTATAATTTTTCTCATGAATGAGATGAATTCAGGATAAAAGTTCAGATTACGATAGGATTCATCTTTTTTAAAGTGAGTGATATACAATATTGAGTGTTTCTTTGTACAGATATATGAAATAGTGTCGCAGCTACATACAATCTTTCTACTTACTATAAGATGGAAATGACAAGGTAACTGAACATTTTCATTATTCTGCCAATGTCAGTTTTTTGTTTTCACAATTTCTAAATTGATTTATTTTTAACAATATACAGCTTTTTTTTTTTAACCATAAGCAACAATATAACATAAGAACATACAGTGAGTAACAATACAGCAAATGTAAAGCATTTCATGAACATTAAGTGCTCAGTTGCTTGAACCAGTGAAGTTAGGCTTTATGTACAGAAGAAGTCTATTGTATAAAAAAGGGAGATTTAATGATGAAGTCAGAGGTGTAACTTGATGCTACCAGGCCATAATCCAAAATCTGAAACCACTTTATAATACTGGTGAGTTCTTATGTGGCAAGTGCGCTTTTGGGCTAACTCAGACACCAAGGCTTGGGTGAAAAAGCGACCTTGGCTCCCCCAGTAACTAAGCCTCTCAATAAAATGTAGAAATTAGAGAAGCATCAAACCAGAATTTATGTGATAAACTTCATAGGGTGGGCATTTACTAAGTAACTTTCCAGGTGAGACGTCTTCCAAAATTATCACTACAATCACAGTGTGGAGCATATGTACAATGTTGACAATGTCTAGGAAAATGGTTCCTGAATACTGATTCCTTAATGCTGGGGATGACAACACAGCTACCGTATATCATCACCACAATTCTGTGGTGGTAGGACAAAAACTCCATGCATCCAATGATTGAAGAGGAGAAGTTTATTGCACATTAGACAAAAAACTGACCATATCAATAACTAAGATCAGCTTGTTTAGATCTTCTGCCAGCTATACTGTTCAGCTTATGACTCATGGGTCTTGTTTTAGTCTTGGGGCAGGAGCCCTATAATTCCTAAATATAAAGCTGCAAATGTGATTTATGTGGTTATTGTGGCTGTACCAGATTAGCTCTGATTGCACAGAAGTCTAATCAGCTGTGTGAGTTAAGGTATGAGAATCAGTAAAGGCAGGCCACATAGAATTTCGTAAAACCAACCTGATATCTATTTAATGTGCTGGATGTTGACTTTCAGAATACCAATTTACAGGTAGACAATTTTCTTCATCCTGGAGGTGAGCTACACTATTTTGCATATGTTTCCCCAGGGATTAAACTAAAGACTCCATACTAGTTACACATCCACATGGATAATTAGTAGTTTTCAAGAGACAACACTAGGGGAGGTACAGAAACAGTTATTACTTGAGACTCAAACATGTAAAATGAAAGTATGGGAACCATGCATTAAATATAATGAAATGAAAATATTTAAAAAATGAATGTTTCCACGGAAAGTATAGTACATATCACAGAGCCATATCTAGGTTTACCTTCACGTGGGGTCCAGGCTCTATTCACTGCCCTCTCTCTTTAAAGTAACCCAGGTAAAGTGGCTTGTTGGTGCCACCCAACTCGCCCCACAAACAGGACCAGGGACATATGCCCCAATCGCCCCCCTAGCTATACCGCTTTATATGTTCATAAGAATGAAGCTAACCTTCACTCTACTCTAACAACTTAGCTATCACATGAACTTTCCCACTGCTGTATTTCTAACCATAAAGTTGCATTATCACATTTACTATTTATTCTTTCCCAATCCTAATGTTGCTTCATTGGTTCTGTGAATGCAATATTGCTTGTACACTCTAATGATGCAGATCTCAGGATACATAGAACTGTTCTATTTTTACAGCTGTTAAGATTTGTGATAATTAGTAGCATATGGACCTCTGGGAAAGATACCTTTTGCATCTGGTGATCCTTAGAGACCTGAGAATGAATGTTTAATGGATTTCAAACCTCATATTGTAATTATGATTTCCATTTCACACTCTCCTAATTCCATTGGTAATATCTCAGTAAGTCAGCCAGTGTCAGCTGTATGGAACACATAACAAATGCCAAACTGGTGTAAAACCTGTCTTGTCTCTTTTCATGTGGAAGGCAATGCAGGGTGATTGCCTCGGACATTAATTCTTTTTTTCCGACCACTGAACTTTAGTAAGGGTTGACATATAAATCTACTTACAAGACATCCCAAGTAATAGAGATCACAGTGTTTTGGGAATTACACCTAATACTGTTTTCCTCATTCAACATAAAGAGTGCATGCTCATATAACAAGTAATAAATTATGTTACTTATGTTTTCCTTGGACTAAGCATAATGCAGCAGTATGCATTTCCTCTTATTAGCATAGTATATTTACTATAGTGTATTTTAAAATGCTATTTTTGGCACTCACACAAGGCGATCTAGAGATGATTTTCAATAGGCGTTATTGGTTCTGAATGACCTCTTCTGGGAAAAAGATATAGCACGTAAGTGTGCACTTTTCTATTATATGGTGATTGGTGTTCTTTCTTTCCTTTTTTGTCATCTACCTACAGCCTTACATTTTAAGAGCATCATGGCAGTTCAGTAGTGAGCAGCAGTCAAAAAGACAAAAGACAGCATTTTGATGGAGTTTATTTATGCTTGCCGTCTATAAAATAACACAGTAACATAGTTTGTAAGGATGAAAAAAATACATCCATCCATCCATCCATCCAGGACAGACAATTATCCTGCATCTACAGCAGTGGTAGCAAACCTATGGCAGGGGTGCCAAGGGGCACTTAGAGACCTCTCTGTCAGCGCCCGCACCCTGGAAAAAATCTATGGTGTACCAATATGCCTTAGACTTTTCCTATCAGTTATCAGCGCAGGGCGTATTATGAACATCAGAGGCAGCACATTGAACGTAGGCAGGCTATTATAGCTAAGTGATAACGTACATGAAATATATACTATATTGGACTGTAGTGTTCACATTAAATTTCCATGTTGGCACTTTGCGATAAATAAGTGGGTTTTGGGTTGCAGTTTGGGCACTCAGACTCCGAAAGTTGCGCCATCACACGATCTTATGATGTAGAAGCCATTTTTTCTTACTTTGAGGAAAAAATTCCTTTCCAACTTCAAATCAGAGAAGATGCCCCCTGTTATAATTATAGTCCTGAGTATAAATAAATAGGAGAGATCTTTGCATTAACTTTTGATATATTTGCATAGTTATTAAATCTTCCCTGTAGTTTTCCGAATCTAAATAGACCTAATTTTGATAGTCTTCTGGGTACTATAATCCATTCCCATTCCCAATCCATGAGTTATTTTGGCTTCAAGCTTTGAAACCAATCAAGCTCTACTATGTCTGCCTTGTGCACTGGTGCCCAAAATTATACCCAATTTGTAAAGTGGTATAACTATGTTCTCATCATACGCATCTATCTGAAGGGCAATAATAGTAATAATAGTAGGTGTAGAATTGGGATAACAGTATGAAAACTCTGTTGTTCTCTTGATAGGCCTTTAAAAGAAATCTAATTGAGTAACTCACTAAAGGGAGGTTCTTTCTGGCTGCAGTGATGGCCTGACGGAGAGAGTTAGGGTAGTCTGTCTGACATCCTAAAAGTCCAAGCAATAATGAAATTAGAGTCAAGACAGGAAGTATAATTCATTAAGTGTTATTTTTTAATTAAAAAAAATACATTAAATATTCACATATAGATTTTTAATATATTATGAAAAAAAATTGATGGAAGTGTCCCTTTAAATGACATCCCAAAAAACTCTTCTGGCTAATAGATTGGTATCCCTAGTGTAAAAGCCCCTTCTGTAATATCTAAATGCGCCAATTAGAGCATATAGAAAATAAATTTCTTCATAGAACAACATCAAAAGATCTTAAGTACAATTCTCTTGCTTATCAGATATTTTAATTTGCTGCATGTTAATTCTGAAGCAAATTCTTTCAAGCAATGCATACCTGATAAAGGTATATAAGGTTATAAGGGTAGAAATACAGTAGTTTAAAATTCCAGAAATGATAAACACATCCAGTGAAGGAATTCTGTCATCAAATCATGGTATATAGTATATGAGGTTATGAGAAGAAAAATACCAGGGCACTTAAAGGACAATTTTATTTATGCACATAATTTTGGTTCAGATAACCTAATCATATTTTATCAAGTTGTACTCATATATCATAGATCATTGTGAAGATCTCCACATGTCCACTTTTCTTTATTCAGACCAGGGTTGCTAACCAGAATTTTTCTTTTTTCTGGACAACTTATCACAAAATCACAGACAGCCAACAATTTTTATGGATAAATTGGAAAACCATAATGAATGAAAAAGATTATGTTAATAGATGTGTATAGCTCAGTATACTGCTAAAAACATGGACACAGGAAAAAAGTTGTCTAGAAATTTCTGGACGGTTGGCAAACTTGATTCAGATTCATATGCTAAAAAAGCTCAGAAGTTGACCAAAACATTCACAACCAAGAACTTTAACCACTACACTATAGAGCTGCATGACCACTTACTTAAAAAAAAAAAAAATGAGACTTCTAGTGTATAGGAATACTTACTAGTAGATCCCACATTCTAGCCCCTTAAATAATTTAAATAAAAGATTTAATCACCCTCTTCCCAATTTTACATATGAAAATATAAACAATAAAAAATTGACATAACAGGTATAGCCACGTCCAAAAATTTCTCAACTATTAAAATATAAAAATATTTTTCCTGCTCAGTGTACACAGTAATGGAAAAAAATGAAAAATGCTTTTGGTTTTGGTTTTATGCACCCCAAAAATGATACCAATAAAAATTACAGAACATCCCACATAAAAACAAGCCCTCATTAAGCTCTGTGGACAGAAATATGGCAGAAAATGGCAATGCAAATACTTTTTTTTTTAAAAGGTTATTTCTAAAGTTGTAAAATAAAAAATCTATACAAGTTTGGTATCTCCATAATTCTAATGAGTCGCAGAATAAGGATGTCATGTCATTTTTAACGCATAGTGAATGACATAATATCAAAACCCCAACAACCTTGTTCAATTTAACCACATAAAGAATTTTTTCCTCGTTTTCCAATACAAGAGATACTAAATTAAATGGTGCCATTAAAAAATTTAATTTATTCTGCCTACAGCTGTATTAACAGAAAATTAAAACAGTTCTGACTATGTGAAACTGGAGAGTAAAAAACGAAAATAGGCCTGATACTCAAGAGATTAATGTTGATTTTTCAAAATAATTATTATTAATAATAATAATTTTTTTTATCCTATCTATCCTATTTATATAGCACCAAAATATTCCACAGCACTTTACTGTCAGTGGGTTCATTTGCAAACAAAATCATATATTACACAGCAACAAACAAGTCAACAATTAAAACAAAAGGTATGAGGGCCCTGCTCACATGAAGAGATGCAAAAGGTAAAAAAAAGTTCTTGTTTTTAATGTGGTCCAGCCATCTTAATAAAATAGAGAAGTAGATATAAAGCTGCACAAGCCAGCCACCAGCTGGTATCTGTAGTGCTTCTGACAGCATGGGGTGTGTTGGACAGTAATTGATGAAGGAACAGGTTCAAAAGAATGAAGGTGAAGGGGGGTGAAAAAAAAGACTTAGGCCTATTGCACACGAACGTGTGCGCCCCGTGCCCGTGCTGCGGGCCGCAATGCACGGGCACCGACCGTGGGGCAGCCGCAGCGGATCGCGGTCCCATTCACTTGAATAGGTCCGCGATCTACCCGTTCCGCAAAAAGATAGGACATGTTCTATCTTTTTGCGGGACGAAAGTACGGAACGGAACCCCGGGAAGCACTCCGGAGTGCTTCCGTAGTGTTCTGTTCCGTCATTCCACTCCGCACCGTTCCGCATCTCCGGATTTGCGGACCCATTGAAATGAATGGGTCCGCATCCGTGATGCGGAATGGCCACGGAATGGTGCCCGTGTATTGCGGATCCGCAAATGCGGTCCGCAATACGGGCACGGGGCGCACACGTTCGTGTGCAATAGGCCTTAGATTGATGGATGTTATAGACCAACCTAAAAAGATGTGCTTTTTAGGGAGCGGTTAAAACTGTGGATGTTGGGAATTAGGGTTTGTTCACACGAACGTGCCATGTTTTGCCGTCCGCAAATTGCGGATCCGCAAAATACGGATGCCGCCCGTGAGCCTTCCGCAATTTGCGTAACGGAATGGCCGGCCCTTTATAGAAATGCCTATTCTTGTCCACAAAATGGACAAGAATAGGACATGACTTATCATTTTTGCTGGGACACGGAACGGAGCAGCAGATGCGGACAGGACACGGAGTACTGTCCACATCTTTTGCGCCCAATTGAAGCAAATGGGTCCATACCAGAGCCGCAAAAAATGTGTCTCGGATGAGGAACCAAACCACGGTCGTGTGAATGAGCCCTTAACCCGATTGCTTGGGGTAGGGAATTCCAGAGAACCGTTATGACCCAAGAGAAGTCTTGAAGATGGGAGTGAGAGGCTCAGATTATGGTGGACATTAGTATTTTAGTTAGTGATATTTAGTTAGTAATAAGTTAAGAACATATGTATAACGTTTGCATTTCAGTTTCTTAATTCAATTCAATAATACTATACTATCCAGATAAAATATTTATTATCCTTCCTTTTCCTTTACTTTGCATATTTCTTCCCCAGATGGTCCAGGCTTTTTATAAATTCGTTTTGAAAACACATTAAGTGCTTCTTGTAGCATTACAAAACATTCAAATATTTTTCATACAATAATTACCCTTCCAGTAATTGTAAATTAACAGAGGGCATATCACGCACACATCTAGGTTACTGCTCTACAATCACTGAGTAGATTTAATAGATTGTCCCTAGTTTTAGACCTCAGACCAGGCCAGGTCTAAAACTTCTTCGTAACATATCGTACTGCTTCCATGCTCGTATGCATTTCCCTCAAACAATTGGGTCATTATAGAGTAGAGCTGTGCACATTTGGGAACATATGTGAAATGGCAAGTTTCAATTCGTTTCTCATAGGCCCCTTTCACACGGGCGAGTTTTCCGTGATGCGAACGCATTGCTTTAGCACTGAATCCTGACCTATTCATTTCAATGGGTCTGTGTACATGAGCGTTTTTTTTCACGCATCACTTGTGCGTTGTTTAAAAAACGCAGCATGTTCTATATTCTGCGTTTTTCAGGCAGCCCTAGCCCCATAGAAGTGAATGGAGCTGCGTGAAAAACGCATTGCATCCTCAAGCAAGTGCGGGTGCATTGCGTTTTTCACTGATGGTTGCTAGGAGATGTTGTTTGTAAACCTTCAGTTTGTTATCACGCGCGTGAAAAACGCATCAAAACGCATCAAAACGCATTGCACCCACGCGGAAAAAACTGAACAACTGAACGCAATCGCAGGCAAAACTGAATGGCTTTGCCTGTGATATCGCACAGTTTTTACTGAACTCATCCGCAACGCATCCGGACCTAATCCGGACATGCTCATGTGAAAGAGGCCATAATCATAAATAATTCTAGTAAGGGGGAGTAGTAGTAGTAGTCTGTAGTACAAGTTGTAGTCTATTTTTACTGTATGTACCTCTACTTTTCCGTCAATACAGCTACATGGTTCATGGTTTAAGGGAAAGGGTTATCATTGTCAGAAGTTTGTTTTCTATCTGTTCCCAATTGCTATTTTCATTTTGATGGGGTACATACAGTAGTATAATAAATGCTATAATTAAAGACATTCCTCCAGAACATTTTGCTTGATTCAAATAACATCTAGATCTGTAAATATGGCCACCATAGTAGCTTTTTTCAATCTTGAAATATTCCAGGTAAACATAGTATTCAAGTACATAGAGTGGATATAGTAAATGGTTAAGGAGTCCCCAACTTATTACTCACATAAAATAGCCAAGCTTCTCATAAACCCAAACCTTCTAAATATACAGCATATATCTCCTATTTGTGAACTTTGTTGCTAAATCCTTTTATTTGTATTGACAATATTAAATCATATTTATAGCCGTCTAACTAGAACATGTATTTATTAAGCTGCATTCCATTGTGGGAGATGGACTTAATAAATATCTATTTCTAACTTTCTCACAAGACAGGCAGATGAGCCCATATGCTATAATAATGATATTATGGGAAAATCACATATAAAGGCAGACTAAACACATAAACAGACTGTCAGTCTAAGAAGAAGGGTGCTGTGAATGGACTCATTGTAGTTCAAATAATTATTTTTCTTTACCTCTCTTCATTACTTTTAGTGTTAGATCTTTAGATACGAAGCTTGCAAATCCCTATGCAGCTTGAAGATGAAGTACAGACAAATAAATACAGTCTAACATTTGCCATTTAAGTTAAAGGACCATGGGTCCTCCAACAAATGGTTTTAAGGGCGAATTGATATATTATTTAAAGGGAATCTGTCACCAGCGATCTTTTTATCCAGCTATTTGCATAGACACATATCTGTGGTTCCCCTGATTAAAACTCAGTTTTTCTTCTGTTTTTTTTTTGTTTGTTTTTTCTTACTGTTGATCTGAGACTTTGTTTTTGAGTTCCTATCTTAAGTACCTTCCATAGCACATGGGGTTTTGTTGCACACCTTTAGGGAAAAAGAAGGTTCCCTACAAGGAGGGGACAGCAAGGACAGATATGATGCAAGTGACAGGCTTCTCTGGGGTCACAAGTAGGAAGAGCAGGAGGAATACTGTGACCCCTGGCTCGAGAGGTAACATTGACATCAGACTCAGAGGAGACATTAGCATCATTCAGCAGTGACCAAGAGGAAGAGTTAGCCCTCCAGTCCACCATGTCATCATCTTTGAAAATAGTGTTTTGCCTATCGAAAGCAAGGGAGAACTGTCTCCTGCTACTACTACTATTTCTACTGGCCAGACAGCTGGTGCTGCTACTGCTGTTCGCATTTCTACAGCCAACAACATTCTGACTCTCAGATAATAAGGTATGTTTTTTTTTCCCATTGTTCCATTTACTAGACATTTTATTATAAGGCCTATAAAAGTAAAGTCAGGGGTTGGGAAAACAGATTATTAAATGGTAGTAAAATTGCAAGTGTTTTTTTCTGTAATTTACAGACAGAGGCACAATTAAAGGCCCCTCCCCTTCTACAAAAACACTGCAAACTGGTAATAACAATTTACATTAGTAATACAATGCATTTCATGAAACTGCTATAATAATGCAGTTATTGCAGTGCAATGTGTTCACTAAAATCGCATGGTACCTTGACAAAATACAGTGCATAGAATAACACTCCAATATTAATGCAGTACAATGCATTCACTAAAACTGAAAATTATCTTTATGCCATACAATGCATTAATTAAAACTGGTAAACGAGAGCGTAGGCAGCATGTCCAGTGAATGTCCCCTTATTTGAACTGCTTACATGTTCAAACGCGAATACAAAATTGCTACGTTTCGGCTACCAACAAGCCTTTCTCAAGCTTGTTGGTAGCCGAGACGTAGCAATTTTGTATTCACGTTTGAACATGTAAGCAGTTCCCAATAAAGGGACATTCACTGGACATGCTGCCTACGCTCTCGTTTACCAGTTTTAATTAATGCATTGTATGGCATAAAGATAATTTTCAGTTTTAGTGAATGCATTGTACTGCATTAATATTGGAGTGTTATTCTATGCACTGTATTTTGTCAAGGTACCATGCGATTTTAGTGAACACATTGCACTGCAATAACTGCATTATTGGATTACATACAAGGGGTGTTCTATGGATCTAGGACTCCAGGTGGGCTGATGCATTCCATGAAGACCGTAAAGATCCGGTGTGTGCTTCTCCACTATTCTGTTTATTAATTAAAACTGGAATATTAATGCAGTTATTGCAATACAATGTATTTAGTAAAATTGCACCGTATCTTGACAAAATACAATGTGTTTGCAGCAGAATGTATGCTATTGATGCCGATACTGAGGTGCTGTCAATAAACCTATAAAAAACAGTATGAAACAGCAAACTCTGTGTGACCAGTTGCTCCCTCCCTATGCTTTCCCTGATAAAACCCTGACATTTCTAACTATTGATTAAATCTACCTAATAATATGTCCCTATACTCTCTGTTCCAAACCTAGATTACTTGCCTGTGTCTCTTATTACTTTTTGGCACAACAGACAAGACACATGCTCTTAGACCGCAAGCTGCGCTCACAATGGTGTCTCTCTAACCCACAGGCTGAAGGGCTTTCCAAAATCTTGCCCATTATTGCCTCACAGGCTGTTAGTCTGTGAGCCATAAAATGCAAAAAGATTGTGGAGCCCCAGTTATGGGTCTACAACACAGTGAAAGCCAGATATCCCTCAAAGGAAGGAAAAACAAGCAAAGGGGTGTCTCCATTACAGAGATCACCAAAACCACCATATTAAGTGGCCCCTATGTCAAGATCCCGCTCTTTTACAAGCTTTAAGGATGTGACGGGGAAGACCTAAGCAAGTTATCCATCCACAGACAGCTGTTTCGGGGTGTTGCCCCTCATCAGTGTGGAGTAGGATTCTGGCTAACCGGGAGCGATGCTTTGGTGACTACTCAAACAAAGCAATAGCTGATCTTAGGGAGACCAGCTACAAAAATACCGTGGAGCCTCACTTAAGAGTCTCAAACACAGCAATCCAAAGTGCAAAGCTCCCTGGGAAACATAAAATGCAAAAGATTGTGGAGCCCCAGTTATGGGTCTACAACACAGTGAAAGCCAGATATCCCTCAAAGGAAGGAAAAACAAGCAAGGGTGTCTCCATTACAGAGATCACCAAAACCACCATATTAAGTGGCCCCTATGTCAAGATCCCGCTCTTTACAAGCTTTAAGGATGTGACGGGGAAGACCTAAGCAAGTTATCCATCCACAGACAGCTGTTTCGGGGTGTTGCCCCTCATCAGTGTGGAGTAGGATTCTGGCTAACCGGGAGCGATGCTTTGGTGACTACTCAAACAAAGCAATAGCTGATCTTAGGGAGACCAGCTACAAAAATTCCGTGGAGCCTCACTTAAGAGTCTCAAACACAGCAATCCAAAGTGCAAAGCTCCCTGGGAAACATAAAATGCAAAAGATTGTGGAGCCCCAGTTATGGGTCTACAACACAGTGAAAGCCAGATATCCCTCAAAGGAAGGAAAAACAAGCAAAGGGGTGTCTCCATTACAGAGATCATCAAAACCACCATATTAAGTGGCCCCTATGTCAAGATCCCGCTCTTTACAAGCTTTAAGGATGTGACGGGAAGACCTAAGCAAGTTATCCATCCACAGACAGCTGTTTCGGGGTGTTGCCCTCATCAGTGTGGAGTAGGATTCTGGCTAACCGGGAGCGATGCTTTGGTGACTACTCAAACAAAGCAATAGCTGATCTTAGGGAGACCAGCTACAAAAATACCGTGGAGCCTCACTTAAGAGTCTCAAACACAGCAATCCAAAGTGCAAAGCTCCCTGGGAAACATAAAATGCAAAAAGATTGTGGAGCCCCAGTTATGGGTCTACAACACAGTGAAAGCCAGATATCCCTCAAAGGAAGGAAAAACAAGCAAAGGGGTGTCTCCATTACAGAGATCACCAAAACCACCATATTAAGTGGCCCCTATGTCAAGATCCCGCTCTTTTACAAGCTTTAAGGATGTGACGGGGAAGACCTAAGCAAGTTATCCATCCACAGACAGCTGTTTCGGGGTGTTGCCCCTCATCAGTGTGGAGTACCCTAAGATCAGCTATTGCTTTGTTTGAGTAGTCTGTGAGCCAGTCAGGGCAAGCCCTCCTCACTCCCAGGGTAATGTGATCCTCCATCTTTATCCTCTCTTTCGTAATCCCCTGCAATTTTCAGTGTAAAATGGAGCAGAAGCAGTTTTGCATTATCTGGCAGTAGAAATTTTATAAAATTTGCACTCTCTCTCTCTCTCTCTCTCTCTCTCTCTTTCTCTCTCTCTCTCTCTCTCTCTCTCTCTCTCTCTCTCTATATATATATATATATATATATATATATGTGTAAAAAATGGCGGCACCGAGCAAAAGATATTAGGCGGGTGCTATGTCCAAGGGCAAGGACTCATAGCCCTAACATACAAGCAAAAAACGGACAGCACTCCAAAGTAAAAAGTACTTGGTTTTATTCACCCATGTGGCAAAAATGAAGCAACGGTTAGGCTCAACAATAGAGCCTTTTGCCATTTGCTTGATAAATTATTTGACCCATATATATCACATTATGCACTGATGTTCTTTGCTTGAGAAAGGCTCTATTGTTGAGCCGAAACATTGCTTCTTTTAAAACCAAGTATTTTTTACTTTGGAGTGCTGTCCATTTTTCGCTTGTATATATATATATATATATATATATATATACTTATCTAATTAATCTATCTTAGACCTATTCTGTTAAACATTTTTACTAAAAGTACATGGAGCAGGAATGCTAAAGCTTCAGCAAAGTAAAGAACTCCAATCCACTAAAAGCTTTCTGTAGAAGTTTAGTTTGGAAATAGTTTATCTTTTTTTGCCAAATGTGATTGCAGCCAGTAGGAAATGTCTGAACTTTTCTTCATGGTGGTCACAGTGATCCTTTTAATTTTTCTCTCTTAGACTTTTATTTCCCAATGGCTTATTTTAGAGTTAGTCTTAGAGAGAGGAAAGCCAGATAATTGGCTTGCTAGTTAGGATGTCCCTTTAACCTACTAAACCATGCTATAAAGTGTATTAGTGACTTCCTTGTGGGGGAAATGACATAATTTTACGGAATGATGATATTGGGACCATTGCAGTGCTTTGTCATGTACGTTTTTAATATTGAGCATTTAGTAGTAGGAGTAAGAGAACGATAAATCAGTACATATACACTGCCTTATATATAGTAGTCATACCCCTTAAAAACCAACACAAAGTAGCAAGTATGTGTGAAGTGAAAAGAAAATTATACATGGTTTTTAAGAGTTTTTAATAAATAAAAATCTGAAAAGTGTGGTGTGCATTTGTATTCAGACCTCTGTACTCTGAGACCCCTAAATAATATCCAGTGTGACCAATTGCCTTCAGAGGTCACCTAATTAGTAAATAGAGTCCACCTGTGTGTTATTTATTCTCAGTATAACTACAGCTGTTCAAGGAAGGCTTCAGAGGTTTGTTGGAGTACATTAGTGATCAAACAGCATTGTGAAAACCAAGGAACACACCAGACAGGTCAGGGATGAAGTTGTTGAGATGTGTAAAGCAGGATTATGTCATAAGAAAATATTTTAACCCCTTAAGGACTCTTTCATATTTTAACCCCTTAAGGGTTTTTTCATTTTTTCGTTTTGCGTTCCATGCCTTCCGAGAGCCATAACTTTTTAATTTTTTCGTTCACATGGCCATATGAGGGCTTTTTTTTTGCGGGACAAGTTGTAATTTCCAAAGCCACCATTTAATATTGCATACGATGTAGTGGGAAGTGGGAAAAAAATTCCAAATGGGCTGAAATTGCAAAAAAAAAGCAATTCCACCACAGTTTTACGGGTTTTTAAATTACGACATTTGATGTGTGATGAAACTGACCATTTAGTTTTATTCTACAGGTCAGTACGAATCCTGCGATATGCAAGATGTATAGTTTTTCTTGCGTTTTGATAGTGAAAAAACATTTTTGGGAAATTTTTTTATTTTTATTTTTGTCGACATATTTTGACCCCTATAACTTTTTTGTAATTAATTGTATGGCGTTGTATGGGGCCTTTATTTTTGCAGGGAGATCTGAACTTTTAGTTGATACCATTATGGGGTGTGTAAGAAGTGAAAAATGTCATTTTTTTGCAAAAAATTCGGTCATTTTTGATTAATATCAAAAAAAGTAAAAATGTCAGCAGCAATGAAATACCACCAAATGAAAGCTCTATTAGTGAAAAGAAAAGGAAGTAACATTAATTTGGGTGGTAAGTTGTAGTAGTGCAGAATTGCAAAAGTGGTCTGGTCATTAAGGGGGTTTAAGCTAGGAGGGCTGAAGTGGTTAAAAACAAACACGAATTTATCTACTTACTTATCTCTAGAATCTTTCTTACATTCTCCATAAAGGAGATCCTTGCGCTCCCGAGCTTTTGCTCTAACCCGAGCCCTTTCCACCACCTTGGGAGGGTAACCCCTATGCAGGAATCTGGATTTAAGCTCTAGTGCTTGTCTATCAAATCCAGCATCGGTGTTATTAATCCGCTTGAGGCGTATAAATTGGCCATAAGGAATGGCCTCTTTCACGCTATGTGGATGGAAACTATCATGGTGCAAAAGCACCTTTATGAGCCGCACGTGTTTCAGACGTCAGGGTAGTAGTCGGAAGAAGCACGGGATCGTGCAAAACGGCTGTCGCTACTTGGCTTGCCACATGGTGAAGGCGTTCGCTCCGCTTGCCCTCCTTTCTGCATGTTTTTGAACACTACGATTGAATAAATTGAAGAGACACAGCAGTGGTGAGTGCCGCCTCTTTTCTTCTCTTATTCTTGATGTCATTTCAGCAGGGTACTATAAGGCCATTGTTAAGGGTGCAGGGTACTGTGGAGGTCACTGTTAAGGGAACGGGGTACTGTAGCAGTCACTGTTAAAGGGACGGGTGCTGTGGAGGTTTCTGTTAAGGGAGCAGGGAAACAGTGGAGGTCACAGATAAGTTGACGGTCCCCTATGGAATTCAGTGTTAAGGGGTGGGGTGCTGTATAGTTCATTGTCAAGGGGGTGGGCCACTGAGGAGGTCAATATCAAGGGAGTAGGGTGCTGTGAAACTCACTGTTAAAAGGGCGGGCTGCTGTAATGGTAAAAGATAAGCGGATGGGCTATTGTGGAGGTGCCATTTTAAGGAGTCGGGGCACTGTGGGGTGGGTCAGTGTTAACGGGTGAGGGGCTGTGGAGTTCACTGTTAAGAGGGCAGGGTACTGTAAAGGTCACTGTTATGGGTGATACTGTCGATATCTTTTAACGACACACAGAAATATTTAATGAAACAGATGAAATATACCCATGCGAAGTCGGGTCCTTCTGCTAGTATATATATATTGACAAGGGTCCCAGCAAGTGGACCGAAACGTCGCTAGATGGGTGAATAAAGATCACGATTCTTTTTCATTAATTGGATGTGCCGTGGCTTTTTACGAAGTTCTATATATATATATATATATATATATATATATATATATATATACACACACTCACAAACACACACTAGTGATAAGCGGCATAGGCAATATCCGTTTTCGTGATATTTTGCAAATTTTTCGCATAATATTCGCAATAAATTTGCAAATTCTAGAATTCTTGATCTCATCATTATTTTCGCGATTGCGCAAATTGCCACTAATAATGCGCATATTTTTTGCGCACTACATGCAACTTCACATTTTATCAGATCTAAGTAGATATTACTGATTGGTGCACTAAGTATTGTTGTGACATCACAGCACCATGTCTGTAGCATGTACAGTATGTATGGACAGCAGAGAAACAGTAATTCCTATCACACTACCTACCACCCTGCACTGGAACCTATCAGCTACACTATATCACAATCTAACCTACACTTACTAGCTCCCACTAACTATCTGTATTATATATGTAATCTAACTATCTAATGTAATTAAATAAGGATCCCGGTGAGTTTGCAAAGCACAGAGAACAGCAATGACATTTCAATGGGTCCACAAAAAAAACGGTTACTCCGTATGCATTCCGTTTCCGTATTTCCGTTTTTTCCATTCTGTTCAAAGATAGAACATGTCCTATTAGGCTTAATTCGCACGTCATTTTTTTTCCGCATTATTTCAGCAAAAATGCAGAAATAATGCGGAAGATATGCGGACCCATTCATTTCAATGGGTCCGCAAAAGATGCGAAGAGCATGCCCTATGCTCTCCGCATCCGCAAATCCTTTCATTTCCGCAATGCGGAACCGTAAAAAAAGTAGAGCATGTCCTACTTTTGTACGCAAATTGCGGACCGTAGCCCCATTGAAGTGAATGGATCCGCATAAATCCGGATGACATGCGGAAAGGTTACAAAAGTCATCCGCACGTCATCCGTATTTGTGGATCTGCAATTACGGATCCACAGGAAATGAAAAGTTTTACCCTGGAAACATCTTTTTTTTTTCTGGTTCTTCCAGATTTTTGCGGAAACAGAAATACGGAAACACTAAAGGTATACGAAGACACTAAAAAACAAAAAAGGAAGAATTTTGCGGAAACACGGATCCGCAAAAAAACGGATGAATAAGGCCTTATTGTTCGCATCACGGACAAGGAGAGTATTGTTCTATTAGGGGCCAGATATTCCGTTCCACAAAAAACTGAATGCACACGGATATCATCCAGTTTTTTTGAAGATCCGATTTTTGCGGACTGCAAAACCATACGGTCATGTGAAAGAGGCCTTAATCAGAAGATCAGACACAGCATGTGGTATTGGCAGAAGAAGACCGTTTGAATTGTTGTATAGTCCAGCACATCGACTTGGGGTAATTTTAGCCCAAAACAGATTCAACTCTGCCATGTTGGTGGGTTTTCTTCCATGGACTGCTCGCTTCAGGTCCTTCCATAACATTCTTATAGGATTAAGGGCACGACTTTGACTTCGCCATTCCAAAACTTTAACTTAATTCTTCTTTAAACAGTCTGTGGTTGAACAACTTGTGTTCTTAGTGTCGTTGTCTTGCTCACATTTTTTTGAGACTCACCCCACTGAGGAAGGTGTTGAGACAACAATGAAATGCGTCTGGGATAGTATGTGGCAGTGATTTGCATAGTCTATACTGAGGACGCTGCAGCGTACCCCCAACTAGCAAGGGAGCCTAACCCAGAAGACACAGCCAGCCTCTGCAAGTGTGGTCAGTACACGATCTTGCAAGCAATTCAACAGAACACCAAACCACAGTACTCACATGCCAGTACGGAGCATGCAGCCCCACTACTCTAGTTGCAACACACAGCTCTGTAAAAGCCGGCAAAGGACAAAGGAACTTTTATTATTTGTTTCAAATCTATACTGAGGACACTTCAGTGTACCCCCAACCAGCAAGACACCCTAACCCAGGAGACTCAACCAGCCCCTGCAAGCATGGTCAGCACACGATCTGACAAGCAATTCAACAGAACGGCAAGCTACTTATATGCCAGTATAGAGCACATAGCCCAGCTACTCTGCTCGTAGCATGCGGCTCTGTAAGAGCCTCCAAAGCATAAAGGAACTGTGAGTACACGGCAATATACTCACAGGTAGACAAGCTATATAACCATTCACCTTTATTTATGAATGCAACGCATATGTAAATTTTTATACTGACTTATCGATCTCCTATGTATATTGATTTCCTACCATTTAAATAAGCCATATTTTTCTGCCACCATCATAACTTATTGGGGTAGATTTATCAAACTGGTGTAAAGTAGAACTGATTTAGTTGTCCATAGCAACCAATCAGATTCCACCTTTCATTTTTCCAATGCAGCTGTGAAAAATGGAATGTGAAATCTGATTGGTTGCTATGAGCAACTAAGCCAGTTCTACTTTATATCAGTTTGAAAAATGTCCCCCATTGTTTTTAACTTAGTCAATCCAGCTGCCATCACACATACCTTTGTATACGCTGTTCATTATAACTACCTCAATGTGAATAACCAGGAATATTGTTCGTCATTTGGGCTTTTTTTTGGACTGGTTTTTTAATTATTATATTTTCTATTCCTTTTTTTACTTTTGAATACCTCATTTTATACAATATTGTATGAGGATGGTCATCATTAACATCTGGCCCCTCCTACGTTGTGCAGACTGGACGGTATTGGATGGCACGCTGGGTACTGAAATAATAAAGGCTTTCATCTTATTGATACTGAATTAAATTTACGGCCGATGTAGGAATAAGTAAATGTAGGAATAAATAAATAAAACTGACGCAACATAAGTCTCCCTGCACTATCCCTGCACTCCCCCTCGATTACTGATTAGTAACCACGAAATGCGGGGAAATTCAGATTCATTGCGAATCAAAGTTTGCCTAAACTTCGTATCGAATTCTGCTTCAATGCTTCGCTTCCTACAACACTAGTTATAACATTATATTGCATACTGCAAGAGCCTCGCCGATAGGACTATAATATGTTTTTCATGTATTGCATTTATTTTTCTTTAAATATTTACATATATATAAGTAATAATAAATTATAAACTTTTTGAACATAAACTAAAACTAACTGAGCGATAGTTTCAGCCTTTTCCCTTCCCTATACAGTAGAAAACTGTACCACAACTACATGGACTTGACAAATCTCACTTTATGTTTCTTCTTTTTTCTATATCAATTTAATTACATAACCTCATAGTTACCAAAACACTATACCTCATTGCCAGATAGTGTGAGTGCCAAGTTTTTAGTATCTTCCTTGAATTCTATGCAATATTCACTGACTTGACGGATAGCCAGTCAATATGTATATATAATATAAGAATGAATATAGGAATGAACCAGCACCTCCAGGTGGATAAGTTAGTTGAGTGCCAGGAGCAGATAGCTGGGAAGCATATACTGCCTTTATCTTCCAAAAGAGATTGTTTGTGTGACCACCATCACTGCGTACCGTTATAGATAGCCGCACCCTTCATATGTGCTTTGTTATTTTTATTACATTATCTTTATGTTCTTCACCATTGTTTACCCTTTCCCAAATAAATCTGTTGATCAGTTAACTCTTTCCTGGGGTGAGTGTGTACTGAATGGGTTAGAGGTTTTCCAAGTCGGACGCTGGCAGAAAAGGAAGACCCTCTTGCTCTCTTATAGGCTGGCACTGTGTCATAGTGATGTGAGAACCACCATACACCCTGTCTACCAAGAGTTGCTCAAAGGGGTGTTACATGTACTGTATGTACAATGTAGAATGAAGAATCCATCCATAGATACATGAGGTGTGCAGTAAAACTATGTTATTAAATCATAGTGGCGAAAAGTCATCATGGTGGTCTATGTCAAATGAAGAAGAACAGGAAAAGTGAATGACTCCAATACGATGTCATTTGTGAGGTACCAAATTTGACTATACTGTCCTCACTGCAGAGATGTGTTTAGAACTGGTATGTTATCTAGAACATATCGTCACTGTGAAAATGGTAAAACTGTTTTTTTGTATAGTGGATTTTACTTAGTCACTATTTTTAGTACGATGTGATCCTGGTGCGAAGGTATTATTTCTTAACAGTATGGTGGTATTATTTAGACACTATTTGGTGGTGATTTTTAGTCTAATGTAGTTGTGATATTTGGCCCTTGTATATGTATATTACATGGAAACTGTATGACTATTATTTAAAGGCTGTGTACAGTAGAACTAACATTTCTAGGCAGAGGATGCAGGTTTTCTTCAACTAATGTGTCGTAGAGGCATGTATAGCAGTCCTCAATCTCAGACCATAACCTGTCTTGCATGCCTCAGGCTGGGAAAGTATGTGTAATGGTAGGGGACAGTGAAGTCCTAAACTCCACCCACACCACCACTGTCCCTACCTACTTGCACGATTTGTCCTAAGCGACAGCTCACAACTGGATAACAGTCCAGGGGCCTAACCTAGGGATTAGAGAAATCAAACAGAAAGTAGACAGAACCAGACAGGCAAACCTAGACTGGATCAGAATCCAAAAGTAAAGTAAAAATCAGGCTACAGTCCAAACCAGAGAGATGCATCAGAACCAAAACAAAATACAAACTCAGAGCCAGGAGATCACATCAGGAAATAAACAACAGTCAGGTGCAAGGTCAGGGACAATCCAAAATTCAGAATATCATAAATCCAGCTGCCTGTTCAAATCTCCCTATGGAACATCTGATTGATCCAACTTTTTGTTTCCCTGATAGACCAAACAGCTCCCATGACACCAGGGCTTGCTGCCATGTAAACAGACGATGAAGGAACGGCACCCGCCATGGGAGTGCCACCAGGTAAATCTATAACATAATGCTTGCTAATACTACTGTTCTTTCCTGGAACAGCAGTGCTAGAACATACTGTATAGTACAGAAGACTTTGCTGAGCATGAAATGTTTGGAGAGGAAGTAATCTCAGTCTCCTCTCTAGAAATGGAGACTAGGATCCTAGTTTATTGGGGGAAAACTGTACAATTGAAATGATGATCTAGTATCCTGTTGGGCTACCTCTAGCCTGAATAATAGATGAGATACCTTTGGGCATTGGGCATGCATACACATTCTGTTAGGTATTCTGCAGCATATTTGCAAACAGGCTGGGGCTGTAGATCCTGCACACCTGGTTGCCAAAGCAAGTGTCTCAGCTGATCTTATAAATGCTTCATTGGCATGACCGACTGCTGGATGTGATGGCTTCCAAGATCATAAAACCAGCAGTTGGGGCAGTGTGTCGCTTCACATTAAAGGCAGGACTAAAGCTCAGCACAAGACCTCTATACTGAAACCGGACCGTTATGGGATCCCAAATAGATCCTAGATTCTTTGCTAAAAACAAGTGCGTAGCAGTCCAGATTTCTCGTTCACGACACCACTGCAAAGGAAAGTGACAGTAGGTGGCTGCCAATGGTAGTACAAATAATGGCCATGAACCAAATTTCCTTCGGCTAAGCACCTGGAAATGGTTAGAGCAGAGACAGGGGTGAGTAACGAATGTGCAGCCTGTGTTTGCATGGTGGACAATGAAACTCTAGGAGATGCTCGATTCTCTCAACCATCCAGAGCCTGTTTGCAATTTGTGCGTGCCCTTACATAATCACTGTTTTCAACACCTCCTAACAGCTAGGTCAGAATGGCCTACATGGTGAGCAATTTGTCGAATGACCATCATAAGTCTCCCAGTCGAATGATGTGCCTCCTCTCAAAGTCTATCAACTGGGCAAAATGTATTTCATTGTGTCTTAGAAGCATGTATAGCAGCCCTCAATCATAAACCAAAAGGTACACTACCCAAAAGAAATCTCTGTGAGCCTTCTTATAGGACAGCAGGGGAAGCACTTTTACGTACTCATGTATCTTGTGGCAAGACCCAGTTTTTAGTCACACCTATAACATATCTGCCTGAGACATAACTGAATGCCAAGTTTTGCAGAAATCCAACATTTCTATCTGGGTGTGTTATTTCTTTTTGTCAAGGATATATATATATATATATATATATATATATATATATAGATCCAAAAGAAAGGCAGCACTCCGGTTTCCAGTGAATAGTGAACCCTCTTTATTATCCCATCAGCTGATGGGATAATAAAGAGGGTTCACTATTCACTGGAAACCGGAGTGCTGCCTTTCTTTTGGATCTATGGACTTGTGACTGCCTAGCCAGCGGTTGTTTGGTATTTGCACCCAATCCTATTGCTGTGCTGCTGTTGTCGTTTTTGTGTTTTATATATATATATATATATATATATATATATATATATTTATGTAACAGATGCTTACAGCAACCTGCACTACATCTCTAGAAATGTGTTCTTTCTCAGAAGAATTGGCATTCCTGACTTTGTTACAGCTGGTCCTCTTAAAGGTAAACTTTAGTTTAAAGAGACTCATGGGCTTCATTTGTCAAATATGCACGTTGTTGTCACTGGGGATTTGTGAGCATGAGCAAGTAGAACTAAGTATAAATAATTTTAAAGATGTCTCCTAATTAAATTGATACTGAAACCGTGTCTGCTTCTTTTAATCCTTACAGCAGATTCTATTCAGGAAAGCAAAGTATTCCACATGGGAATACATTTTAAGTACATACTCCAATCTTCATTGAAAACACTTCTTTATTAAGCAGGTTAAAAGCCAAAATTGTGAATTGAATAACCCTACACTATTTGATTTCAGCAAAATGCTTTTTTTTTTTTTTTTAAGCTCTAGAGTACTAAACCGATCTTTTCCATTTTCTTGTCATGCAAAACGTTTTCATTTTTACTGTCTTTTGTAAAACATTTTGTAACTTTTTTTTAATTTCCAACCTTATTACATTTCAAAACGTTCACAAAAAGAAAACAACAAAAGAAGAAATAAAAGACAAAAAAAATTAATAACTATATCTTTACACTGATTAACCCCCCTCCCCCCACCCCCCATCCCCTCACCCCCCATCCCCTCACCCCCATCCCCTTTCCACCCCCTTTCCACCCTCTCACTGTTGCTGGACCTAAAATAAGAATCTAAAAAAGGAAGAGGTGAACAAAAAAAAAAAAGAAATTCTCCCGGGGTAGATTGCTCAGATTACCTTCCCGTTTTTTCCCTAATTGTTTCATTTACACTTATTCTTTCAGTCAAAGCTTTCCATTCAAAGAACGAGAGATTTCTTAGAGGCCCAGTATTTTACAATCAAGGTTTTGCAGCCATAAAGCTTTTTAAACATATATCCTTAATATGTGGGAGATAGGGAAGGGTAGAGGAGACTACAAGGATTGCCTGTTCAATATTAAATTCTAATTTAATACTATGCCGTGTAGCCAATTCCTATCCAAATCAGTGCCCAATATTTACGAACCGCAGTACATTGCCATAACAAATGGACATAACCATCATTCTCCCAATGGCATTTCAGGCATCTATGATTTTCCCCCTTATATATTTTAGCAAGAAAAGATGGCGAATAATAGAATCGGTTCCCATTTGGTTTCACTCCTAAATTTTGTAATTTCCCCAAGGGCCTGTCGGAACCTATGGTATATCTGGGATACAAAAGTCTATTCCTTTTAAACTTAAAACAAAAATCCAAGAAGGAATTTTCTTTAACCATTAGAAGGTTTTTATCCTGGGTGTGAGTAAAAGCGTGCAAAATTTGTGCATATCTAAAATTAATTATAAAGGATAATTTTTCCTATTAAACAAGTTCTCAAGGGACGTAATAATTCCATGTGAAGAAATTTGAGAAACTTTATTGATACCCTGTGTAATAAAAAATCATAATCAGGGATTAGCATAAATTCTCTAAGGCTGGGTTCAGACTTGAGCGTTTTACAGCGCGTTCCTACGCGCTGTAAAACGCTCAACAGGCGAAAACCCATGTTTCCCTATGGGCATGGTTCTCACCTGAGCATTTTACAGCGCGTACGAACGCGCTGTAAAACGCCCTACGCCCAAAGAAGTACAGGAGCTTCTTTGGGGCGTATTGTCGCGCGTCCCGCATAGGGATATATAGCGCAAACGCGATTTTTACTTTCATTTTCACGATGCGAAAATAAAAGTAAAGATATAGCGTCGTACGCGCGAAGCGGGATGCGCAGGTGTGAACCCTGCCTAAAGCTTAAATTGTGCCATAGTGGGGTGAAATGTGTTGAATGTGTTATTCCCAGTGTAATTTTTGTCCAAACCTTATTAAGCATAGCACTAACAGGACACCGTTTCCCTTTTAATCCCAAATAGCCCGTTTCCAAGATACTAAAAATATCTTTACTTGGACCCCGAAGAGATTGAAGATGGCAATGCTCCCCATCGCCCAAACATTGTGCAACTTATTTCCGTTGTTTATATAAGACTAACATATTCTGCATCACTGTACAGAGATTATCAGTCCCTGATCCCAGTGGAGCTCTCAGTGTAATTCCCCCTATCACACATTATTTTATAGTGTTGGACAAAAAATGAAATACCCAGAGGAACCCAGGCAAACATGGGGAGAGCATACAAACATACAGATGTTGTCCTTGGTTGGATTCAAATCCAAAATTCCAGCATTGCAAAGCATCAGTGCTAACCACTGAGTCACTGTGTTTTAATTTTCCTTATTACATTTTTTCTTCCATTGCACTAATGGTATGGCCCAGCAGTGTAGTTGGCCACATGTAGGCAAGCCACATTCACATGCAGCAGCCAATTATGCCACAATTTTTCTGTACAATCATGCAACCAATGGCTGCTGTGGGTAGACACAGCTTGGCCATATGTGGCTAGCTGCACCTTTAGTGCCCTACCCTTAAGGGCTCATGAACACATTAAATGTGTGCAGACCCTGTAAGCTGGCTTTATAGCCACCCTGTGAGCTGCTGTACCTCTATGAGGCACCATGTTCTCATTTGAAGTACCTCAGCATAAGGGTCCATTCAGACGTCTGCAGAATGGGTCCGGATCCGTTCCGCAACATTGCGGAACTGATCCGGACCCATGAATTTTTAACACTGTGTGCTGTTCGCATCCGGGGTGTCTACTTTCTGAAATTGGGTCATTTGTGGGGTGTGTTTACTGTTCTGGCATTATGGGCGGGACTAAATTGTGAGCAGCCCTGTAAAGCCTAAAGGTACTCGTTGGACTTTATGCCCCTTTACGCACCTAGACTGCAAAAAAGTGGCACACATGTGGTATCTCCGTAGTCAGAAGAAGTATGGCAATTTGTTTTGGGGTATATTTTTACATGCTGGGTGAGAGAAATATCTCTGTAAACTGACAACTTTGTATAAAATTTTTTAAAAGTTGTCATTTACAGAGATATTTCTCACACCCAGCATGGGTGATATGTAAAAATACACCCCAAAACACATTTCCCTACTTCTTATGAGTACGGCAATACTACATGTGTGACACTTTTTTGCAGCCTAGGTGCGTAAAGGGGCCAAAAGTCCAACGAGTACCTTTAGGTTTTACAGGGTTGCTCATAATTTAGCCCCGCTCAAAATGCCAGAACAGTAAATACACCCCACATGTGACCCCATTTTGGAAAGAAGACACCACAAGGTATTTGCTGAGGGGCATATTGAGTCCATGAAAGATTGAACTTTTTGTCACAAGTTAGCGGAAAGAGAGACTTTGTGAGAAAAAAAAAGTCAATTTCCGCTATCTTGTGCCAAAAAAAAAAAATCTTCTATGAGCTCGCCATGCCCCTCACTGAATACCTTTGGGTGTCTTCTTTCAAAAATGTTTTGGGGTGTATTTTTACATATACCCATACTGTGTGTCAGAAATATCTCTGTAAATGACAACTTTTTAAACATTTTTATACAAAGTTGTCAATTTACAAAGATATCTCTCTCACCCGGCATGGGTATATGCAAAAATACACCCCAAAACACATTGCCCTACTTCTCCTGAGTACGGCGATACCACATGTGTGACACTTTTTTGCAGCCTAGGTGCGCAAAGGGGCCCAAATTCTAATGAGTACCTTTTAAGAGGGCATTTTTCCGTATTTGGATTCCAGACTTCTTCTCACGCTTTAGGGCCCCTAAAATGCCAGAGCACTATAAATACCCCACGTGACCCATTTTTGAAAGAAGACACCCAAAGGTATTCCGTGAGGGGCATAGCGAGCTCATAGAAGATTATTATTTTTTTTTGGCACAAGATAGCGGAAATTTAATTTTTTTTTCTCGCAAAGTCTCCCTTTCCGCTAACTTGTGACAAAAAGTTCAATCTTTCATGGACTCAATATGCCCCTCAGCAAATACCTTGTGGTGTCTTCTTTCCAAAATGAGGTCGCATGTGGGGTGTATTTACTGTTCTGGCATTTTGGGCGGGGCTAAATTGTGAGCAACCCTGTAAAACCTAAAGGTACTCGTTGGATTTTCGGCCCCTTTACGCACCCAGGCTGCAAAAAAGTGTCACACATGTGGTATCGCCGTACTCAGAAGAAGTAGGGCAATGTGTTTTGGGGTGTATTTTTACATATACCCATGCTGGGTGAGAGATATTTTTCTCACCCAGCATGGGTATATGTAAAAATACACCCCAAAACACATTGCCCTACTTCTCCTGAGTACGGTGATACCACATGAGGGACACTTTTTTGCATCCAAGATGCGCAAATGGACCCTAATTCCAATGAGTACCTTTAGGATTTCACAGGGCATTTTTACGCATTTGGATTCCAAACGACTTCTCATGCATTAGGGGCCCCTAAAATTTGTCTGTGTGGTGATTGGTGCACTTTCATAAGTTTCCTCTGGTGGTCCCAAGCAAAAGGGACCACCAGAGGAGCAGGCAGCAGGCATATCAGACGCTGTTAACAAAACAGCGTCTGATATGCGATTTTTTTAACTACTACAGCCTGCCAGCGCACGATCAGTGCTGGCAGGCTGTAGTTAAACTTCTCCCAGACGCGATCGCTCTCACAAGAAATTTCGCCTCTCGCGAGATGACGCACCGACGCGTCAAAGAGGAATAGCCGGGCTGCCGAGATCACGCGAATCTGCATATGGCAGTCCGGATGTAGTTAAAGTGCCAGCGATGTGCGGTGTCAGTGTTTTGCGGTCCGCAAAACCACTACGGATGTCTGAATGGACCCTTACAGTATTAGAGAGAGTCAATGTATCAAAGTAGAGATATAGTTTGGGCTCATAATATGGGTCCATTCTAAACTACTGGCCATGTATTGCCAACCTGTCATACAACAGCATGTATGAGGCCAAAGAAAAGCTAAATTAGATGCCGAGTTTAAAATACATTTAGTAAAATACATTTAAATAATTTATTTCAGGTTGTAACTGTGCAAAGTTGAATTAATTGCAATAACTGAGTTGAGCAGTTTAGAAAAGGTAAAAATATTGCGTCACAAATACTACATTTCTTTAATGCAGTTTCCTAGCTTTCTTTTCTTATAGAAAAAAAACATGTGCAATGTTGCATACGAGCATATATTCTGCTTACGTCCATTGATGTCAATAGGTAATAAAAAGAGAAAGCTATTCTAGTCTCTGAAGCACAAATTTCCATGGTTAAAGAAAAGTGAAGCAAAATTCTTTCAAAATGAAAAATAACGTAACATGACCTTTTAAAATATTAGCATGCTACAAACAGTTTATATATATATGTGTATATATATATATATATATATCCTCTCTCTCTCTCTCTCTCTATATATATATATATATATATATATATATTTATATATCCTATATACAAACCGGATTCCAAAAAAGTTGGGACACTATACAAATCGTGAATAAAAACTGAATGCAATGATGTGGAGGTGCCAACTTCTAATATTTTATTCAGAATAGAACATAAATCACGGAACAAAAGTTTAAACTGAGAAAATGTACCATTTTAAGGGAAAAATATGCTGATTCAGAATTTCATGGTGTCAACAAATCCCAAAAAAGTTGGGACAAGGCCATTTTCACCACTATGTGGCATCTCCCTTTCTTCTTACAACACTCAACAGACGTCTGGGGACCGAGGAGACCAGTTTCTCCAGTTTAGAAATAGGAATGCTCTCCCATTCTTGTCTAATACAGGCCTCTGTTCAATCGTCTTGGGCCTTCTTTGTTGCACCTTCCTCTTTATGATGCGCCAAATGTTCTCTATAGGTGAAAGATCTGGACTGCAGACTGGCCATTTCAGTACCCGGATCCTTCTCCTACGCAGCCATGATGTTGTGATTGATGCAGAATGTGGTCTGGCATTATCTTCCCTGAAAGAGATGACGTCGGGATGGGAGCATATGTTGTTCTAGAACCTGAATATATTTTTCTGCATTGATGGTGCCTTTCCAGACATGCAAGCTGCCCATGCCACACACACTCATGCAACCCCATACCATCAGAGATGCAAGCTTCTGAACTGAGCGTTGATAACAACTTGGGTTGTCCTTGTCCTCTTTGGTCCGGATGACATGGCGTCCCAGATTTCCAAAAATAACTTTGAATCGTGACTCGCCTGACCACAGAACAGTCTTCCATTTTGCCACACTCCATTTTATATGATCCCTGGCCCAGTGAAAACGCCTGAGCTTGTGGATCTTGCTTAGAAATGGCTTTTTCTTTGCACTGTAGAGTTTTAGCTGGCAACGGCGGATGGCACGGTGGATTGTGTTCACTGACAATGGTTTCTGGAAGTATTTCTGAGCCCATTCTGTGATTTCCTTTACAGTAGCATTACTGTTTGTGGTGCAGTGTCGTTTAAGGGCCCGGAGATGACGGGCATCCAGTATGGTTTTACGCCATTGACCCTTACGCACATAGATTGTTCCATATTCTCTGAATCTTCGGATGATGTTATGCACAGTTGATGATGATAGATGCAAAGTCTTTGCAATTTTTCACTGGGTAACACCTTTCTGATATTGCTTCACTATCTTTCTGCGCAACATTGTGGGAATTGGTGATCCTCTACCCATCTTGGCTTCTGAGAGAAACTGCCACTCTGAGAAGCTCTTTTTATACCCAATCATGTTGCCAATTGACCTATTTAGTGCTAATTGGTCTTCCAGCTCTTCGTTATGCTCAAATTTACTTTTTCCAGCCTCTTATTGCTACTTGTCCCAACTTTTTGGGGATTTGTTGACACCGTGAAATTTTGAATCAACATATTTTTCCTTTAAAATTATACATTTACTCGGATTAAACGATCTGTCATCTACGTTCTATTACAAATAACATATTGACATTTGCCATCTCCAAATCATTGCATTCAGTTTTTATTCACAATTTGTTTAGCGTCCCAACTTTTTTGGAATCCGGTTTGTATATATATATATATATATATATATATATATATTGTGGGGATTTGCTCCAGTAGACAGGCTTGCGGACGCAGTACAGAGGCAAGTACACAGTTCTTTGAAGCAAGCAATAGTGTTTTATTCACACTCAGGAAAAACAAAGTCTTGGTGCTTGTTCACACATGGGAAAAATCACAACACAGCAAAAGTCCACCTGTAAGGTTTTGGTGTTTGTTCACACCTGGCTGACAGCTCAGCCACAAGAAAGTCCAGGTGCAGGCTTCCATCCAGACTGCACGCCTGCTTGTGGACTCTCACTCCCAGCACTCAGAGCTTCCACAGCGACACTGGCAGACGGAGGATAATCCACACAGCTGAAAGGCCATCAAAACCCGGCCTGGAACGTGACACCCACCTAACACTTTAGTTGCTCCCAGTAAGAGCCGGCCCGGACTGGCTTTGCAGCCATGCTAAAATATCAAAATGTCCAACAGCACTATCTGCTGCTGACATAAAAACCAGGCTCTTATCTCACTGAGGCCAGGAACCTCGGTGACACGTACCTTTCGTCAATGACGGACCCTTGCGCTCTCTTAAACCCCCCCCCCTTTGTTCAACCCTGAGGGGGTTAACACACATGAGGCAGAGGACGCGAAACAGGGCATCCGCATTACCCTGCAAGCGGCCTGTCCTGTGTTCCACTGAGAACTTAAAGTTCTGCAGGGACAGGAACCATCTGGTGACCCGAGGATTCCTCTCCTTGCCCTGGCTCATCCACTTGAAAGGGGAATGGTCGATCACCAGACGGAACTTCCTCCCTAACAAGTAATAGCAGAGAGACTTGAGTGCCCACTTGATAGCCAGGCACTCCCTCTCCACTATGCTGTACCTGGTCTCGGCTGGGTTGAGCTTACGACTCAGGAAGACAACGAGATGTTCCTCCCCATTGACTTCCTGAGACAGTACAGCAACAAGACCTACCTCCGAGGCATCTGTCTGTACTATAAACTCCCGGTTAAAGTCGGGCGTCACCAAAACAGGGGACCCACACAGGGCCGACTTCAACGTGGAGAAAGCCTCTTCCGCCTGCTCACTCCAGTGGACCTTTCCGGACTTTCGTCCCTTCAACAGGTTTGTCAACGACGCTGCTATCGTGGCAAAGTGGGGTACAAACCTCATATAGTACCCTACAATTCCTAGGAACGACTTCACCTGTCTGGTGGTGACAGGTCGGGGCCAATTACTTATTGCTTCTATTTTGTTTACTTGAGGTTTTATAACTCCCCGCCCAATGACATATCCCAGGTACTTAGTCTCCTCTAACCCAATTGTGCACTTCTTTAGATTAGCGGTTAGTCCAGCTTTTCTAAGGGCATCCACTACCGCCTGCACTTTGGGTAAATGACTTTCCCAGTCGGTACTGTGGATGATGACATCATCTAAGTAGGCCGAGGCGTACCGATGATGAGGTCGCAGCACAATGTCCATTAACCTTTGGAAAGTGACGGAGGTGCCATGCAGGCCAAAGGGTAATACCTTATAGTGATACAGGCCTTGCGGGGTAACAAAAGCAGTTTTTTCCTTGGCCGACTTCGTTAAGGGTACCTGCCAGTACCCTTTAGTGAGGTCTAGTACAGAAAAATATTGGGCTTGGCCTAACTTCTCAATAAGCTTGTCTACCCGGGGCATGGGATACGCATCAAACTTGGAGACTTCATTTAGCTTGCGAAAATCGTTGCAGAACCGCAATGTCCCATCTGGCTTGGGCATTAGGACTATAGGACTCGGCCATTCACTTTTATACTCCTCAATGACATTGAGTTTCAACATTAACTGCACCTCCTCCGCGATGGCACGTCGTAGAGCCTCGGGTACACGGTATGATTTTAACTGGACTTTGGCCTGGGGCTCAGTGACGATATCATGGTGGATAAGGGAAGTGCGGCCAGGAAGGTCCGAGAATACATCCGTGTTCCGACTGATGAACTCCCAGATTTTCTGAACCTGTTTGGAGGACAGGTTGTCTGCAATTCTTACAGTGGCTACTGCTTCACAGGCCTCAAGCTGAGGGGCTGGACCCTTTTCACCTAGAAGCCCTGGCCGGGGGCTGTCATCATCGGAAGAGTCCCTATCTTTCCATGGGCTTTAGTAAATTTACATGGTACACCTGCTCCAGCTTTCGCCGCCCTGGCTGGTGTACTTTGTAATTTACCTCCCCTACTTTCTCGAGCACCTCGTAGGGCCCCTGCCACCTAGCTAGGAATTTGCTGTCAAGGGTGGGTACCAGAACCAAAACTCGATCCCCTGGATTAAAGTCCCATACCCGAGCCTGACGATTGTACACCCTACTCTGGGTTCGTTGCGTGCCTCCATATGTTCCCGGACCAGCGGCAACACCCTTTCCATCCGTTCCTGCATCTGGGTGACATACTCCATACTCCTGGGATGGGTTGTTGTTCCCACGCTTCCTTGGCGATGTCTAAGGGTGTCTGCCATAAAGCAGTTCGAAGGGCGAGAACCCAGTAGAGGCCTGGGGCACCTCTCGCACTGCGAACATGAGATAGGGCAGAAGCAGATCCCAGTCCTTCCCATCTCTAGACACCACCCTTTTTAACATATTTTTTAAAGTTTGGTTAAACCTTTCGACGAGACCGTCCGTTTGCGGATGGTAAACGGACGTTCGTAACTGTTTTATACGCAACAATTTACATAGTTCCCTCATAACCTTGGACATAAAAGGGGTCCCTTGGTCTGTCAGAGCCTCATTAGGCAGGCCCACCCGGGAAAACATTTCCATTAACTCCTTAGCTATGAGCTTAGCTGATGTATGTCGCAGGGGCACCACCTCCGGATACCGAGTGGCGTAATCGAGAATGACCAGAATGTGTTGGTGGCCCCTAGCAGACTTCGGTATGGGCCCTATTAGATCCATAGAGATTCGCTCGAACGGGACCTCAATTATTGGAAGAGGTACCACAGGACTATTGAAATTAGGCTGGGGCTACTTACCTGACAGGTTGGACAGGACTTACAATAATTTTCTACCTCCTTGAACACACTGGGCCAATAAAACCACTGCAGTATGCGGTCCTGGGTTTGCTTCCACCCCAAGTGTCCTCCAAGAACATGTTGGTGGGCAAGCTCCATAACGAGCTTGCGATACGCTGTGGGCACCACCAACTGTTCAATAAGCTCACCCCGGATTTGGTTCACCCGACAACATTTCCTGGTGAACAACGGGGAAACATTAACTCAGCCCCAGGTTTTTGGGGCTTACCATCAATTATTACAACATTCTCCCAGGCCCTGGTTAGGGTTTGGTCCCGGTGTTGCGCGGTCCCAAAATTTTCTCCGGAGACGTTGAGGTCTGCCAATTCAGGTCCTGGTGGCAAGCCCTCCTTGTCTCCCACCATTACACTCAGTGGGGTTGTCTCCCCCTCTATCACAGAAGTAGTGGTCACCCCTACCGCTGGTGCCCCTGCCTTGGGGTCCTGAGGTTCGGGACCCGGACATTTTCCTTCCAAACAGGTAGGCAACCCGTTCCTCCACAAAGTCCAGAACAGGGGGAAGTCCCTCCCCAATATTGCGGCATAAGGGAGCCGTCTCCCCACTCCAACGACATGTGGTACCTCTTTCCCACCCACCGCCAGGGTAAACTTAGTGGTGGGATACTCCCGGCGATCCCCATGTATACAGACAATGGTAAGGGTTCGCCTTTCTGGGAGTTTTTCCGTTACCAACGACTCATGGACCAGAGTTACCAGGCTCCCAGATCCAGCAGGGCCTGCATGGAGTGTCCATTAACCATGATGTCACACACCGGAGGGGTGTCTGCACCCAGCAGGGGGTCAGCTATATATACTGGTTGGGCAAAAAGAGAGGACCGGCGAGCGAACCCGCAGTCCATGGGTTCGGATGCCCTATTCAGTTGGCGGCCACATGTACCCAGTTCTGACAATGCCAGCATCTGACCCCTGCAGTCTCCCTCCTCCCCAGGGTATTCCTCCCACGGACTGGAGATCCACTCCCCTCCTTATGAGGTTGGATCCCTTTTCCAGGATCTCAGGTCGGCAACTGGGGCTGACGCTACTTCGGTAGTACCGCTGAGTCCCGCAACAAATCCTAAGTGGCCATATACCTCTCCACCAGGCTAACAAGTTGTTCTAGGTTGCCTGGATCGCCTTGTCCCACCCAGCGCTGTATGGTTCTCAGGAGGGTACGCACAAACCTGTCGACCACGACCCTTTCAACCATCTGAGAAGGGCTCAACAGTTCAGGCTGGAGCCATTTTTTTACTAGGTGAAGTAAAACGGCTTGTGAACGGACGGGTCAGGACTCGGAAAACACCCACTAATACACTCTGTGCGCTCGCACATAGATGTTTACCCCCAACCTGGCCAACACCTCAACTTTTAGCCTCTCATAGTCCTTTGCCTCCTAGCGGCTGAGGTCAAAATAGGCCTTTTGTGCGTTCCCCACCAGAAAAGGCGCTACCACCTTAGCCCATTGCTCCAATAGCAGCATCTCTTGCTCCGCGGTTCTTTCGAACACTGTCAGGAATGCCTCTATATCGTCTTCAGGACCTATTTTCCTCAGGGCGGATCGGACTTTGTCCCTGGCGGTAGACACAGTCGGGGCCGTCGCGGTTGCAACTCCTTGTTGGGACTTTCGCACCAACTCTTGCAAGGCTACCAGCTGCTGCATTAGGAGATTGTTTGTCTGCTGCTGTGCACACAGAGCCTCCTCGTGTCTTTTTTGCTGTAGCTCATTAGCCTGTTGCTGCAGTAGATTACTCTGAATCAGGTGCTTAATGGCCTCCTCCATCTTGTCAGGAACCATAAAACTTGCAGGCCTCATATATGACATGCAGTCCAACACAGCAAAAACAAAAATTTCGGCGTTCACGCCAGCCTCGCTGCACGTGCCCGCATCCGACGCCAAATATGAGGATTTGATCCGGTAGACAGGCTTGCGGATGCAGTACAGAGGCAAGTACACAGTTCTTTGAAGCAAGCAGTAGTGTTTTATTCACACTCAGGAAAAACAAAGTCTTGGTGCTTGTTCACACATGGCAAAAATCACAACATAGCAAAAGTCCACCTGTAAGGTTTTGGTGTTTGTTCACACCTGGCTGACAGCTCAGCCACAGGAAATTCCAGGTGCAGGCTTCCATACAGACTGCACGCCTGTTTGCAGACTCTCACTCCCAGCACTCAGAGCTTCCACAGCGCCACTGGCAGATGGAGGATAATCCACACAGCTGACAGTGCTTGGCTGGGCGTTATACAAGCCATCAAAACCCGGCCTGGAACATGGGGAGCAACCACCCACCCAACACTTTAGTTGCTCCCAGTAAGAGCCGGCCCGGATCGGCTTTGCAGCCATGCTAAAATATCAAAATGTCCAACAGCACTATCTGCTGCTGACATACAAACCAGGCTCTTTTCTCACCGAGGCCAGGAACCTCGGTGACACGTACCTTCCGTCAATGACGGACCCTTGCGCTCTCTTACTATATATATATATATATATATATATATATATATATATATATATATATATATATATATATATATATATATACATAACTAAATTTCTGTCTGTCTGTTGGTCTGTTCTTTATGCTCAGCCAAACGACTGGACCGCTCTGCACCAAATTTGGCACATGGGGGTACATTGAGTGTCCGGGAAGGTTTTCATAAAGGTCTCAGCACTCTAGGACGTTCTTGAGATATTCCCAAAAGTGTATTAGCCAATAGGAGCTTGCAGCTCACACATATCCTAACTGCCATACACACAGTCACATGACCCTTATTAGCCAATAGAAGCTCGCAGGTCCTTTAGTCAACATACACAGTTTTACACAAGGTTTCCATAACAACTCAGCCATTTTTTTTCACTGTTATAGGTCACTGGGCAGTGTGCAGTGGAGATCACTGTTAAGAGAGCAGGCCACTCTAAGGGTTAATTATAAGGGGAAGGGAGCTGTGGAGCTCACATTTTACGGGGGCAGGGTGCTGTGGGGGGGTGGGGTCACTGTTAATGGGGCGGGGTGCTGTGAAAGTCAATGTTAAGGGGGTGGGGCCCTGTGGAGGTCACTGTTAAGGGGTTAGTCCATTGTGGAGTTTACTGTTAAGGAGGTGAGCTGGGGTGCTGTGGAAGTCACTGTTAAGGGGATGGGGTTATGTGGAGGTCACTGATAATTGAGCAGGCCTCTATGAGGGGTCACTATTAATGTGGTGGGGTGCTGTGGAGGTCAATGTTAAAGGGTATGGGACCCTGTGGAGGTCACTGTTAAGGGGTAGACTGCTGTGGAGGGATCACTGTTAAGGGGGTGAGTCGCTTTGGAGGTCACTGTTATGGGGGCTGGCAGCTTTGGAGGTCACTGTTAAGGGAGTGAGGTTCTGTGGAAGCCACTGTTACCAGCGCAAAGCCAGGTCATTCTGAGAGTATATATATATATATATATATATATATATATATACAAATCTATTGCGCCTTCACTTCTAAATTCTGGCTTAAAAATTTGCAAAATAGGGGTTTCACAACTTTTTGAGGTCACTTACTTGCTCAAAATATTTTGCCACTTTTTGCACTTTTAAACCTCTCAATTCTGAGGAGTGGATTGGAAAGTTGACATGGTTAGCCATATTAATGAATTTTCACTTCAGATTACCGAGACTTTATAAAAGTTCCAAAAAAAGTTGCAGATTAACTACAGTACAAGGATGTAAGTAGGAAAACTGGAGTATCATTTGCAGACAAAAGTGTCAGGTTTAAAGATGCACAAAATTTAAGTGGGTTGTCTGGTTTCAGATATTGACAATCTGCCATCAATATCAGATCAACAGATCAACAGCGGTTTGAAGGAGTTGTACTTATACCGGCTTGCCGTCGACATTGCAGTTCCAGAACAGTAAAGAGTTTGCAGCACTCGCAGGAGCACTGTGTTCTCTTCAAACAGTTGATCAGCGGCGGTGCAGGGAGTCAGACTCCCACCGATCTGATATTAATGATCTATTCTGAGAATAGGTCATTAATATCAGAAACCCAACAACTCCTTTAACAATCACCATGCAACATTTGATACATTTGGTGCAAAGTATCCCAATGACTCAAGGAAAACTGACTAAATCTTTGCCTCATGATAAATTCCCCCCATAGTGTATATACACATTTAAAGTGATAATTTCTAAATCATTTGTGGCAGGGTAGTAAGAAAAAATAAAGCAGGAATCAGAATTAGTCATAATTATTTATTATTAATAATCTGTTCACTCACTTCTTCTTTGTGTAAGCAAAGCTTCAGTTGTCGGACATCTGAAATGTTTTCCCATGAGGCTAAAACAGCAGCACAATTTCAGAATTTGCAGAGGTTAGAAAAACAAATGCAGTGAAATTGCAGCTATTCGTTTGTCATCTGATGTTGTTTCAAGGGCCGAGTCCATCTATCTCTTAAGTGTACGTGTGAATAGTTTTTTCTGTGTTGAGTTCAAATTATTATTGTTCTATCAATTTAAAAAAATGGGAATCTGGTACTTGTCTTGGCTGACAGAATTTATATTATGGACTCAATAAGGGTAAACGCCCCTATATGTAATTTTTAATGCATGAGTGATCTGTGACATAAATGCCTGAAAAAGTATATGAACATACAAATTATATAACTAAATTATATGCACATTTAAAAAATGAAATGGTTGTAATGCTGATTCTAGAATGATTATATAAAAAGTAAATTGTTAAAATGAAATATTTATGTACTGTATATAAAAACATTTAACAGTATACATTTTCTGCATCATAGATTGTAAACTCTTGAGAGCAAGGCCCTCACTCCTACTTTGAATTGTTGATTAGTTTGGTACTATGTAAGTCTGATTTTGTCTGTGCCCTCCGCAATGTAAAATGTGATATATAAAGAAAGATTCATATTTTCTTTTATTATTCAGTTTTTTAAGTACCATATTTTTTGCCCTATAAGACGCACAAAGTGGGGGGGAAAATACCAGTACGTCTTATCGGGTTAATTCTAATGATCGTTTCCATTATGGAAATGCTCATAAGTACAGAAAGATCGGGAAGCAGTGAATGCAGCGCTACCCGGGCTGTGTACTCACTGTTTCCTGGTCACATCCTGCAGGCTCATCTTGCTGTGCTGTCACCTGCGAACAGAACAAGGATGTCAGTGCTCTCTGACCTCTCTGCAATGTCGGGTCACAGCATAGCATGTCAGGAAAACCTGAAGATTGCTTGAAGTCAGGAGCAGTGGCGGTGTCTGGAGCAGGAGAGGTAAGTTGATTTTTTTTTGTCTGCATTGTGGTCTGATTACCATGAGGGGTCTGATCTGAGTTCTAAATAGGCGGTCCTATGCCCATTGGGGATCTGATCTGATGTCTGAATAAGGGGGTCTTATGCACATTGGGACTCATATATGAGTTCTGAATGGGGTCAGATTTACATTAACATTTACATTATTGGATATCTGATCTGGGGGTCTGAGGTCTGATTGGGGGTCTTATTAACATTGGGGATCTGATTTGAGGTCTGATTAACAGTAGTTGTCTTATTGGGGGTCTGAGCTGAGGTCTGCTTAAAAAAAAAATCCTCCTCTAAAACCTAGGTGTATCTTATGGGCCGGTGCGTCTTATAGGGCGAAAAATACAATATATGATGTATTACAGAAAGCAAAGGATTCAAGTAGCAGAGGAAAGAATAAAACGCTTCAGCTCATCTCTATTAATAATATTTTAAAATACACAGGTAGATAAAAGACATATAGGATGAAAAAGTGACTGCTTACAAGTTTCAAACTTAAGCATTCTTAATCAAATCCTTATGGATTCTCGCTATGTCTATGATTTACAATGTTTGGTACATTCAAAACATGTAAGGGGTCGCATTTTTTACTTGTGGATTTTTTCCACCTGTGGATTTTAAAATAAAATTATTGAGGATCGGCATAAGTGTTTTATACTTTGCTATATTAGTAATTGGTTGCTACTTATGTGTCTCAAAAACAGAGTATGGCCCATACATAAGACAAGGAATCAGCCTGCAGGACTGTTGAGCTAATACATTCTATGATATGATTTATTAGACTAACTAAATGAGTGTGGCATTGCAGTTTACTGAAATACGTTTGGAAAATTATTGGTGCAAAAGAGCAAAATAACAGCAAAAAATAAGATCCAAACTTTAACCATTTTATTATAGTAAATTAAAGTCACATGGGGTTCTATGCTGTTAATTTTATATATTAACAAACATGTTCATCTTTCAAAATTAATTTCCTGAGACAATAATTTTCCCAATGCTGTGCTGTTATTTATTAGAGGAAACACCCAAAAATTTAACTTTGTTAATCTAAATAGGTCCAGTACATAAGAATACTGAGAAATGTGTTCAAGAGAGTTTCTACTAAATAATTATGACATGTCAATCAGATATGCCATATTGGAAGATGGGGCTCCCATTGTTGATTGATATTTTTTAAAGGTAACCTATCAAGTTGAACAAGGTGTCTGATCTGCAAGTATGTTCTTTCTATACTTAGGAGACCTGTGGGTGATCTTACTCAATGGTTGACAGCCACATATTATAGTAAATCTTTTCCCAAAATATAAATATCAATTTGCTTACCTCCAACAGCTTTATCTAATTCTACCCACAAATACGAGTGTATGTACAATAGTCATGAGCGGCAGGGGCAATATTCAAATTCAGGATATTTTGCGATGTACATGAATGATGTGCATATTTTTGCGTATTTTTGCGCAATACATGCAACTTCACATTTTAGCAGGTCTGACTACATATTAGTGATTGGTGCACTAAATATTGTTGTGAACTTATGACATCACAGTACTATGTCTGTAGCATGTAAGTATGGACAGCAGAACCTATCATACTACCTAACACCCTGCACTGGAACCTATCAGCTACACCAGTGTTTCCCAACCAGTGTGCCTCCAGCTGTTGCAAAACTACAACTCCCAGCATGCCTGCACAGCCTTTGGCTGTGCAGGCATGCTGGGAGTTGTAGTTTTGCAACAGCTGGAGGCACACTGGTTGGGAAACACTGAGTTACACTATATCACAATCTAACCTACACTATCTCCCACTAGCTATCTGTATTATATATATATAAGATAACTAACTATCTAATGTGATCACACAGGAAAGCAGAGAGCACAGCAATAACACTGCTGTCTCTCTCAGAACTGTAATAAACTGTAGAAAATGGCAGATGGGGAGTTTCTTATATACTAAAGGGGTAGGCAACTTTCCTATTGGTTGCTAGGGATGTTGCTAAGCTCAGACAAAGACATTGCAGCCTTATCATTGGCCCACAAGCAAGAAGCAGGGAGGGATCATGGGTTCCTATGAAAAAAACTCTAGAATATTCTAAAATACGAATATATAGCACTATATTCTAAATATTTGCGAATTCTCGGAGTCGCGATATTCGCAATTAAAATTTGTGATTCGAATATTCGCGCCCAAAACTAATTTAAAATTTGCAATTTTCCAAATTTAAATTTCTCTGTTTCTGAGTCATACCTCACAATAGTTAATAATTAAAATTTACCATATGTTCACTTTATGTTGGCATCACTGTTCAGTCATACTTTTATTTTTTGGAGAAGTTCGTTAAGTTTAGCAATAGCAGCAATTTTATACATTTTTTATGAAAATGTCCAAATCCTATTCTTTTAGGGACCAAATCAAACCCGCAGTGACTTTGAGAGGCCTATATTTTAAAAACCCCATAAAAACTGCACACCAGTTTTCAAAATTACAATTAAAACATTTGTTCACAGGAATTAATGCTAAATGAAGGTCAATTTTTATATTTAAGTAGCAGGAACTAATACTTAATGTATATTGTCTTGTCTCTGGAGTTTTTAAAGATATGCCATATACAGCCCTAGATTGTCACTTGAGTCAAATACCGGCCTCAAAATTGAAGGAGCACTTGGGGATTTTGGCCTCTCATTTTTTAAGGCAGTTTTTCAGACACTATTTCACTAGTTTACAGAGGCTTTGAGGTGCTAAAACACAAGAATAGGTTCTATTTTTGAAACTACTACACTCAAAGAATTAATATAGGAGTGCAGTGCGCCTTTTGGCCCCATAGGCGTTTCACAAAATGTATTAACATTAGACCATTAAATTGAAAAATTACATTTATTCCAATATTACATTGCTTTAGCCCCAATTTCTCCTTTTTTTCATGAGTTAAAATACCCCACATGTGATCCTAAGCAGCTGTTTAGGGACATGGCAGTGCCCAGAATGAAAGCAGCGGCATCTGGATTTTGTAACTTGGTATTTCTGAAATGGTTTTTAAAAGACATACTGTAACATTTTTATTTTTTGTTGAATGAGTTGCCTAGCATTTGTTTTTTATTGGTACCATTTTGGTGTACATAAGATATTTTAATTTCTTTTCATAAAATGTTTGGCGAGGTAAGGTAGGCGAAATTGCAATTCTGTCAGTGTTTCTCTTTATGTGGAACACCATAATGAATACATGATATGATAACTTTATTCAGTAGGTTGATACGATTATGGTGATACCAGATTTACATAGAGTACAGTTTTTTTTAATGTTTTACTACTTTTGCATCATAAAATCACATTTTTTTAAATTCAAAAATGTTTTTTTCTTAGCATCATTATATTCATGATGGTGGAAGCAATGGGGGAAAGAGAGTTCCCCCTTACTCTGTAAACCCAATCAATAACAATGACTAAGGGTGATCTGATTTACCTGAAACACTTTGGTTAAATGCTACTTGTACTCTTGCTATATTGTCTTTTAATCTGTATTAATTTAAATATTTGGATTTTATTTTGAGAGTGCTGAAGATTTTTCACTTTTTGGAAGCTTTAAGTGATACAAGCCGATGGATTTGGAGTACTTCAGAGCACCGCAACCATATGCCTGTGGAAGGAGCACATTTGGGTGAGATATGCACTTATCGCCCAAATGTTTTTTTCTATTGCTGGATACAACCCCCCTAAATGCATCGGTCACTCCGTTTTTGAGCCGCTGCCATCACTATACCGTAAAGGTTCAGCATGGTGTGTTAAGGTAATAACTGTCATGCCGTACTCTGTGGTGTAGAAAGGGGATAAATCAACTAAAAAGTAGATAGTTGATTGACCTTTTGGTCCGATTCTGGGCTCACCAAAGAATCACTTGGTACTCTGGTGGGCTAATCTGACCCTAAAAGCTATGACCACACAAAACTCTGAGAAATAGGCAATGCAATAAGATAAAATAATAAAAATATTTGATGATCTGCAGGGTTGTCTCAGGTACCATATAGTATGAATGACACTGTACATAGTAATCATAAAAATGCATTTATCTTTAAAATTTTTAAATAAGTGTGATAATTATCTGATTACAGAAATCAAAGTCTGTAAATGATAAAGAATTCTCTGTGAAAATATGCTTAGATAATTATTTCCATGCTTAAAGTTATTTTTTCTTATTTTTGTGATCTTGGATTTACTGGTAGAAACAACAGCTGTAAAGTTGTTACATGAAATTCTGGGTTAAAGAGGGTGCAATAGGCAACAGTGAGTGGTGACCTCTGCTTCTTAATCAGGGTCAGGGGTGCGCACATAGCTGCTGATCATTATTTATTTATCTGCAAGTGCTTAGTGGAGACGTGCAGAGAGGCAATCTCATAAAAAGCCTTACTGGAGCGAAAAATAACATTCTGTTAACTTTGAGGAAATGAGAAGTTCTTTTTTCTTTGACCCAGTTCACATGAAAAGTTTTTATTTCTGCAGGGAAGAGAATACCTCACATGACCTCTGCAGCCACACTGACCACTGTGGTCGTGTGTCGTATGCTGCTGAGGCCAGTGATTGGATGTAGTGTTGATGTGGGGTAATATAGGTACATCAGCATTTCAACCAAGTAAACAATATCAGGCAGATAGTGGAACCAGAAATGGAAGAGGATGAAATGAGTGTATCTTTCATTATTGTATAACAATAAAATAATGGCTTTGGGGAGCTTTTTAATAACTTTGGAAAGGAAAAATTATTTTTTTCCAAAGATTTAAATTTTTTTTGTATTAAAATGCAAGAAAAACTATACATATGTGGAATCGTTGTAATCATAGTGACCTGGAGAATAAAAGTAACTGATCAGTTTTACCACATATGAAACAGTGTTAAACCCCTTAAAACTTGCAAAGTTGTGTTTTTTTTTTATAATTCCACCCCACGTGGAATTTTTTTCTCACTTCCCACCACTTTGTATGCAACCGTAAATGGTGCCGTTAAAAAGTGCGTCTTGTCCAGCAAAAAACAAGCTCTCATTTAGCTACGTGAATAAAAATGTAACAAAGTTATGGCTTTGGGAGTGCTGGGAGTAAAAAAAAGAAATGAAAAAAAAAAAAAAAATGATAATCACCTGGTCTTGAAAGGGTTAATATGTCTACCATGTTACATAATTACTATTGAAATCATGACTGTAGCTTAGACTTAAAGGGAATGTGTGATCAGAAAATGACCTGTTTCACCACTACAGGACCGCCTAACGCACGGATGCGTCCGGCGGGCGGTCCTGTAGTTCTGAGTTGACGCATCGGCGCGTCATCTCGCGAGACGCGAGACTTCCTGTGAACGCGCACGCGTTCACAGTGCCGCAAGTCTCAGGAGTTGTACTACAGCCTGCCAGCGATGATCAATCGCTGGCGTCTGATATACCTGCTACCTGGTCCTCTGGTGGTCCCATTTGCTGGGATCTACCACCAGAGGACCAGGTAGCTATGTAAAGTTGCACCAAACACTACACTAACCCCCCCTCACTTATTAACCCCTTTTTTACCCCTTGATCACCCCATCTAGATTCCCTGATCACCCCCCTGTCACTGATCACCCCCCTATCATTGATCACACCCCTTGTAAGGCTCCATTCAGACGTCCATATGTGTTTTGAGGATCTGTGGATCCACGGATCCGCGGATCTGATGCACGGATCTGCGGATCGGCAGATCCTCAAAACACGGACACTGGCAATGTGCTTTCCGCATTTTGCAGATCCGCACATTGCCAGAACTATATAGAAAATGCCTTTTCTTGTCTGCAATTGCAAAAATGCTCAATATATGGAGAATATGCTCAATATAAGGAGAATAGCAGAAACTCCTAATGCTGGCAATACGTGTAATGATTGCGGAGACCCTCAAATGCCAGGGCAATACAAAAACCTCACATGTGAACCCATTTTAGAAAGAAGACACCCCAAGGTATTCCATGAGGAGTATGGTGAGCTCATGTAAAATTTTATTTTTTGTCACAAGTTAGTGGAATATGAGACTTTGTAAAAAAAAAAAAATATATATATATATTTGTGTTAGGTGCTGCGGCCTAGGAATAGGAGACGACAATGACCATCCTGGAGCCTGGATGGACTGACCATAACTATCAACTGGCTGATGTGTGCCCGGAGCCAGGACGGGGTAGGCCTGGAGGGGGCCCACCCAAATGAAATGACAAAACTAAGGGAGGGAGGGTGGGGCACGGCCGCCGATCGTATCGAGGCTGGAGGACATGGTGGGGAGGGAATAAGTAGTGGCCTACGCCCCTCCCACAAATACAGGCTGAACTTCTCAGCCTTAACTACTTGTGTTAGGTGCTGCGGCCTAGGAATAGGAGACGACAATGACCATCCTGGAGCCTGGATGGACTGACCATAACTATCAACTGGCTGATGTGTGCCCGGAGCCAGGACGGGGTAGGCCTGGAGGGGGCAAAAGAGGAGCGGAACTTGTAGGAAAGATGTGTTGTGATGGTAACAACCAAGGTGCCAGTTGGAGGATGCTACAGGCCAACTCAACGCATATGACTGCTGCCATGGCGACATCCACTCTGGGACCTACTGCTCGATCCGGACCGAAGGCGTGAGTAGTGACTACCTGCTGCCTTGAAGAAGGGCCCAAAATGACCACCGGCGATAGTGTGTGGTTTTACTTATTCATATATATATATACATTTTTATTTTTATTTTGCTGAGCTGTCGAGCTAAGCCAGTGGCAGAAGCTGGGCCCCATACCTGAACTTGATGAAGGACTGACTTACCTGAAGAACGCCACTTACCGGAATCGAAGACACGACCCAAACTGGCACGAACCGGTAGAAACCTCTAAGCAAATGGCGAGAAGGCATGGCCCGGATGTACCAAGCGGACAGCGGAAGGTACTGGCTGGCAGGACGTGACCTAGCGCACCAGCTAGACCACCAGACAAGGCAACGTTAACAGACGGCCTGAGAGAATTAGGAAGACAACAGAGCAGAAAAGAGAGACAAAACTGTCCAACATGATACCGAAAGAACATGACCTGAACGATTCCAGCGACAATACATGAATGATTTCGAGACCTGAGCAATTCAAGCAACTGTACATGAGTGAAAGATGACCTGAGCGACTCAGGCAGCAAACCTGAATGGATCATGGCCTGAACGACTCAGGCGGCTGTACCTGTGTGGTATATGACCTGAGCAATTCAGGCAACTATACCTAAATGATTCATGACCTGAGCGATTCAGGCGACTGTACATGGGTGACACATGACCTGAGCGATCCAGGCAACCATACGTTAATGATACATGACCTGAGCGATTCGGGTAACAGTACATGAAGGATTCAGGAACCTGCGTGATTCAGGCAACTGTACCTGAAACTCGTGGCCTTGGCGGCTCAGGCAACTGTACAGGAAAGAAACACGGCCCAAGTGATTAAGGCAACTATACAAGAATGATTAAAAACCTGAGCAACTCAGGCAACTATACATGAATGATTCATGGCCCGAGCGATTCGGGCAATTGAACACGGATGATACAAGACCCGAGCGATTCAGGCAACTATATAGATGATTCAAGACCTGAGCGACTCAGGCAGCAAAACATGAATGATTCATGGCCAGAGCGACTCAGGCGACTGTGTATGAACGATACCTGACCTGAGCGATTCAGGCAACAATACAAGCACGAAGCATGACCTGACCGATTCAGACAACTATACTGTGGATAAAACGTGACCTGAGCGATTCAGGCGACCATACATGACCGATAACGGACCTGAGCGATTCAGGGACCAACATACTGAAAGAAGCATGGCCTGAGCGATTCAGGCAACTAAACATGAGATGAAACAAGACCTGAGAGATACAGGGACCGACCTTATACTGAATGAAGTATGACCTGAGCGATTCAGGCAATTTATATACAAGAATGAAATGTGACCTGAGCGACACCGGCCATTTATGCATTAAATGATACCTGACCTAAGCAGTTCCGGGGCCGGCGTTAACTGAATGAAGCATGGCCTGAGCGATTCAGGCAATTAAACATGAATGATATAAGACCTGAGCGGTTCAGGCAACAAAACATGAATGATATAAGGCCTGAGCGGTTCAGGCAACCAAACATGAATGATATATGAAATGAGCGACTCAGGCGACAACACCTGAGCGATTCAGGCAATAGCACATGGATGATCCATGACCCGGGTGACTCAGGAGACCATACATGAATGGTTCAAGACCTGGCGCCTCAGGAACCATACATGAACGATTCATGGCCCGAGCAATTCAGGCCACCGCACCTGAATGGTATGTGACCCGAGCGAATGAAACATGACATGAGCGATTTATTTAACTACACATGAATGAATCAAGACCTGAGAGACTCAGGCAACTAAACATGAATGACTCATGGCCTAAGCGACACAAGCAACTGTACCTGGATGAAACGTGACCTGAGCGATTCAGGCAACTAAACCTAACTGAAAAAGACCTGAGCGATTCAGGAACTAATGTACTGAAAGAGCATGGCCTAAGCGATTCAGGCAACTAAACATGAGAAGAAAACAAAGACCTGAGCGATTCACAGACCAACACCACACTAAATGACCTGAGTGACTCAGGCAACCCAAACAAGAATGAGAAAGTGCCCTGAGCGACCCAGGCCACCCATGCAATGAATAATACCTGACCTAAGCGGTTCTGAGGCCAGCATTAACTGAGAGAAGCATGGCCTGAGCGACTCAGGCAAACATACATGAATGATCTAAGCCCTGAGCAATTCAGGCAACCATACATGAATGATACAGACCTGAGTGATCCAGGTAATACATGAATTATTCATGACCGAGCGAATCAGGCAACTATACATGAATGATTCATGACCTGAGCGCCTCAGGAAACTATACGTGAATGATTCATGGCCCGGGTGATTCAGGCCATCGCACATGAATGGTAAGTGACCCGGCGAATGAAACATGACATAAGCGATTCAGTTAACTACACATGAATGATTCAAGACCCAGTGACTCAGGCAACTAAACATGAATGACTCATGGCCTGAGCGACTCAAGCAACCGTACCTGGATGAAAGCGTGACCTGAGCGATTCAGGCAACTAAACCTAACTGAAAAAGACCTGAGCGATTCAGGAACCAACGTACTGAAAGAGCATGGCCTGAAGCGACTCAGGCAACTAAACATGAGAAGATACAAGACCTGAGCGATTCACGGGCCAACACCACACTAAATGACCTGAGTGACTCAGGGAACCCAAACAAGAATGAAAAAGTGACCTGAGCGACTCAGGCCACCCATGCACAGAATGATACCTGACCTAAGAGGTTCTGGAGCCAGCATTAACTGAGAGAAGCATGGCCTGAGCGACTCAGGCAAACATACATGAATGATATAAGACCTGAGGAATTCAGGCAACCATACATGAATGATACAGACCTGAGTGATCCAGGTAATAATACATGAATCATTCATGGCCCGAGCGAATCAGGCAACTATACATGAATGACTCAAGGCCCGAGTGACTCGGGCAAAATACAGGGCTGACGCATGGCGTGAGCGGATCAGGGACCAACATCATTCTGAAACATAATCTGAGCAATTAAGGCCACTAGACGTGAATAGTGATGTCGCGAACATAAAATTTTCAGTTCGCGAACAGCGAACGCGAACTTCTGCAAATGTTCGCGAACGGGCGAACCGGGCGAACCGCCATAGACTTCAATTGGCAGGCGAATTTTAAAACCCACAGGGACTCTTTCTGGCCACAATAGTGATGAGAAAGTTGTTTCAAGGGATCTAACACCTGGACTGTGGCATGCCGGAGGGGGATCTATGGCAAAACTCCCATGGAAAATTACGTAGTGGACGCAGAGTCGGGTTTTAATCCATAAACGGCATAAATCAACTAACATTCCTAAATTGTTTGGAATAACGTGCTTTAAAACATCCAGTTTGTGTATACGATCAGGTATGATGTTGTATCGATCAGGTAGTGTAAGGGTTACGCCCGCTTCACTGACATTGACAGACCAAACTCCCCTTTTAATGCACCGCAAACAGTTCATTTGCACAACCGCAAACTCCCCATTTGCACAAGGTTGGATACCAAGCTAGCCACGTCCGGTGATGTCATTGAAGGTTTCTTCCTCCACCCAGCCACGTACAACACCAAGGGTCCCCAAAGATGAATTGAATAGATTTTTCGAACGGTGAGATGGTTAAAAAGCGCTGGCTCCCTCCACTCTGTTTTAAACCACGGTCAATGCGTCTGCGCCGTGCAATTTACTGTCACACCCGATATGAGTGGTATTTTCTGTAGTACTATTCTCATCAGTTTAATCCCTCTAACGTCCCCAATCTGGGTGCCATTTATTGAATAGATTTTTCGAGCGGGGAGATGGTTAAAAAACGCTGGCTCCCTCCACTCTGTTTTAAACCACGGTGACTGCGTCTGCGCCGTGCAATTTACTGTCACACCCGATATGAGTGGTATTTTCTGTAGTACTATTCTCATCAGTTTAATCCCTCTAACGTCCCCAATCTGGGTGCCATTTATTGAATAGATTTTTCGAACGGGGAGATGGTTAAAAAACGCTGGCTCCCTCCACTCTGTTTTAAACCACGGTCACTGCGTCTGCGCCGTGCAATTTACTGTCACACCCGATATGAGTGGTATTTTCTGTAGTACTATTCTCATCAGTTTAATCCCTCTAACGTCCCCAATCTGGGTGCCATTTATTGAATAGATTTTTCGAGCGGGGAGATGGTTAAAAAACGCTGGCTCCCTCCACTCTGTTTTAAACCACGGTGACTGCGTCTGCGCCGTGCAAATTACTGTCACACCCGATATGAGTGGTATTTTCTGTAGTACTATTCTCATCAGTTTAATCCCTCTAACGTCCCCAATCTGGGGGCCATTTATTGAATAGATTTTTCGAACGGGGAGATGGTTAAAAAACGCTGGCTCCCTCCACTCTGTTTTAAACCACGGTCACTGCGTCTGCGCCGTGCAATTTACTGTCACACCCGATATGAGTGGTATTTTCTGTAGTACTATTCTCATCAGTTTAATCCCTCTAACGTCCCCAATCTGGGTGCCATTTATTGAATAGATTTTTCGAGCGGGAGATGGTTAAAAAACGCTGGCTCCCTCCACTCTGTTTTAAACCACGGTGACTGCGTCTGCGCCGTGCAATTTACTGTCACACCCGATATGAGTGGTATTTTCTGTAGTACTATTCTCATCAGTTTAATCCCTCTAACGTCCCCAATCTGGGTGCCATTTATTGAATAGATTTTTCGAACGGGGAGATGGTTAAAAAACGCTGGCTCCCTCCACTCTGTTTTAAACCACGGTGACTGCGTCTGCGCCGTGCAAATTACTGTCACACCCGATATGAGTGGTATTTTCTGTAGTACTATTCTCATCAGTTTAATCCCTCTAACGTCCCCAATCTGGGGGCCATTTATTGAATAGATTTTTCGAACGGGGAGATGGTTAAAAAACGCTGGCTCCCTCCACTCTGTTTTAAACCACGGTCACTGCGTCTGCGCCGTGCAATTTACTGTCACACCCGATATGAGTGGTATTTTCTGTAGTACTATTCTCATCAGTTTAATCCCTCTAACGTCCCCGACTCCCCAATCTGGGGGCCATTTATTAAATAGATTTTTGAGCGGGAGATGGTTAAAAAACGCTGGCTCCCTCCACTGATATGAGTGGTATTTTCTGTAGTATTATTCTCATCAGTTTAATCCCTGTTACGTCCCATATCAGGGATTGCCTTTTGTGAAAAAAATTTAGGCCGGGTACCTTCGACTGCCTTCACAGTGACAGACCAAACTCTCGTACACTAAACTGAATTGATTTCAGGAACCGGGAGATGGAAAAAGCAGCTTGGTCGGTCCTCTTACTCCCAAATTGGGGCACTGCGCGTGCACAGAGCAATGTGCTGTGACACCCTATATGAGTGGTGTCTTAACTAGTACTATTGCTATCAGTTTAATCCCTATTACGGACCCTATCCGGTCGAATTGATTAACCATTGTCGAATCCCCATTGACATCCCCCTTATAAGCTGTGTAAAGCATATTTTTAGTTTGGTTTTGAACTGCTGCATCCTTTCCGACTTTCGGTAATTTGGTAACATTTCTGCCACTTTCTGCTTATACCGGGGTCTAGTAGCGTGGCCACCCGATCGCTTTTGGTCTGATCATAATGAAGCAACGGCCTTATCATCTGGGGTGTGGCAACATTGCCAACACACTTATAGAGGTGATGATGATTGCTTCATTGTGATACGTAAGCCCCTTCACCACAACAAGGTAACGATCACGAAGGGAATTGACACTTGTATGTGCCTTTTTTTGGTTTGTTTTTGCAGCCACAGTGCTGCACCAGAAAAATTAGGCATGTACACATGCCTGAAAAATAATGGCACTGTTGCAGCCGCTATTGTAGCAGCGGCCGGAAAAATTTATGTTTTCCAGGCAGAAAAGTGACTAAAACATTGCGGCTTGAACCCTAGTTGGTGGTGGAGAATTCACGAAAGTCATCCGGTATGCAGACATTAAATACAGCAGCATGGGGACCATTTTAAGGCCATGGCATGTAATCAGGCCTTTTGTTAGTCAAGCGTATCCCCCACTGTCAGTCCCTTCGGGATCCATGCCTCATTCATCTTTATGAAGGTGAGGTAATCAACACTTTTTGACCGAGGCGACTTCTCTTGTCAGTGACAATGCCTCCTGCTGCACTGAAGGTCCTTTCTGACAGGACACTTGAAGCAGGGCAGGCCAGAAGTTCTATCGCAAACTGGGATAGCTCAGGCCACAGGTCAAGCCTGCACACCCAGTAGTGAAGGGGTTCATTGCTCCTCAGAGTGTCGATATCTGCTGTTAAGGCGAGGTAGTCTGCTACCTGTCGGTCGAGTCGTTCTCTAAGGCTGGATCCCGAAGGGCTGTGGCGATGAGTAGGACTGAAAAAGCTCCGCATGTCCTCCATCAACAACACATCTGTAAATCGTCCAGTCCTTGCCGCCGTGGTAGGAGGAGGATTACACTCACCTCTTCCCCTGTTAGATTCCCGTTGTGCTGTGACATCCCCTTATAAGCTGTGTAAAGCATATTTTTTAGTTTGGTTTTGAACTGTTGCATCCTTTCCGACTTTCGGTAATTTGGTAACATTTCTGCCACTTTCTGCTTATACCGGGGTCTAGTAGCGTGGCCACCCAGTACAGATCGTTCTCCTTTATCCTTTTTATACGTGGGTCCCTCAACAGACATGACAGCATGAAAGACCCCATTTGAACAAGGTTGGATGCAGAGCTACTCATTTCCCGTTCCTCGTCCTCACTGATGTCATTGACGGTCTGTTCTTCCCCCAGCCACGTACAACACCATGGGTCCCAGATAGGTGACAACAACGAGCACCCTGGGGTGCCTGCTGTGATTGGTCTTCCTCCTCCTCAAAGCCACCACATTCCTCCTCTGACTCCTCTTCCTCATACTCCTCTTCCAGCGTTGCTGCAGGTCCGGCAAGCGATGATGACAAGGCTGTTTCTGGTGGTGATGGTGACCACAACTCTTCCTCTTCCTCTTCACGCTCATCTACAGCCTGATCCAGAACTCTTCGCAGGGCACGCTCCAGGAAGAAAACAAATGGGATGAGGTCGCTGATGGTGCCTTCGGTGCGACTGACTAGGTTTGTCACCTCCTCAAAAGGACGCATAAGCCTACAGGCATTGCGCATGAGTGTCCAGTAACGTGGCAAAAATATTCCCAGCTCCGCAGAGGCTGTCCTAGCACCCGGTCATACAAATACTCGTTGACGGCTTTTTCTTGTTGGAGCAGGCGGTCGAACATTAGGAGTGTTGAATTCCAACGTGTCGGGCTGTCGCATATCAAGCGCCTCACTGGCATGTTGTTTCGCCGCTGAATATCGGAAAAGTGCGCCATGGCCGTGTAGGAACGCCTGAAATGGCCACACACCTTCCTGGCCTGCTTGAGGACGTCCTGTAAGCCTGGGTACTTAGACACAAAACGTTGTACGATGAGATTCAACACATGTGCCATGCACGGCACATGTGACAACTTGCCCAAATTTAATGCCGCCAACAGATTGCTTCCATTGTCACACACCACTTTGCCGATCTCCAGTTGGTGCGGGGTCAGCCACTGATCCACCTGTGCGTTCAGGGCGGACAGGAGTGCTGGTCCTGTGTGGCTCTCTGCTTTCAGGCAAGTCAACCCCAAGATAGCGTGACACTGTCGTATCCGGGATGTGGAATAGCCCCTGGGGAGCTGGGGGAATCAGTTGATGTGCAGCCAGACGCCGCAGCAGAAGAGGACTCAGCCGAGGAGGATATTGAAGAGGATCGAGCAGGAGTAGAGGAGGTGGCAGTAGGTCTGCCTGCAAGTCGTGGTGGTGTCACCAACTCCGCTGCGGAGCCACGCATTCCATGCTTGTCAGCCGTCAGCAGGTTGACCCAATGCGCAGTATACGTGATATACCTGCCCTGACCGTGCTTTGCAGACCAGGTATCAGTGGTCAGATGGACCCTTGCCCCAACACTGTATGCCAGAGATGCCATGACTTCCTTTTCAATGACATGGTAGAGGTTTGGGATTGCCTTTTTGAAAAAAATTTCGTCGGGTACCTTCCACTGTGGTGTCCCAATAGCGACAAATTTTTGAAGGCCTCAGACTCTACCAGCTGGTATGGTAAAAGCTGGCGGGCTAAGAGTTCCGTCAAGCCAGCTGTCAGTCGCCGGGCAAGGGGGTGACTTTGTGACATTGGCTTCTTATGCTCAAACATGTCCTTGACAGACACCTGACTGTGGGCAGATGAGCAGGAACTGCTGAAGGTGAGAGATGGAGTGGCGGGTGGTTGAGAGGGGGCAGGGAGGACAGCAGTGGTTGGCGTGGCTGAAGATGCTGGACCAGGAGGAGCATGGTGGCTTTGAGTTTGTGTGCTGCTTGTACTCATGTGTTGATCCCATAGGCGTTTGTGATGTGAGATCATGTGCCTTCGCAAAGCAGTTGTACCAAGGTGGGTGTTGGACTTCCCACGACTCAGTTTCTTTTGGCACAGGTTGCAAATGGCATTGCTTTTATCAGAGGCAGACACACAAAAAAATGCCACACTGCTGAGCTTTGCAATGACGGCATTCTAGTGGTGGCAACAGCATGCGTTGACTGGCGTGCTGTCTGGCTGACCCCAGGTGCCGATACATGCTGTCTGACTGTGCCACTAACTCCTTGCGACGACCTCCCCCTGCTTCCAACTCGTCTCCTCATTCTCTCTGTCTCCCCTTCAGAACTTTCCCCCTCTTCTTCTCTTCGAGCAGGCACCCACGTGGCATCCGTGGACACATCGTCATCATCAACCGCTTCACTTGTATCTGACACCTCAGCAAAGGAAGCAGCAGCGGAGTACAACATCATCATCATCATCATCACACTGTACGTCCATGTGTGTAATCCTGCCTGACTGAGACATATCCCGTAATCTACATCATCTGGCAATAATGGTTGCGCATCACTAATTGCATCCAACTGATGTGTAAATAACTCCTCTGACGGATCAAGTGAAGCGGCTGTGGTGGCTGTGGTGGTAGTGGTGGTGGTGGCGACGGGCGGGTGCGTGGTAACTTGAGAGCAGGTGACCGAAGCTGAGCTGGAGGAGGATGGTGCGTCAAGGTTCTTAGCGGAAGCTGTTGAAGATTGGGTGTCCTGTCTAAGCCAGTCAACTACGTCCTCTGAATTTTTCGGGTTCAGGGTGCGTGGCCTCTGAAAACTGGGCATTATTCCAGGGACAGTGGAAATCACAGCACCACGACCACGACGGCCCCTGCGAGTGTGGCCTGCCTCTGCCTGTCATTTTTTTAAGATAAGTGGTACTACGCGTGCTAGGTACTGTGCCACCCGGTATGAGTGGTTGGCACTGGCAGTGGGCACACTACAGTCTGTGGAAGTGGGCCTGACACACACTGGCAGCAGGCAAGCAACTGAATTTAGACTACTGTCTAAAAATTAAATGCCTTATTTATCGGCAAGCTACTGTGCCACCCGGTATCAGTGGTTGGCACTGGCAGTGGGCACACTACAGTCAGTGGAAGAGGGCCTGACACACACTGGCAGCAGGCAAGCAACTGAATTTAGACTACTGTCTAAAAATTAAATGCCTTATTTATCGGCAAGCTACTGTGCCACCCGGTATCAGTGGTTGGCACTGGCAGTGGGCACACTACAGTCAGTGGAAGAGGGCCTGACACACACTGGCAGCAGGCAAGCAACTGAATTTAGACTACTGTCTAAAAATTAAATGCCTTATTTATCGGCAAGCTACTGTGCCACCCGGTATCAGTGGTTGGCACTGGCAGTGGGCACACTACAGTCTGTGGAAGTGGGCCTGACACACACTGGCAGCAGGCAAGCAACTGAATTTAGACTACTGTCTAAAAATTAAATGCCTTATTTATCGGCAAGCTACTGTGCCACCCGGTATCAGTGGTTGGCACTGGCAGTGGGCACACTACAGTCAGTGGAAGAGGGCCTGACACACACTGGCAGCAGGCAAGCAACTGAATTTAGACTACTGTCTAAAAATTAAATGCCTTATTTATCGGCAAGCTACTGTGCCACCCGGTATCAGTGGTTGGCACTGGCAGTGGGCACACTACAGTCAGTGGAAGAGGGCCTGACACACACTGGCAGCAGGCAAGCAACTGAATTTAGACTACTGTCTAAAAATTAAATGCCTTATTTATCGGCAAGCTACTGTGCCACCCGGTATCAGTGGTTGGCACTGGCAGTGGGCACACTACAGTCTGTGGAGGTGGGCCTGACACACACTGGCAGCAGGCAAGCAACTGAATTTAGACTACTGTCTAAAAATTAAATGCCTTATTTATCGGCAAGCTACTGTGCCACCCGGTATCAGTGGTTGGCACTGGCAGTGGGCACACTACAGTCAGTGGAAGAGGGCCTGACACACACTGGCAGCAGGCAAGCAACTGAATTTAGACTACTGTCTAAAAATTAAATGCCTAATTTATCGGCAAGCTACTGTGCCACCCGGTATCAGTGGTTGGCACTGGCAGTGGGCACACTAAAGTCAGTGGAAGAGGGCCTGACACACACTGGCAGCAGGCAAGCAACTGAATTTAGACTACTGTCTAAAAATTAAATGCCTTATTTATCGGCAAGCTACTGTGCCACCCGGTATCAGTGGTTGGTACTGGCAGTGGGCACACTACAGTCAGTGGAAGTCAGCCTGACACACACTAGCAGCAGGCAAGCAACTGAAATTACACTAAAGTGTAAAAATTAAATGCCTTTTTTGATGCAAAGTACTGTGCCACACGGGATGACAGGGGTGGGCACTGGAAGTGGGCACACTACAGTCAGTTGAAGTCGGCCTGACACACACTAGCAGCAGGTGAGCAGCTGAAATTACACTAAAGTGTAAAAATTAAATGCCTTTTTATGCAAAGTCCTGTGCCAGCCGGTATGAGTGGTGGACACTGGCAGTGGGCACACTACAGTCAGTGGAAGTCAGCCTGACACACACTGGCAGGCAACTAACCTTAGATTAAAGTGTAAAAATTAAGTGCCTTTTTTTAAGCAAAGTCCTATGCCACACGGGATGACAGGGGTGGGCACTGGCAGTGGGCACACTACAGTCAGTTGAAGTCGGCCTGACACACACTAGCAGCAGGTGAGCAGCTGAAATTACACTAAAGTGTAAAAATTAAATGCCTTTTTATGCAAAGTCCTGTGCCAGCCGGTATGAGTGGTGGACACTGGCAGTGGGCACACTACAGTCAGTGAAAGTCAGCCTGACACACACTGGCAGGCAACTAACCTTAGATTAAAGTGTAAAAATTAAGTGCCTTTTTTTAAGCAAAGTCCTATGCCACACGGGATGACAGGGGTGGGCACTGGCAGTGGGCACACTACAGTCAGTTGAAGTCGGCCTGACACACACTAGCAGCAGGTGAGCAGCTGAAATTACACTAAAGTGTAAAAATTAAATGCCTTTTTATGCAAAGTCCTGTGCCAGCCGGTATGAGTGGTGGACACTGGCAGTGGGCACACTACAGTCAGTGGAAGTCGGCCTGACACACACTAGCAGCAGGCAAGCAGCTGAAATTACACTAAAGTGTAAAAATTAAATGCCTTTTTATGCAAAGTCCTGTGCCAGCCGGTATGAGTGGTGGACACTGGCAGTGGGCACACTACAGTCAGTGGAAGTCAGCCTGACACACACTGGCAGGCAACTAACCTTAGATTAAAGTGTAAAAATTAAGTGCCTTTTTTTAAGCAAAGTCCTGTGCCACACGGGATGACAGGGGTGGGCACTGGCAGTGGGCACACTACAGTCAGTTGAAGTCGGCCTGACACACACTAGCAGCAGGCAAGCAGCTGAAATTACACTAAAGTGTAAAAATTAAATGCCTTTTTATGCAAAGTCCTGTGCCAGCCGGTATGAGTGGTGGACACTGGCAGTGGGCACACTACAGTCAGTGGAAGTCAGCCTGACACACACTGGCAGGCAACTAACCTTAGATTAAAGTGTAAAAATTAAGTGCCTTTTTTTAAGCAAAGTCCTGTGCCACACGGGATGACAGGGGTGGGCACTGGCAGTGGGCACACTACAGTCAGTTGAAGTCGGCCTGACACACACTAGCAGCAGGCAAGCAGCTGAAATTACACTAAAGTGTAAAAATTAAATGCCTTTTTATGCAAAGTCCTGTGCCAGCCGGTATGAGTGGTGGACACTGGCAGTGGGCACACTACAGTCAGTGGAAGTCAGCCTGACACACACTGGCAGGCAACTAACCTTAGATTAAAGTGTAAAAATTAAGTGCCTTTTTTTTAAGCAAAGTCCTGTGCCACACGGGACGACAGGGGTGGGCACTGGCAGTGGGCACACTACAGTCAGTTGAAGTCGGCCTGACACACACTAGCAGCAGGCAAGCAGCTGAAATTACACTAAAGTGTAAAAATTAAATGCCTTTTTATGCAAAGTCCTGTGCCAGCCGGTATGAGTGGTGGGCACTGGCAGTGGGCACACTACAGTCAGTGGAAGTCAGCCTGACACACACTGGCAGGCAACTAACCTTAGATTAAAGTGTAAAAATTAAATGCCTTTTTTGATGCAAAGTCCTGTACCACACGGAATGACAGGGGTGGGCACTGGCAGTGGGCACACTACAGTCTGTGGGCCTGCAGCTCCTCACACACAGGCAGGCCAGGCAACTGCAATATGTATATAAAGGAAAAAAAAAGCAGACTAATGTTGCAGCCCTAAAAAGGGCTTTTTGGGGTGCTGTCAGGACGCTGTCCTTACAGCAGAGATCAGATGAGTCTTTCAGGACTGGAGTGGACACTGAATTCACTAGCCTAGCTATCAATTTCCCAATTAAATCAGCAGCTACTACACTCTCCTTCCTCTCACTAAGACTGCAGCTTCAGAATGAATCTAAAATGGATGCTGTGCAGGAGGTGGGAGGGTCTGGGAGGGAGGGTATGCTGCTGATTGGCTGGAATGTGTCTGCTGACTGTGAGGTACAGGGTCAAAGTTTGCTCAATGATGATGTATAGGGGGCGGACCGAACATCGCATATGTTCGCCCGGCAGAGGCGAACGCGAACAAGCTATGTTCGCCGGGAACTGTTCGCCGGCGGATAGTTCGGGCCATCTCTAGACGTGAATGACTCATGACATGGGTGTTTTAGGTAGCTATAGATGAATAATACCTGAACTGAGCGATTCAGGAACCAACATTTATGCTAAGTGAGGCATGGCCTGAGGGATTCAGGCAATTATGCAGGAGTGAAATGTAACCTGAGTGATTCAGGCGATTTGTATAGTAAAAGAAACATGACCTACGCGATGCCTTGTACAGAATAAAGCATAACCTGAGCGATTCCGGCGATTGCACGTGAATGAAAACGTGACCTGGACGAAACGGAGACCAAGATTATAATGAAGCATGACCTGAGAACTCAGGGAATATACATGAATGATACCTGACCTGAGCACCTCAGGCAACAATACAAGAATGATGCATGACCTGAGTGAATCAGGCAGTTTACATTGCATGATACACAACCCGAGCGACTCAGGGACCGACCTTGCACTGAATGAAGCATGACCCGAGTGATTCAGGGAATATACATGAATGATACCTGACCTGAGTGATTTAAGCCTAATACATGGATGATGCATGACCTGAGCGAATCAGGCAGTTATACATTGCATGCTACATAACCCGAGTAAAGGAACTTGCCCAGAGTGAATCGGTAAACCTGGTTAGCACCGTATGGAGCAGACTGGAGTGATGTATATAAGTGAGACATGGCCTGCATGGAACAGGAACAAGGTAACCTGGCTAGGAGGAGAAACCTGGGTGATTCGGGTGAATGTACGTGAATGAAGACATGACCTAAGCGATTGAATTAATTAAACTTGAATAAAACGTGACCTGAGCAAATGAGGTGACCATGCATGAACGAAGCATGACCTACACGGATTCAGGTGATTAAGCATGAGTGGAAGCCGTGACCTGAGGAATTCAGGTAATTTATACATGAAATGACAACATACCCGAGCGATTCAGGTGATTATACGCAAATGACGACGTGCCTGAGCGATTCAGGTGATTATACATGAAAGTCAACGCGCCTGAGCGATTCAGGTGGTAATACGTGAAAAAACCGTCTACCTGAGCGGTTTGGTCGGTAATACGTGGATGGCCCCACACCTAAACGAAACGGGTAGATACACGAAAGACTATATGTAATCTCTAGGCAATGATGACACCTGAACAACTCGGGAGGCCCGTGGAGAATGGCAGGCCCGAACCAGACTGAAACCGATCGGCACTTGCCCGCGGGCGGGTAGCTGGACCAACCCGTGGACCACACGAATAATGCAGGTGACACCCAGCCGGCGCACCACATACCCTAGGGACCGGAGCCAGAGCCCGGCAGTCCAGGACGGCATGGTGCCACCAGAAGGACTAAATAACTTTTTTTTTTTTTTTTTTTTTTAACAATGCACCCCTAACTTCCATATGTATAACACACCTTTAACTTTTTTTATTTTTTTTTTAATATATCCAAACGTGCCCAAACTTCTATATGTATAAGACACCCCCTTTTTTTTTTTTCTCTCCGGCCAGTTAGCAACTGACCGGCTGCACAAACTGCCCCCCACTTGCAGCACTGCCTGGGAGCGACATCCAGCCCCCCCGGCAAACCACCGGCAGGGGAGCCCTGTCCGCCGGCGGCTGGATGCCTTGATAAACCGCAAACTGTGCCCCGGAACTCAGGCGCGCAGCGAGCCGCCGCCTAAGCAGCCCGGGCGTGCCGGGAGGAGGGACGGGTGCCCCCTGAAGGCGGGAGCCTGAACCTTACCCGTGCATGCCAGTCGGGGACCGGAATGCCGGCGGGGAGGTCCGGAGGTAGCCCTGCGTCGCGGTGAGGAGAAGCAAACTTACCACCCAGCGTTGTGATGCCCGCGACAGGGAACCGGAAGTAGGAAGTAACGTCACGCAAGGAGCGGCCGCCGATCGTATCGAGGCTGGAGGACATGGTGGGGAGGGAATAAGTAGTGGCCTACGCCCCTCCCACAAATACAGGCTGAACTTCTCAGCCTTAACTACATATATATATATATATATCAATTTCCGCTAACTTGTGCCAAATTTTTTTTTTTCTGTGAACTCGCCATGCCCCTCGCAGAATACGTTGGGGTGTGTTCTTTCCAAAATGGGGTCACTTGTGGGGTATTTATACTGCCCTGGCATTTTAGGGGTCCTAAAGCGTGAGAATCCAAATGCGTAAAAATGCCCTGTGAAATCCATGGGAATTTGGGCCCCTTTGCGCATCTTGGCTGCAAAAAAGTGGCACACATGTGGTGTCGCCGTACTCAAGAGAAGTAGGGCTATGAGTTTTGGGGTGTATTTTTATATATACCCATACTTTGTGGGAGAAATATCGCTGTAAACTACAACTTTTTAAATTTTTTATACAAAGTTGTCAATTTACAGAGATATTTCTCTCACCCAACATGGGTATATGTAAAAATACACCCCAAAACACATTGCCCTACTTCTCCTGAATGCTGACGATACCTATGAGTGACACTTTTGCAGCCTGAAGTGCAAAGGGACAAATTCCAATGAGTACCTTTAGGTTTTACATGGCTGCTCACAATTTAGCCCCACCCAAAATGCCAGAACAGTACAAACACCCCACAAATGACCCCCTTTTGGAAAGAAGACACCCCAAGATATTCGCTGAGGGGAATATTCAGTCCATGAAAAAGTGAACTTTTTGTCAAAAGTTAGCGGAAAGGGAGACCTTGTGAGAAAAAACAATAAAAAATCAATTTCCGCTAACTTGTGCCAAAAAAAAAAATCTTCTATGAACTCGCCATGCCCCTCACGGAATACCTTGGGGTGTCTTCTTTCCAAAATGGGGTCACATGTGGGGAATTTATACTGCCCTGGCATTTTAGGGGCCCTAAAGCGTGAGAAGAAAAATGCGTAAAAATGCCCTCCTAAAAGGTACTCATTGGAACTTGGGCCCCTTTGCGCATGTTGGCTGCAAAAAAGTGGCACACATGTAGTATCGCCGTACTCAGGAGAAGTAGGGCAATGTGTTTTGTGGTGTATTTTTACATATACCCATGCTGGGTGAGAGAAATATCTCTGTAAATTGACAACTTTGAATAAATATTTATTAAAAGTTGTCATTTACAGAAATATTTCTCACACAAAGTATGGGTATATATAAAAATACACCCCAAAACACATTGCCCTACTTCTCCTGAGTACGGCGATACCACATGAGTGACACTTTTTTGCAGTCAAGATGCGCAAAGGGGCCCTAAAACCAATGAGTACCTTTAGGATTTCACAGGGCATTTTTACGCATTTGGATTATCACGCTTTAGGGTCCCTAAAATGCCAGGGCAGTATAAATACCCCACAAGTGACCCTATTTTGGAAAGAAGACACCCCAAGATTCAGTGAGGGCATGTCGAGTTCACAGAATTTTTATTTTTTTGGCACAAGTTAGCAGAAATTAAAAAAAATTTTGTTTTTGTTTTTTACAAAGTCTCATATTCCACTAACTTGTGACAAAAAATAAAATTTTACATGAACTCACCATACCCCTCACGGAATACCTTGGGGTGTCTTCTTTCTAAAATGGGGTCACATGTGGGGTATTTATACTGTCCTGGCATTTTAGGGGCCCCTAAAGCGTGAGAAGAAGTCTGGAATCCAAATGCGTAAAAATGTCCTCCTAAAAGATACTCATTGGAATTTGGGCCCCTTTGTGCACCCAGGCTGCAAAAAAGTGTCACTCATGTGGTATCGCCGTACTCAGGAGAAGTAGGGAAATGTGTTTTGGGGTGTATTTTTATATATACCCATACTTTGTGTGAGAAATATCTCTGTAAACGACAACTTTTAAAATTTCTTTATACAAAGTTGACAATTTACAGAGATATTTCTCTCACCCAACATGGGTATATGTAAAAATACACCCCAAAACACATTGCCCTACTTCTCCTGAGTACGGTGATACCACATGAGTAACTTTTTTTGCAGCCTGGGTGCGCAAAGAGGCCCAAATTCCAACAAGTACCTTTAGGTTTTACATGGCTGCTCACAATTTAGCCCCGCCCAAAATGCCAGAACAGTAAACACACCCCATGACCCCATTTGGAAAGTAGACACCCCAAGGTATTCACTGAGGGGCATAGTGAGTCCGTCTGAGATTTTTTTTTTTTTTTTTTGCCAGAAGTTAGCAGAAATGGAAACTTTATTTTATTTCTTTTTTCCTCAGAAAGTGTCATTTTCCGCTAACTTGTGAAAAAAAATGAAATCATACATGAACTCACCATGCCCCTTCTTTCTTTCTAAAATGGTGTCATTTGGGGAGTATTTATACTATCCTGGCATTCTAGCACCTGAAAAAACATGACAGGTGCTCATAAAGTCAGAGCTGCTTCAAAATGCGGAAACTCACTTTTTTGCACCATACACTGTAGTTTGTAAACGCTATAACTTTTACCCAAACCAATAAATATACGCTTATTGGATTTTTTTTTAATCAAAGACATGTAGAACATTAAGGAGGTAAACTTCATTTGGGTGGTAAGTTGTATGACGCAGCAATAAACGATGAAAGTAGTGCAGTGCAGAATTGTAAAAAGTGGCCTGGTCATTAAGGGTGTTTAAGCTAGGGGGGCTGAGGTGGTTAAATCATGTTAAAAATATATTTTTGAATCTTCCATTAGATTTTTTTCCATGCCACTATCTATATAAATGTATATAATCTATGTAATGTATTCACTCTGGCTACCAGGCCTAAGATATGTTAAGACTTCATGTCTTTTGAGAACAACAACATGGGTCATAGGCAAATTGGACAGGAGGGGATCCCATTGACTTTTCTGGAAGAGTTTTCTAGGTATGTGCTATGACCTTTGCAGAGGTCAGGGGAGGGAGCTGATAAGCAGTAATATCATCTACTGTAAACAGTGGATCCTGTGTTATCTATATAGAGAAATCATGACCTATTATTATATCTAGTGGCCAATATGAAAACTGCAGGAGTATATACATTTTTAATATGTACAGTAGCGATATCGAAAAATTTAAGAATATGCACAAAAGTTAGCAAACTTTGGCACTATAGCCAGGAACCAAAATATACTATCTTTATATTTATCTCTTTATATTGTCTAGCTGTCTATCTATCTATCTATCTATCTATCTATCTATCTATCTATTTATCTATGTATATATCCAGTCCAGTATATACCGTGCAATAATATATGCAAATACATGGATGAGTAAGGCCAGAAAGAAAACTTTTGATATTATTTTATGCACAGCGCTGGGGGTATTTACAAATCGTTTGTTATGTGCGGGTATGTAATGTCATGCCATGTACTGTATTGTGTGTATTGTGCCTTGTATACTCGCAGCATAGCTCCTTATGGTAGTGACAGGGTAACTAGTTCTGAGACAGCCCTTTTCAGGAGGTTGCTAGGTGGTGGCTGGCTCCATCCCTAGCTCTAGAATGTTCTAGTAGAGTCTTAGGAGTGAGTTGGGAGAGAGAAGAATGCACTGACTGGTACTCCCTCTCCTTGGGCCTCAGGCTTGAGAAATCTGTGTGATTGCTGCAAGATCTATAGCAAGAAAGATAAAGGAGAGAAGGACAGACAGATAAAGACGAGAATTGGAGTATTTGGAATCTGCATGGCCAGGCATTGGAGTGAGTAAGGTAACCGCCATTAAGGGGAAAACAGACTTTACTGCCATGGAAAGATTACAGTTAATACACCCTAAACACTTAAGAAATTACTGAGTCACTTATATCATTCAGCAGGCCATAGCCCTCATCCTTACCTTAACCCATACATTGCAATTTGGGAAAGAATTACACTGTGTACTACTGGAACTGTGTTTTGTTATAGTTGGATGTACTACTACATTCATCCTTCTATCTCTGACCTGGTTTCCTGACTCCTACACTATACGCTGGTCATTGGACTCTGCACTCTATCACAGGCACCCCAGCTACCATCAGAAATGAGCCCCGGGACCAAGGTGTGCCCCAAAGGAATAAAAGGTCTCTCCTCCTTAAAATGCATTGGCCCTAGGGAGCAATGATGTCAGATCAGCTACCATGATAGACTGTGTTATAACAGCTGCCACTACCACTTCCATCCTCTGCTTCAGCTCCTCAGGTGCATAACACTTTACTTTTAACTACTAAGTGACAGATGGAGCCCAACGAGGGCACATAGTATTACATGGGAAGTCATGCTACAAAAATCTCCATGTTGCTCCTGCGTTAATAAGAGCTATTATTGAATATGTTTAAATATATTTTGTAATTTTCATTTTTACCATTATAATAATATATACTAGACATTATGCCCGTTACAATAACAGGCACTAGAACATTAGTGCTGGCACTGTTATGGGGGGATCTGTGGGTGGCACTATTATGGGGATCTGTTGATGGCACTGTTATGGGGGATCTTTGGGTGGCACTGTTATGGGGATCTGTTGATGGCACTGTTATAGAGGGGATCTGTGGCTGACACTGTTATGGGGGATCTGTGGGTGGCACTGTTATGGGGATCTGTTGATGGCACTGTTATGGGGGATCTGTGGAGGACACACTGTTATAGGGGATCTGTGGATGACACTGTTATAGGGGATCTTTGGATGACACTGTTATGGGGGATCTGTGGCTGACACTGTTATGGGGGATCTGTAAATGGCACTGTTATGGGGGGATCTGTGGAGGACACACTGTTATGGGGGTCTATGGCTGACACTGTTATGGGGGATCTGTGGGTGACACTGTTATGGGGGTGTAATAGTAGTAATACTATGAATAACTGTAATAATAATAACAATCTTCACTCATTCACTTACTAAACTGTGAGGCAGGAGGCTGGGCGGGCATGCAGGCACGGGCAGCATAACTCACTACCTCATGCGCCTGCTTCATTCATGAAGTGGGCGGAGCAGGGGCGTCACTTAGTGAGTTATGCTAACAGTGACCGCCCGCCCGGTCTCCTGCCTCACTGTTTAGTAAGTGGAGGAGTGAAGATCGTTATTATTATTACAGTTATTCATAGTATTACTACTCTGAGCGGGGCCCGGTTCAATACAGTGACTTCACCGCTCCCCGCTGCCATTACAAAACAATGCCGCCCATATAGTGTCCGTGGAGTGTGTGCCAATTAGTCTGTGCTCCGCGCATGCGCACTTGACAAATCGGCACACACGCACGGACACCACGCACATAGGAATTTTATTCATATAGATTTTGGTGGGTAATTAATAGATATTCATGTTATATAACACACTTCATACCCAGTCATTTTGCTTTATAACATCCAATAAAGTAACATCTAAAGCTCCTATCAGGTTTGTTACATCAAAAGCCAGCCCACCTAGAAAATTCATATACCCAGGAACATATGTAGAAAATCAATCAACATAAAACAATTATCACTTATAATGTTATCTTTGAAATGCGCACTTCCTGCAAATAGTCAGGACATCAACAGCAGCAAAATAAACAGCAAAGCCATATCAAAGCCATAAGAGATTGTGAGATGTCTACTGACTTATTAAAGCAGACATGCATACTCTAAAGACAATATAACCAGAAAATCTAAGACAAGGTCAGTGAGGACAAGCAGAAAGAAAGAAATTATTTTGAGTCGATCAAAAAGTTTCCAAACAAGTCATGCCAAGTAGTCTGCATCATTCCTTAATTCTCTCTTGAGGGTATCGATTAAAATGTCAAGATTCAGCAAAGATAGTTACCATGAACAAAGAATTCCAGGGGCAAAATGAATAATGTAAAATATTACTGACTAAAATACTAAGAATAAAATGCTAGAACTGTGAATTTAGATTCATAGGCCTCAGGGTAGACATTGTGACCAGGTTATTGTACTGTTTGTCATAAGTGTTAGGACATTTTAGAGCAAAAAGATCTTTTTTCACCTATCCCATTGCTTTTTTCCTTGTGTTTTTTCAAGATTTTACATTACTATTATTTTAATGTTGTTTTTTTATTTTTTTATTTTGATGTTAAAGGGGGTTTTCTGGGAATATAGATTGATGACCTATAGTTCATTTTTGGGAAAATATTTCAGTGCCACCATCCCATCAGTTTCATTGTAGGTACTGTGGCACATCTGTAAATGTGACTTTGTCCTGTAGTGTAACTTTGTTCCATTAAAGTGAGTGGGGCTATCTGCATTGCCTAGCACAATCACTATAAACCTCCATGCATAGATTAACACTAAAGTGGCTGGAGTGGATAGGCCAAGTTATGGATTTCCTTGAAAACACTATTCAGTAATTCATTATATCAACAAAATAATGTTATGGAAAATCTCAGAATAAAGGAGAGAGGTTGACAATGAGTGTAAGAAAGGCATCCATACATATAAATATCAAAAAGCTATATGTGGCATCAATCGATTTTGGTTAGTCAGTATACATAAAGTCTAAGATTCCTGTTTTGCCATTTTTCTGTTATTTCTATTGATTTTCTATTGCTTACTTAAGACCATGAAGAATCAAAATAACTGGTGTTGATGATAATATAATTAATAATTATAAATTAATTACAACTAAATTCACAATTCTAATCATGCAGGCATGATGGTTGAAGCCTATGTTGTTCCAATATAATAGATATCTGCATGAATTTGCTTGGCTTAATGTATGGCTGGGATATGCAGAATAGTGTCCACCACTAAGGCATGTTACAATGTATGGATTATATTTAAGGGGTTTTCTGAGTGTTTAATCCTGGTGACCTTTCATCAGGATAGGTCATCTGTATCTGATCGGTGGGGGTCTGACACCTGGAAACCCCACAATTACCTGTTTGAAGAGGCCGCATAACTCCTGTGAGCTACACAGCTCCTTGCAGCGTAGTGCCGTCCATTGGATAGCAGCTGTGCTTTGTATTAAACCTGAGCCTCATTCACTGAAATGGGACTGAGCTGCGCCTAGGTCATGTGACCAATGAATGTAACCTCACTGGCCTAGGTAAAGGACACAGTGGTCACCGGAGGACCACTGTCTCTTCAAATAGCTGATCTGTGGGTGTGCCAGGAGTCAAATCCTTGCCTATCTGATATTAATGAACTATTCTGAGGATAGGTCATCAGTATTAAACACTGAAACAACTCCTTTAAGTTGGAAGAAGAAACAGCACTTATTGGATCAAGTGGTTATTACATTCACTATCAACATGTAAAGCAATGTTTCAGTCATTTACACATCTTTCTTCAGGTCAAGCTTCTAAAACCTATGTATTCTGGAGGTTTCACTATCTATGAATAGTGGCCCATTGCCCATTTCTTAAAATGGACTATTAAAGACCTAGGAAAATCAATCCTCCTTCAATCTACCTCATCTTGCCTATCAGACAGAGGCTAATTTATTCTACTGATTGTTTTACAGTGCGATGGGGGACCTTTTGGATCCCTAGAGGTTTTTTTAAGTACATCATAAGATTATCCCTACTTGTAATGAGGACAGTTCTTAGAATAGGTATGTATTAGGAACGTAACTTTGGAAAAAGTAACCCTTAGGGCCCTGTGTTATCCGCAGCGAGCATCCGCTCATCTGCAACGGCCCTTAGCCAAACAATAGTACTTTATTAAAGTGCCTTCCCATTGATATCACATTGTCTAGTTAAATCAGTAAACTCTAGCTCCAAAAATTTAGCATTTCCACCTGAGTGCCAGCTACTAGACTCCAGGTATGGACACATAGCGGGGATACAACCCTAGAGGACCTGCTCATTTATTACTAGTATGGTCAAGGAGGTCCAGAGCTCCCATAAGGGTTGTAAAATTATATTGAATTATAGATTTCCATAAAAACTGTTTCCTGTGCATTCCCTGAGAAACATGACATTTAAATCTGGTGACATTTACCATAGTTATAAGATGCTAGTGATGAGCTAGGTCATAGACCCTGTTTTCTGCTAATGATGTTGCTATGTTTTTGTCTTGACTGTATATCTTGCTGTTTTTAATCAACAAATTACCATATTGGATCCTATTTCGGTCCACATCTGCTCAGAACAGAAGATGAATGTTACGAAAATAATGTGCAATGTGTGGGTAGACAAAAGATTCTTTTTGTAAGGGGACACCACACTGCTCATGGTTGGTAAATGTCTTTTTTCCACATAACGACGGCACATTCTAACCCTACCAGTATATGTACTTTAAGAACAATCTCTTATTAGAAACAGCTGCAGCCTTGGCTACTGTGAAATGTCAGATTGGGTTCTGTAGCTTCCTCTTTCTGACACGCTGCATTACTAATTTTTCTGAAATGAAAGTTAAACAATTTGGGATGATTTCCTTGAACATTATTTTCAGGGTTACCCTAGTGGGGACTTTTCAGATTTATTTCAAATTTCTAACTTGCCATGTGAAATCTAAATAAATGTATCTCCTTTCCTAACTAAAGCAGCGCCGATAAGACCTTTATGGGGAAATTGGAAGTTATGTGATAATTTTGGTTTCAAGAAAAAAAAGAAAAATACAATGGGGGTCATTTATGAAATCAGACACTGTATATCAGTTTTGTGGCGTAAAAGAGTCACAAGTCATGGCAACCACAACAGTCAATGGTAAATACGTTATTTTTGTAACATTTCATGATCCTCGCCACTTTTCACCGTGGTCTATGTTTAAAAGCTAAAAGTGAGATTAGATAATTTAATTAATATGTGTGACTTTTGCAAAAGTCGCAGAAAAAAGTTGCAATCCACGCCAGGCAACCCCCTGATCTACTTTTACACCTAAAGGTATAAACCACATTGCACTCATGCCACATATATTATTAATAGTGTTGAGCAAATTGAAGTCAAACGAATTGATCCGAATTTCAGGAAAAATTAGATTGTTTGGGAAGCCGAACTTCCTCACACTTTGTGTTAATGAATGTATTTTCTCTAAAATGACAGTAAAAATCTTAAAAAAAAAGAGGCCTTGATGGCCATCTTGATTGAAGATACCGCGCAAAATCTCACGCGCAGTGACGTATGTATGATGACACCATGCCGGCCAGCTGTAAGGGAAGGCTGTGAGAAGGCCACGGCTCTTTAGAAAACTTTGATTGTCGTCGGGACCCACTGATCAGATACCAGGGTGGATTTGATTTAAATCAAACTGATTTAAATCACGATTTAAATCATGATTTAAATCACTAGTCAGTAAGGCTTGATTTAAATCATAGTTTTCCACATAAAGCTACTTTCACAGTTGCGTTTGGGGATTCGCTTGTGAGATTTGCTTAAAGGTCTCATAAGAGGCCCCAAACTGATCAGATCAGCCCAAATGCATTCCGAATGGATGCGGATACGTTCAGAATGCACTGGTTTGGCTCCATACCGCCTCCTTTTCGTTTTGGAGGCGGACACCAAAGCGCTGCTTGCAGAGTTTTGGTGTCCGCCTAGCGATGCTGAGCCAAACGGATCCGTCCTGACTTACGATTTAAGTCAATGGGGATGGATCTGTTTGCATTGACTTTCAATGGGGGTCAGAACGTATCCGTTTGGGACTTAGCTTTTTTTTCCACATATAATACAAACCGATCCGTTCTGAACGGATGCATTGGTTTGTATTTTCAGTGCGGATCTGTCTGTACAAGTACTGGACGGACCCGCACTGAACGCAAATGTGAAAGTAGCCCTAAGACTAATTCTTGCTGGTATAACTTATAATATGCAAGTAGATAAAGATTTGCTGTGAAGAAGAGGCATATGATCTCTGCTGAATCAAATTCAGTTTTGAGAACTGCAAAAGTAAACCAAGCATCTGTGATAATATCTTGTAGGCAGAGAAACTGCCCAATAATCTAAGAAAAACCTCTGGAAGAGCCTGACATTGTGAATGGATTAATAAACCTTATTTACAAAAAATTTTTTAACATATACAGCCTTATTCTACATAATTAAAAAACAAATTTATTTCATGATGGAATAACTTTTGGATGGTAATATATTTTCCTCAAAAAGCATTTTATGTAAAAAAAATTCAATTAAAATAAAAAAATCCGATTTAAATCCGATTTAAATCAAAAAAGTCCGATTTAAATCAAATAAATCCGATTTTTTTGATTTTTTTTTAAAAAATCATTGATTTTTATCCACCCTGTCAGATACTGATAACCTATCCAGTAGTTAAGTCTTGGAAAATCCCTTCTATACACATTAGATCACTGTTGGTCAAAACTACCATTTTAGTTTGAGCTGATCATGTACAGTATGTGTATAGGGAACTTGGATGAGAAGGTCTCATGCTTCTCATGCTGGTCAATGGCTACATATATAAGTGCGTGGGCTCATTTACACCATGAATATGTTTTTTTTTCTTTGTTGTAAGCATAAACCATAGCTATTTTTTTTATTTTAGCTTTTATATATTTACATTATTTAACTTCCTTGTCTACACTAGATTTATGTAAAAGGCTCTGAAATACAAATAAAATGTTCACCTTTTACGCTACTTTTACAATTGCGTTTTGGCTTTCGGTTTGAGAGATCCGTTCAGGGCTCTCACAAGCAGTCCAAAATGGATACGTTTGCATTCTAATGCATTCTGAATGGAAAAGGATCCGCTCAGAATGCATCAGTTTGCATCAGTTCAGTCCCCATTCTGCTATGGAGATAGACACCAAAACACTGCTTGTAGCGTTTTGGTGTCAATCTGATGAATCTGAGCCAATTTTCACTGACACAATCTGGCACAATGGAAAACGGATCAGTCTTGGCTATGTTAAAGATCATACAAACGGATCTGTTCTGAACGGATACAGACGGTTGTATTATCTGAATGTATCCATCCATAACAGATTCACACAAAACGCGAGTGTGAAAGTAGCCTTAAAGGGGTTATCCAATTTCTCAAACAGCCCCCCCATGTGCCAGGCCCCTCACAAGTAATTTACTTACTCCGCTCCCTGTGCCGCTCTTGGTCCCCGCACGCTGCTGCTTCTCCAATGGCAGGCGGGGACGAGCCTTCCTAGCGTCACCAGCGATGCTATGTAGGCTCTCGTCTCCGTCACCACCTGTCTTTGGCTGCTCCCCCGACACCGGATGTTTTTATCTATGTACAGGGAGAAGCAGCAGCGGCGGTGCGGGGACCAGGAGCGGCGCAGGGAGCGGAGTAAGTATATTACCTATGAGGGGCCCAGCACATGGGGGGACTGTTTAAAAATTGGATAACCCTTTAAAGTGAAGAACACTAAAATACTTTTATTGTACTGTTCCTTTAATGAGTTGTCCCACAAAAATAGTCAGCATTTTTAATGTAGCCCCTTAATCTGAATACTTTTCTATAAAATGCATCTGTATAGCACCACCTGGTGTTTGTTTTTTTCCTTTCTCATTTTTCTAACCACCTTGCTGAGGTAGTTGCACATGCTCAGTCCCATCCGTGAACTGCCACCAGCCTATATTTTGTTGAAACCTTTGACAGTTACAAGGGAAAGACCGCAGCAGAGAGGACATATCCCCGAGATAGGACATGCCCCTTGAGAAAGCACACGCCCTCTGAAAACATTTTTTCATATAACTCTATGTTTTTCCATTCCTCGGTCAGGTTACTTTCAAACGTCACAAGATCTCAATAGCGGAGGAAAACGCTTTCGTTTTGTCCCCATTCATTGTCATGATCACCAAAATGCATTCCGTTATGTTTAGTTGTGTCCCCATCGCGGACAGAATAACGCTAGAAGCAGCGTTTTTCTGTCCGCGATGTTGTGCAGAGCAAGACGCATCGGTCCTGACACACAATGTAAGTCAATGGGAACAAATCCGTTTTCTCTGACACAATAGAAAACTGATCCGTCCCCATTGATTGACTTTTAATGGTGTTTATGACGGATCTGTCTTGGCTATTTTAAAGATAATACAACCGGATCCATATATAACGGATGCAGTTAGTTGTATTATCATGACGGAAGCGTTTTTGCTGATCCATGACGGATCCAGCAATAACACCGGTGTAAAAGTAGCCTTATTGCTTCTTGAAGTTTATTAATGAATCGGCAAATGGGTATTACCAGTTGGGGGGGTGTCCCTGCACGCTCTGACTCTGGCCACACTGTTTAGATACTGTCAGTCTCTATAGGGAACTGGTAACACACAGTTGCAGATTAATTAATACACTTCTGGTAGCTCTAAATGAGGAATGGGACAATAAAACAGATGCTCCAGAATTGTTATTGCATGGAATAAAATTGTTTAGTAAAGCAGACATCCGGTACTCTGCAGATCTGCATTCACATTTCAGCAGCGTAAAAGCTGAAATCTTCCAGCATTCCCTAGTAACTAAATGTCTGCAAAGAACTCGTTCTGAATGCAGTGTTTTTCTTTTGTTTTTTATTTTTTTTATTTTATATTTAAAAAAGGACAATGCACAGTAAACTGATGCAGGAGTAATTAACTCTCCCACTGTATTACAGTGCATTCAGAAACTCTTCATATCCTTTCCCTTTTTTTATATTTTGTTATGTTTTGACCTTTAACATACTTCAAGTTTTTACCCATCAATCTACACTCAATACCCTATAATGACAAACTGAAGATGGAATGTTTATAATCTTTGCTATTTTTTTAAAACTAAAATCATAGGTATTCAGACCCTTTACTCAGGACTTAGTTGAAGCACCTTTGGAAGCGATTGTAGCCTCCGGTCTTCTTGGGTATGATGCCCAAGTTTTGACAAAGTTTTCACACCTGAGTTTGGGCATTTTCTGCCATTCTTCTCTTAAGATCCTCTCGGGCTCTGTCAGGTTGGGTGGGGACCAACAGCCATTTTTAGTTCTCTCCAGAGATGTTCAATTGGATCCAAGTCAGAGTTCTGGCTGCACCACTCAAGGACATCCACAGAGTTGTCCCTAAGCCACTTATATGTTATCTTGGCTGTGTGCTTAGAGTCATTTTCTTGTTGAAAGGTAAACCTTCGGTCCAGTCCAGAGCATTCTGGAACAGGTTTTCATTAGGAATATCTCTGTATATTGCTCCTTTCAGCTTTTCCTCAACCCTGACCAATCTCCTTGTTCAGATGCTGAAAAACACTCTCACAGCACGATGCTATTAGCAACATGCTTTACTGTATTAAACAGATGATTGGCAGTGCCTGGTTTTCTACACACTTGATGCTTAGCATTGAGGCCAAAAAGTTAAAACTTGGTTTCATTAGACTAGAGACACTGGTTTCTCACAGTCTAAGAGTCTTTTGGGTGCTTTGTTGAAAACTCCCATGAGGAAAGATTTATTTCTGGCCACTCTGCCATAAAGCCCAGATTGGTGCCGAGTACTGCAGTAATAGTCAACCATCTAGAAGGTTCTCCCAACTACACACAGGGTCATTGGAGCTAAACCAGAGTGACTATATGGTTTATTGACCAATTACTTCATTTGGTGAAGTGGCTAGTTCAAGGAAGAGTCTAGGTTGACCCAAACTTCTTTCATTTAAGATTTAGGGATGCCACTGTGCTCTTGGGAATGTTCCGTGCAGCAAAAAAAAATCCACACCCTTCTTCAGATATGTGTGTCCACACAATTCTGTCTCTTGACTCTAAAGGCATTTCTTTTTTCCGCATGGCTTAGATTTTACATAGTATAAGTAACCATGGCAGGCCACCGGCATTACCACTAACTTAAAGGGAACCTGTCACCAGGAAATTCACTGATAAACCAGGCATGCTGCCTTGTAGAGCTCACTATGCTGAATATAATGATACCTTTCACTTGGTGATCTGTTGCTTTATTGTGGAGAAGAAGTACTTTTAATCCGTATGCTAATGAGCTGATTTTAGTCCAGTAGTTGATATGAGCCCAGCGTTTTTTCTATTCAGAGCTGTAGCCACTCCCCTATTCACTTCTTCAGATGTAAAAGGGGCGTGGTTTATTACATCTTATTTATTTTAATAATTGGCGGGAAAATAAATAACAGGGAATGCTAAGGTAAAAAAAAGGGGGAGTAATATACTATTGAAGTTAGTAATATGGGCTAGTTTGTTCATGGGGTGACAAACACATGATATTCCTCCCCTTTTTTACCTTAGTAATATAACACCTTAGCATTCCCTGTTATTCATTTTCCTGCCAATTATTAAAATGAATGAATGATGTAATAAACCACGCCCCTTTTAGATGTAAAGCAGTGAATAGAGGAGCGGCTACAGCTCTGAATAGAAAAAACGCTGGACTCATATCAACTACTGGACTCAAATCAGCTCATTAGCATATGGATTTAAAGTACTTTTTCTCCACAATAAAGCAACAGATCACCAAGTGAAAGGTATCATTATATTCAACAGAGTGAGCCCTACAAGGCAGCATGCCGGGTTTATCAGTGAATTTCCTGGTGACAGGTTTCCTTTAAGGCTCATGCACACAAATGTATTTTTTGTCTGTGTCCATCCTGTTGAAAAAATGGAAATTATTCTGTGTCCGTATATCCACATGACTATTTTGCAAAAAAATTAGAATATGTCCTATTATTGGCCACATTACAGACAAAGATGGGACAGTTGTATTAGAGGCCGTCTGTTCTGCAAAATTCGAAATGAACATGGCATGTTTTGCGGGTTTGCAATTTTATATGCATAGCACTGTGCCTGTGCAGGTGAGGCAATTGTACTGCTTCCAGCTTGATTGGAATGTGCCATTGTCCCACCTACTACTTGGTCATCTCTTTTTGTGGACTATATCTTTGGTAGATATAAACTCATAAAGGACCAATCACACAGGACATATCCCTTATCGTTATTGTTAATGAATGCTGCTCAGATGATAATTTTAAATGTCAGCCTACCATAGACAGTGATTTATTTCAATCCTGGCATAGAAGAATATAACATTAAAGGCTTTTCTAATGTGCAGGCTATGTAGTTGAAAGGTATTAAGTGCAGCTTTTAGCAGTTACCTAATACAGACTCGCGTAAGAAGTCTGATTCCAGACTCAATGGGTCATAGCAAATGCTCAAAGAAGATGATGAAGTAGTGACACAAGAATGCTGAACATGTATTAGTGCATTATCATGTCAAATCCAGTCAGAGAATCCAGACTCGATAAAAATTGTTCACATTGTTGTAAAGAAGCAAGAGACAACAATGAAAGATTAATAATGCAAAATATATTTTGAAGACAATGTCTGTTACATAAATTGTGCAACTTCACAATAACAAAAATGCCTTTGTTTCTGAACTAGAGCTACAACTAAGGGCATTGGTAGACACTGAGGTAAATCCCAGAGTTCTCTGATGTTCCATCTGCAACTCAACGGTACATTTAAGCATTGATAAAAGTGTTGTGAAATAACCACTGCTGTGTCGATAAGTATTGTGATCAAAGCTGTTGGCAAACTCATAAGTTAAAGAGGTATTCGGGTTTTAATTATTACATTTATTTGTTTAGAGATTTGGCAGTTATACAATTTTCTAATACACATGTATTTAAAATTTTGCTCGCAAGACCTTTATTATATCAGCACAATAGCTTCTGTCACTAAATAAAAAAAATGGTATGGCCCATTTTAGTCCTGTAAAATGCATCTGTAGGAGATCTGTATAGGACTAACAATGTAGTCAGTCATGTGACATCTGGCATCCAGTTAGCTGTACTATGTACAGTATACACAGTATGACTGGCTGCAGCAGCACCTTATCATGTCTGTCAGGGTCAGTGTACAAACACATCTAACAATGTTCTCTGTGTCTCCCCGGTATGTGTTATAGTTGTACATTTTTTTTTACAGTGAAATGTATTAACAACATGAGAACATTACCTAGAGACAAGCAGCCATTTTACAAATCACCTGGAAACAGTCAGCTATGCAAACACACATACAGTGAAGTAGTTGTAATAGCCACAATGGTTTCCACCATTAGTCCTATCTCCTATGTAGTTATCTCATGGAAGTGTCCTGTGTGGTAACCCAGCACATATATGTCATGTAACACTGTTTCTCACTGAATTTCAGTGGGGTGTCACATGACTCATGCCATGTTTCAGTTAGGCCATGGATGCATTACACAGGACTGGCTGATTCATGGGCTATACCATTCATCTGTACCGATAGGGGTCAACAAACTGATATAAGAAAGGTATTTTAATAAAATTTAAAATTCACGTATATTTGAAAATTGTATAAATTCCTATTATATAAACAAATAAAAAAAAAGAAAAAAAAAGAATACCCATTTTAAGTTAATTTCCAAACTGCCACCTTACTGATACTCAAATTGGTCATAGTGCCAATTTATGTGTGAGAATTCAGTGAGCACTGATCAGGAATGAACAATCATAGGGACATTCATTCCTGATCATAACCCACTGGTTAGCTGCATTTACATCAACAGCAATCATAGCTGCCATATGAACTATTGTTAATATGATTGCTCAACCCCACACAGTATTATTGACAATTTGGACAATGATATTTGGTGCCACACTCAGCCGATTAACTCAGCCGATGTTTGCTAGTTTGTTGGCTGATTGCTAGCACATTTACATGATCCAGTTATCAGTATGCAATCAATGCCTGATCTTTATGTTCTCCCAGGAGATAAGTTGCCACCAGTACTCTCCTGGGAAAAAGCTTTCTCCTATTTCCCCCTTGAAAACCTGAGCCGAGCATGTCTGGACATAGGGAGGTTGGACATACCAACAGAACAAGCTTTTGACTGACAGCTATTGAATGTGTATGGTCATCTTTGCTTTAAACTAGCCCTAGGGAAGGAGAAGACAATGAACATTCAGTAACTAGTTGCAATTAAACATATGGCCATACTAATACTTCCTATTTCCTTATTACTCAATAGATAGTAGACGTTTACAAAATGAATCTATTTTAAGCAAAACTTTAGAGGAGGAGAAACCCAAATGAAAACAGATGGTTTACAATGAGCCAAGAGCGTTTCAGGCACAAAAAATTAAATTAAAGTAAAAACATATATCAAAACTACTTTAGAAAACTGGACATAAGGAAGACAATAAAAGCCTCCATAATGAAGATTCAAAAAATAAATGGACATGAAGACATAGGAGTATAAAGAAGAATATGCGTCATCTCCTCTGCATTCCATCTTAAATAATACAGTACCATGTTTTAGCTTATTGCTTTACAAATAAGGCTACTTTCACATTAGCGTTTTCAATTCCGCTATTGAGATCCGTCATAGGACCTTAATAGCAGAAGAAAACGCTTCAGTTTTATCCCCATTCTTTGTCAATAGGGACAAGACTGAACTGAACGAAACTGAATGAACCAAAAGGCATTCCGTTCCATTTGGTTGTGTCCCCATTGCAGACAGAAAAAGGCTGCAAGCTGCGTTTTTCTGTCCGCCATGTGGTGTGGAGCAAGAAGCATCCGTCCTGACATACAATGCAAGTCAATATGGACGGATCCATTTTTTCTGACACAATCTGGCATAATAGAAAACGGATCTGTCCCCCATTGACTTTCAATGTGTTCAAGACGGATCTGTCCTGGCTATAGAAGACATAATACAACCTGATCTGTGCATATTCATGCGTATTATTGTAATGGAAGCGTTTTTGCAGATCCGTGATGGATCCGCAAAAAATGCTAATGTGAAAGTAGCCTAAAACTAAAACATTTTCCCCAACGGTAAACAAAGCTGTTCTGGGTATTATACAAACATTACTATATTGAAATTCAAATTACAAAGAACAGGTCCGCCCTGAAACGTGTTGCTATGACAGACCTCCTTAAATAAAACATCAATTTAAAACCCTAATAGGGTAAAAGTAGTAGTTAAGGCAACCACTACTCCTTCTCCAGAAGCACCAAACTAGAGTGGATATACGTAAGAATTACTTGTTTCTTTGGAGTCCCAAATGCATCAAATGATCTCTATGGGTTCTGCTGACTGGCTGAGAGGCATCTTGTGGTGTTACCTATGACAACCAGCGTGATACTGGGTTTCCTGAGGCCCACCAGAGAAAATTATTCTTAAGGCTCAACCCCAGTATCATCAATAAAGTTTAGTGAATTTTGAATCAAAGAAATAGACTCTAGTGGCTAGTGACTGGTTCCAAAGGCACCTCCAAATGTTGTTTTCTCTCTTACATCTTTGTGGCCTATTAGGGTATGGAGGATGCTTCGGTAGTCTGGTGGGCCTGTCCAACCAAAATGACAATGCTGCTTATTTGTTGGAGTTAAAACACAATCCAATAAAATCTTTTTCTGCCAGACAACAGAGTTGACAACAAGGAGTATCTGATATGTTCTATCATTCCATATTGGCCTTTTTTCAGGTACTTATCCCTTAGTCTATATTCATTCGCCTAAGTCCACGCAGTCCATAGAGGTGGCTGTCACCAAAGACCATTACTACATCATAGAACTCTTCTAATTAGGCAATTATTAAAATGTATATGCAAAACCATTCACTCTTTGAAACATCAATATATCTTGCTCTGCTAATTCTATCTATCTATCTATCTATCTATCTATCTATCTATCTCCATCTAGCTTCCCAATTCACATGAATGGGGCTTTACTGCAGTTCCTCTAGTAAAGTAGTATATTACAGTATACCAGTACTGTAATACCTTTCATTTCATTTCCAGGATTAGTGGGGGTCAGAGAGGGTAGCCCACCACCATAAATAAAGTGATCCTATTGATATGTCATCAATGTCTACCATGAGAATAACTCCTTAGCTTAACGTTTGAGTGGCTGTAATAATAATAAATCACCATTTTTCATCCATAGGAAAGGTAGTCAGCGCGTTATCATTCAGTCCAGTGATAATCAAAACTGCAGCACTGGTCACCGTATACAACCACTGGCTAATAATAACCTCATTACTGGAATGATGTAAAAGAGCTTGTGGCTGTATTGATGTTTGACATCAGTCGTGACTATTAACTGATGACTTAACTTAAATTACTCATTTTCTTAAGTGTTTAAAGCCTTGATGCATGGTTTTCTTATGAGTCTCTCCCCTACTGTGAGGTCTCTCACAAGATGCTTCCTCTCGGAAAGCTATATGAGTAGAGGATAGATTACTCTACAAAGCAGACACCTATAACTTTAGTGGCACAACTTACACAGACAAAGGTCAGACTGTGATCCATGTCTTACAGATGTTTCATAGCTTTATGTCATCACCCCCAGTGAAACTCAGGCTTGCTCATGCTTTTCATCTCAGGGCTTCCTATTCCAAGCAACATACTGCAAGTGAAAGCAAAAAATATTATCTCCATCTGGTACTATGTGTTTGCGGTTTACTAGAATGATGGATGTCATTCCTGCAGATTGTTTCCAATATATACAAATTACTTCATATAATACTTCAAATTTAATTTCTCTGTTCTCCTGTATCTAGAAAAATGCAAATGTCAAAAAGCAAAAAAGCAACCATATGGAAATAAAGAAAGAAATCAAAAGAAATGAGAAAACCAAATAGCTAAATAGATGGATTCTAGATACAAAATATTGCCTTTCTGTATCAGTCAGCACAGAGAAATGAAATTCTTATATAGATAGGTAATCCGTTACTTCTGCTGTGAAGATTACAGTTGCTAGTATAGTAATAGATTGTAGAAATTGGATAATAGTATAATAGTATAGTAGAAATTGGATAATAGATAAATAGACAGCTCCAGTATTCTTTTGCTAGATTAGAAGAAACTGCACTAATCAGTGTAATTTGTAATGCTCTAATTGAGTCACTACACGGGGGTCTCACTCAAGTCAGATTGTATGGTCTGATTGAGAATGTCAAGTGGAGTAGTTTGCTGTGCTAAAATTCCAAACAAAAAGGAAGTTAAAGAGCCAAGACAGGAAGTAGAATACATGGAGTGACTTCATAAAATTATATCCACAAAATCAACCACTTGTTTTGCAAATAGATAGATAGATAAATAACTGTAGATAGATAGATAGATAGATAGATAGATATATAGATAGGGGACAGAACATGTTGATATATTATATTCATCCATTTGTAAGTCCCTATTTATACCAGGAGTATATACAAGGAGTCATGCACATCCAAAAAAAACTGCCTCTAATACCCAGTAATTAACAGTAAAGGTGGGAAAAGGATGTCTCAAACAACTACAGTTGAATAAACATATACAAAAGAATATAATACAACATTGAACACAGGGACAGGTATTCAAATCTAATAAAAACACCAACCTGGTTGTGATACAGTAATCAGAGACGCAGATAGCGACCACGTGTGTCGCTATCAGCTAAGTTATTTATTCATACCATGTTTGGCCAAACAGCAGTATTAGTCTGTAACAAAACAATATGTGTTGAGATATATGATGCAAAGTCTTGCAGGTAGTGATAAGCGAATTTCTAGAAATTTGATTCTGGTCCAATTTTATTGTATTGTGTGCCTGATTCAAACCAAATTTAAAGTGTTTTAAATGCACTGAAAAACTGTGAACGATCTCCAACAATTCTCCTGAATGTAATCATCAAAAACTCTGATTCTACAGAATAATTTCTTTCATCTCTACTGGCAGGTTTACATCTTCTTGAAAACTTTCATTTTTTGAGCTGGTACTGACAAGCATAAGATGCTACGTGTTTCAAAACATGAGGAAACCTGGAAAAGGGATATGTTAAGTTTGAAGGGGTTTTCAATTTTTTTTTTTACTAATGACCTATCCTCAGTATGGGCATCAGTATCGGATCGGTGGGGGTCCAACACCTAGGGCTTCTGCCAATCTGCTCTTCAAGAAGGCAGCGGCGCTCCTGTGAGTGCCTTTGCCTTCTCTTCGCCAGTGATGTCACGTTCACGTTGTCTAGGAGCAATTCAGCCACATTCAAGTGAATGGGGCTGAGCAGAATACCAAGCACAGCCGCTAAACAATGTACGGTGTTGTGCTTGGTAAGTTGTTAGAAGACAACAGCGCTCACAGGAGCACCGCTGTCTTCTCAAAACAACTGATTGGTGGGGGTCCTGGGTGTCAGACCCCCACTGATCAGATACTGATGACCTATTCAGAGGATAGGTCATCAGTAAAAAAATATCAGAAAATGTATTTTTTATTAAATAAATCAATGGCAGATATCTAGTATACAACAGTGTAGCTTTACAGTTGAAGATGTTTTCACAGTATATCCGTCTGAAGAAAAATATGCCAAACAGTATACTCTTTTTGACAGCTCCATGAAAAAGATGCTATACAGTTGGCTTACACTTACACCTCTGTGTAAAGGGATATGCTGATGTAGGCCATAAAAATGGCGTGAAACAAGCCTCGGTTGCAGTATATATTATGGGAAAGCATGGAAGTAAACAATATGGCTACAATTACAGCTGAATCGTCCGTCTGACTCCTGTGGAGCAATACATTGCTCAATCTAAAATGATTACTTGATGGGGCAAAATTGCGATTGACTGTAGGAAAGTTGGGATATAGCAGGTCATATTGGTTCATTCCTGCCAGTTACTGTAACCGCTGTTTTTCTGCTAACATTGGAAAAGAGATTGAGCTAGAGGCATGCATCTATGAAAAGAGCAGTGCTCACAATGTAGATGTCAAAAGTCTTGAGCTGATCAATAGTTTCTTAAAATCTGAGCACAATAATTGTTCTGACATGGCATTATTACTATTCACTGGATAACAGGATACAAATAATACTTATGTATGGAAAATAGGCTAACATTGTCATTTTTTTATTGCTCAACTATTGAGTCTTAAGATTAAAGATACCTGTCAGAAGCCCCACTGAGGCCAGAAGCTGATTTTGCACAGTGTGATATTGCTAGCCTTTTAATTCCCAGATATACAGGTTTTATATGACCTGCTGACTTATAGAGGGTTAGGATTTGCTTTTAACAGTACTGTATTTGATGATTTTCTGCACTGTAGTTTACTGATTTTCAGTATCGGTTTGCTTTATTTTTTTTTCTCTTTTTGTCTGATTATTATAGAATTTTATTCTCTCTTTGCAGGTTGTGTAGACTACCTGCCCCACCGCTTTTTTGATAATGCAGAGTCGTCACAAAATGTGAGAGTCATGAAATGCCGTTGACTTCCAATTCACTGCCGACCTCTACCGAGCAGTGGAAAGGCTTTTTCCATACGTTGGGTGCTTTGCGACATCATACGCTATTGCATGGTGATGTCATCAGCCTCATCCAGTGGGACAAGAAGTGGCTGTTCTATTTGGTAGATGTATGAGGCAGATTCTATTAGGTGGTGATAAGACAGGCAATTTAATGGGGTCATTGTGGCTTGCTGAATGTGATTTAACCATGTCTCTGTTACTGTTCATTTATTGTGGCTGGCTACTTCTGGTATCCTATTAATTTCAGTTTACACTATAGTGGGTACAATGGCTGGGATCATTATGGAGTATTATAGCTGACATCATTATGGAACATTGTGGCTGGCGATATTGTTGGTTCCGTTATGGGGTTGTTGTATGATGGGTAAGTAGTTGGTGCTATTATTAAGAATGTTAACTGTTATGGGGCACCCTTGCTGACTGTGTTATGGGATCCCTGGGATTTGATTTGCTATAGGATGAATTTTGGCTGACATTATTATAGAGAACTGCGATTGCCAATGGACACTATGCCACTAGCAAATATAACCAGAATTTCTTACCAGCGATAAGAGGACCATGGTCTTTGTTGCCTGAAGGCCAATACTACTCACTTATAACCTTTGCTAGAACATCCCCGCTGTTTTTCTCACTTTAATAGCATAGTGGTATACGTATTGCAGAAAGTTCCAACATTTTTAGGAAAACAGAGGTTGAGGAATTTCCTAGTGTATTTTTCAGTGGTTTTAAAACTAACATAGATTGCTTTAGGCAACAACTTACAGACTAAAGTTTTAGGAATAGGAAGTGCAGTAAAACTTTGATGAATTATAATTATCAAAAAAGAATTGATGAAAGGTTATTCTGTGGTAAAGAGCTGTTTACAACCAAACAAACAAATAGATATTGTATTTACTATGCCAGACCTTAATTTGTTTTTTGCCATCAAATAAACTGCTTGGTTTCCAGAAAAGGAAGCAGTCAAGACATTCCCAAATGTTTTCCTGCTCCTCTTCTGGGATCCCAGGTAAGATTTACTCTTTTAGTATATTACATTTGGAGAGAGCAGTTAACAATAGAATCATAGTGAAAAGCAAGATAACTTATTAACCTGGTTCATGAATTTTAGGACAAGTCATCTATTTTATATTCACTAAAATAGACATGAAATACGACCCCTTGACGTATTAAATACTTAGAAATAAAAATATTTAAAATAATTATTATTAAACCCATTAAAGGAAGGTTTTTTTTTAATAATTTGAGCGTAAATGCAAAATAGAGCACACTTCAAATGTTACACTTAAAAGACATTAGATAGACATGATCATGAATTCCAAGATGACAGTCATGTCATAGTTAATTAGTTATGATGATCAAGAAAAAAAAATCTATAGTAGAAATGAGTTGTTTCCTACATTCCCTCCACAGCAAACAGTATTGAAAGGGTATTCCCATCTCAGACAATGGAGGCATATCGCTAGCATATGCCCTCATTGTCTCATAGGTGTGGGTCCCACTTCTGGAAACTGCACCAACACAGAGCAGGGGAAGGTAGTGGCCGGAGGACCCCGATTATTCCGGGTTCCGGCCACCGCCAAGCACTCTCCCCATAGAAGTGAATGGGAGTGCACAGCGTTTTCGCGGCCACCACTCCTATTCATTTCTAAGGTGCCAACGGAAATAGCTGACCTGGAACTTTTCGGTGGCCACATAAAAATAAATGTAGGGTGGATGCACATGCCCTCCACTACTTTCAGGGATCCGTTCTTGAAGTAAAAAAAATATTTTTGAACCTAAAGCCAAAATTGGGTGGGTGTAAAAGTGACTGTATTTATAATTGTGAAATGTATTTAACATTATTATTTCGGTATTAACCATTAAAAATGCAATATCCACCATATTCTACATTGTATGTAACCTTAATTTCATACATTGAATTTATATATTTATTTCTAAATAAATTTTAGTTTTAAGCATTTTTCACTTTTTCAGATCTTAAGAAAGACATACTGTAAAACGTTATTAATCTACGATGGTATTTGTAAAATAGAAAGTGCACTTTCTGAATTTGTAACACACTGTACTTTTTCGTTTAAACAAGTAAATATTTTAACAGTGAAATAATTGACACAATTAGTTCAAAAATTATAATATCAATTTTTTTCTGGATTAAGCCATAGAATATGCATTAAAGGTCTATCTATTTAACATATTTCATCATTATTTGGCTATGTCCCAAAATACTGTTTACATTGCGCTAAATTTCCCCTAATGTTTAAGTTTCGCTTGATCCTAGCTGGACTACAGGATTGCCAGAAATTCTGTTGGGTCAAGAGACATACGAAGATATGGATAAATATACTACTTAGGTGGCCTTACATTGTATGGGTAAATGACGCTATGGCAGTATGAAGAATTGGGATATGACAATTTTGGGGGCAGCTTGCTCCCTGTCGCCTTGTGTATCTAAGCCGCAATAGAATCAGCTTCCTGAATGTATCCAGCTATTTTTCACATGCAAAAAGGAATGAGTTAGATCATCTGTAGACGGTGTACTTATACCTGGATGACTCACCTCACAGACACGCGTCCGATTCACAAAGGTGTTTGTCTGCTGTGGCTGGAACCTAGCTTGAGTCATCTAGTGGGTGTCTGTCTGCTGAAGTTCTAGTGGTAATTTGCCAGAGGAGTTTAACAAAACAGTCCCATGTGCTTAAATTCCCTAACTGTCTATATTGTGTCTGCTTCTGCGAGGACATGTTTCACATCAATATGAAGTCAACTGTCTAAGTTATTTATAAAAACATACTTTACATTGCAGACTACTTATTTTCCACACTCATTTTACTTTTGGACTTTGTGGTATAGTCGAGCATATTAATAGCTGCCATATACAAGTTTTGATGTTTCCTTATTTATAGTTTTTTTTTCTTATTTTCTACAGTTTTTCACTAACACTGTGTAAGGCTAGTTGTATATTAGCATTAAAACCTTTTAGCAGGCTGTTCTGACAGACTTCATTGTATCCAGCATTGCCAGATACTGCCTTTCTCTGCCGGAGCCCTTTAACTATAATGGGACCCAGTGGAGACCCAGACTGTTCCCAACTTTAGTGCTGGGATTCAGTTGGACAAAAACTGTTGCTTGCAGTGGTTTTTCTCCAGCCAATGGGGCCTGACAGTGCTCCGGCTCTTTCTGGCTATGCCGGATACGATGACCTCAAGCAGACTGTTCCTTTGCCAGAACAGCTTTCTGGAAGACTTTACCGCTAGTGTTCAACTACCCTAATAAATGCACATTAGTGTTGTGTTGTATTGTAATGTGTTGTATGGTGAATGAAATGTGACAAGAAATTACATACATGACACAAAAAACATAAATGCTATTATGTATATTAATAGATAGATATAATGCATTCAGAAAGTCTTCGGACCATTTCACTTTTTTTGTTGTGGCTTTTCAAAGTTTTCTCCTATCAATCTGGACTCAATTCCTATATATATATATATATATATATATATATATATATGATATAAAATAGACTCCCACGATCCACTGGGTTCAATTTCGAATTCTGCTTTATTAGAAGTGCGGAAGTCCAGTTATAAGAAAATAACGTTTTCGGCCTATGGCCTTCTTCAGTGTAACTGGAGAATTACAAATATAGTGATAAACAAAAGTGCACAAACGTGGAATTTACAAAAATTACACAAAATAAGGCTTATCAATCAAAAGGCTTGTATAATATACGCAAACTGAAAGAGAATAGACAAGTATACACGGGAATACGGAATATAGGCAGTCGTGATTTCTCATGATAGATGGTGTCATAGTAGCCATATTCTGCTGCTGGACTTGAAATAAGTATGGCGTACATCTAATTAAGGAACAATGATATCAATAAATTATGGTTCGCAGAACAATAAAAAGCACAAGCAATGAGTGGACATTCACTAGAGGCAGAATAGTGAATGTCACTATATAAACTGTTCTTATAGGTAGATCTCCATAAGCAATTGTGAAACATATATGAAATATATAAATCTTAGCACAGACATTGCAACACACATTATTATTACCTGGTTGAGCCGCTATGGAAGAGATAGAATAGGGTAGTATGCCCTATGAAGAGTGGCTGAGCGTTGTAGTGCCACAGTGTAGTGTTCTTATGCAGTAGTAATTGGTAGTCTCTGTAAGGGTAATGATGGAATGCATAAGATACTAGATTCACATAAGTTATGTGGTTTTGGAGACAGTAGTGTGCTCACCTTAAGATAAAAAGTCCATGTATGGGGCGGTGTGTCCCATGAGGAACCGCTGTGCGCTGGAGGAAAATAGGGTCTGGCCTGGCCCTGTGCTGGGCATCTGCCGCTGTCCACTGCACGATTTGTATGGCTTAGGCTGCATCTTTAAATAGATAGTGATGGCGGGAAGTCGTGCTGGTGGTTGCCGGGAGTATGAGCTTCCGGTGTACGGCCAGGCATGCGCAGTAAAAAGTTTGGGTATTCAAAGATGGCGGGCGCCGTATGTACGGGCAACTTCCGGTTCCTGTGTATGCGCTCACAGGAGAATACTAAAGATGGCCGGCGCTGTGCTGTGTGGGCAGAGTACCGGTTCCTAAATGGACTGGTCTAAAAAAGTGTGAACCTGTACTATGGTATTTTAATCTGTTTGTAGAAAAATGTAAGAGAAAGAAGAGATGTATAAGAGAGTAAATGAAGTTTGAATGACAGTAAAGAGAATACTATACCAGTAAACGGTAAAAAGGATATAGGAAGCGGCAACCAGATGGACCCCAATTAGTACCTGGTCTGTGAAAAAAATATATATAGCAAATTAATAACAAAATAGGATTGTAACCAAAATTTAAAAATTGAATAAAATACTTAGATAAAAGGCAGTACTCCCAGTACCTGTTCATAATATTATTAACATTATTTTAATCAGGGAATGACAAATATTAGTGAACCATATATAGAGAAAACCTGGCGCTCAAGAATTAGTGTATTAGAGGAAGCTCCCAACCTCATACTCTCTATTTAGTCCTTTAGGTTCGAGAGTTTGTAGTTTGTGGATCCACATTGACTCTCTTTTTATGAGGATGTTGGATATGTCGCCCCCTCTTCTGGGGTTGTGGATTTGTTCCACAACTTGGAAGCGAAGTTGTGAAATGGTGTGTTTTTTTTTTTTTTCAAAGAATTTTATTGAGGTATTTGCACATCATAGGAAACATGAGGTAACAATAGATTACATGTAGTACATGTCATTAGTAAAGTATCCCCACAAATGTACAACAGTCGTACAAGTAACAGGGCCTTTGTAGTGAAAAAATGATATACAGTACAAATAACCCTCATTTTCATTTATACCCCCTCCACCCTTTTCCCTCCCCTGACAGAACCGTAACTCCCAAAATAAAAGGAGACCCCCAACCCACCCTCCCCCCCCCCAAAAGTATAGCCAAGAGAGATGCCGGTAAATCCTACAACATCCTATAGATATCCGATAATATACTTTGAGTTCAGACAGACATTTTTAGACGCCCAAGTGTCCCCTTCAAATCTTCTAGTGCATACCACTCAGTGTATTTAAAAGTTGACATAATGTGGGAAATCTCCTCAGCAGTGTAATAATTACCAATAAAGCTTTTCCACTTTTGAAAGAATTTCCTAGTTCTCTTTTCTTTCTGTACTTCGGTGTAAATTTTATCAATATACATAAATCTAGATGTCTGGTGCAAGATCTCAGATATTCCTGGTATGGACCGCTGTAGCCATTGCTGCAGAATGCATCTTAGAGATACCAGGAGCAATATGTCTACAATTTGTGGGGGCTTTGGTTCAGTTTGAAATATGTGGAAGAGAACTGATTCTGGTTCAAGTTTTATCTGAAAGCGTAGTTTGTCCCGTATCCATTGAAGGACGGTCTTCCAAAAGGCTGTGACATGTACGCAAGTCCATATACAATGCATCAAATCCGCTTTCACCGTTCCACATTTTGGACAAGCAGTGAGATAGTCAGATCGTGATGCATTACGGGGAAGGTCAAAAGCAAAAATTGCTGAATGTATCAAACGAAAATGGGATTCCCTCCATACCTCACACGGCACAGCCCTGCAGATTCTCTGCCACCCCGTCAAAATGTCTGAGACTTGGGTCCGTGATCCCAGCAGTGACCTCCACTTTCCAAAGAGTCCGGCTCTCAGTTTCTTGTCCGCAGGTTCACGCAATTTGGAATATAAGGCTGATAGCGTGATTTTACCCGGGGTCTGACCCAAAGAGGAGAGCAGAGAGCCCGTACCACACTCACATGTAACATCCAAGAGTCTTTTTTTACAGAAACTCAGGACCTGCAGATATGCAAGAAAGTGAGAACCGTCTAGGCCAAACTTATGGCATATTTCTGGGAAGGTCAAGTATCTCTTCTCCTCTAGGTGAAGTAGATCCCTAAATTTAGTTATACCTTTCTCCCTCCACATACGGAACTGTGAACCGCTCAGTCCAGACGGAAATTCCGGATGATGCCATAGTAGGAGGTGTGAAGAAGCCAGGAAAGGTCGATGATCAAGTTTCCTGGCCTCTTTCCACGCCACAATAGTATCTCTAATCAGAACAGAATTTTTTAAATGTGGAGGTAGTAGGTGAAGTCTAGAGTGGAGGAGATTGACCAGAGGCCAGGGGGCAGCGTAGGAGCTCTCAATGTCCAGATTGGAATAGTAATGAGTGTGATACGTCCAATCAACGCAATGTCTAAAGAGACACGATATGTTATAGAGTCTCAAGTTAGGCAGATTAAATCCCCCTTCCAATCTGTTAAGATGGAGTTTGGCGTACGCTATTCGGGGCCTCCTCCCCGCCCATAAGAATCTCGTGAAGGCCTGTCTCAGCATATTAACATCTTTGTGTTTAAGGAGGATGGGAACAGTTTGTAGTGGGTATAGCAATTTGGGGAGGCAAACCATCTTAAGCAGGTGGCTTCTACCCACAAGGGAGAGAGGGAGGGTTTCCCACCTCTTGAGACTAGCATAGATATCCCTCAACAGGGGTTCGAAATTCAAGTTATACAAGGAGCCAGAGGTTTTCCCTATTTTGATTCCCAAATAAGTAATATGTGTGCTAGCAGTGACCATATCATTCGCTGTACCAGACGGATGCATACATCGATTACGGTGAAACAGTGGCAACATCATGCACTTGTCCCTATTCACTTTGAAACCGGAGAGCGGCCCAAAGGATTCAAACAATTCCATCACATTGTCAAGATCATCTGATGGGTCAGCCATGAAAAGCAGAATGTCATCTGCAAACACCGAGGTGCGCAATTCATGGCTACCCACCGGGATTCCCTTGAAGATGTCTCCCTCCTCCAGTATTCGGATCATTGGTTCAAGCGCTAGGTTAAACAGCAGCGGTGAGAGCGGGCAACCTTGACGCGTGCCTCTAAATAGCGGGAAGGGATCCGAAAGAAAGCCCGGTATTGAAATCCTGGCCACGGGGCTAAAGTACAATGTGGACAGATAAGTCCGGAAGGGACCCGTGAACTGCATCGCATCCAGCACCTTGTTCAGCCAATCCCACCGCACCTGGTCAAAGGCCTTTTCTGCATCAATCGATATCAATGTAGGAGCCGAAAGGCCATGTGACGTCCACTGCACCGCGTCCAATGCCGTCAAGACCCTCCTGATATTAGAAACCGCCGATCGCCCCCTAATGAAGCCTGATTGCGTGGGCGAGATTATATGGGGCAATACCAGGGATAGTCTGTCTGCGATAACTTTCGCTAAAAGTTTTAGATCTACATTAATTAGGGATATGGGGCGATAAGACTTTGGTGACAGGGGATCTTTTCCAGCTTTGGGGATAAGCTTAATATAAGCTAAGTTATCTGAGGGTGGAAGGGGATCACCCGATAGTATCCCATTAAATAGTTTGGAAAGTGGCTCTAACAGCTCAGGAACCAAGCATTTATAGAATTCTCCGGTATAACCATCGGGCCCCGGAGCTTTTTGTGGCCTAAGTTGTTTAATGGCCGCAGACAATTCGGTCAGTGTAATAGGGACGTTGAGTTCATCCAAATGCTGCTGGGAGATAGTGGGGATCTTAGTACACTTGAGAAAGAAGGTTGACATACTGGGTTCCGGGCCCGGGCTAGAATATAATGAAGCATAAAAGTCTTTCAGAATTTTAACAATTTCATTCGGCTTGGTGTGAACCGAGCCTGTGGCATCAGCCAGGCGCAAAATAGGATTTTGTGTCCTGCGACCATGAAGCAAGGTGGTTAGCATCCTACCCGCCTTGTTTCCATATCTAAAAAAACGCGCTTCAGTCCTAGACATATCTAATTGCGTCTTTCTCTCATACCACAGCTCAAATTCTTTCCTCGCCTCCTGCCAATGTTTGTTGTTAGATGAAGTGGGAGCTGCAAGGAAAGTTGTATATGCCCCACGGAGGTTCTTACTCAAGGTGGATAATTTTAAGTTAATCTTCTTTTTCAAACCAGAAACATAGGATATTATGCGACCTCGTAGAACCGCTTTGGCGGTGTTCCAGTACAACAAGGGACTCTCTACATGGGCCAAATTGTTCTGCTTATATTCCAGATACCACCCCTTAAGCAAGTCCCTAAAGTTCTCGTCAGCAGCTAGATTAGAAGGAAAACGCCAAATATAATCTGTCCCCTTCGGGTGGGAATCAGCGAGCTCTATCATTATGGGGCAATGGTCAGACAGGATCATGTCAAGGATGGATGCGCGCAAGACCTTTGGAGACAATGCAGTGGACGTCAGGAGGTAATCAATGCGTGACCAGGTGCCGTGAGGGGGAGAATAGAATGTATATTCTCTACTGTCGGGATTCATATCCCTCCAGACATCACGCAAATTGGTGTCTCTAAAAAACAGTTCCAACGGGCCCACCGGAGTCAATCGCGCTTTGGGTACAGGTCGTTTGTACGTCCTATCTTCCTCGGCATGGGCTACCACGTTAAAGTCCCCCCTATAATTTTATGGGTAATAGGGTCTGCATGCATCTGTGTGGTTAAGTCCGCTAGAAACTGTCTATGGGAGTCATTGGGACCGTAAACATTATACACACTGAACTCCGAATCCCCAGTACCTAAGTGAGTCATGCACCAACGTCCCTCAGTATCGGCAATCTGTGCAAGTATCTCCACCTTCAGGTTCTTATGGAACAGAGTCAACACCCCCGCTTTACCCCTGACCGCTGGTGAACCCACCACCCTCCCAACCCACATCTTTTCCATTCTTATAAAGTCGCTTTCCTGTAGGTGGGTCTCCTGTAAGAGGGCGATGTCTGCACGAAGGTTCCGAAGGTGTCTGAGCACTTTATTCCGCTTTTGAGGCGAGCGGAATCCCTTTACATTCCAGGAAATAATCTTCATACAGACACACCCTCCCCAGGGACACCCAGCAAGATCTCAACTACATATACAGTTATAGGAAGATCAGCATCTCCCTTGGCTAATATTACACAACAGTTAAATCCCCGTAACCCCAGAAATGAACAGAGTTCAAGAACATACATTTCCCAACAAAACCGCCGAGGAGTGCCGCATGCTTTCCAAAAACCAGTAGCATGCTGCCGCCCTCTGGTGGACTTCACTTTTTTCCGCATGTGAAGAACAATATATCAAAACCTCCATCCTACTCCCCCAACACAGATATAACAAGTAGACAACTTGGCTGCGTTATAAACCATCATGAAAGAACCCGAGCGATGGCAGACAAAGCCCGGATCAAATCAACCAGTCCGGTGGGCCTAAATGCCTTGCTCTCCCGTATGTGGGCCTTCAAAGTCCAGAAAAGCAGTGACGAGAAACGTCTATATGTATCTAAACGTCCTGTGTATCTTTATAAACAGTGGTATCCAGGAAGTTGATGGATGAATCACTATGATGTAGTGTAAACTGTAATTCGGGCCAGGTTGAATTGATGGTGGATGTAAAATTGGTAAGGGACTGTGTGTTCCCGTTCCATAGACAGAACACATCGTCTATGTAACGTTTCCAGACAATAGCATGGGTTTGGAAATCAGAATTGGTGTATATGAAGTCTTCTTCAAAACATGCCATATAAGTATTTGCATAAGGGGGCGCCATGTGCGCCCCCATTGCAGTCCCTTGTCTTTGTACATAGAAGGTATCCTGGAACAGGAAGAAATTCTCAGTAAGTACTAATTGGAGTAAGTCCAGGCATAGTGATGTAACTTCTGGTACTGTGTTGGTTGTCTGTAGTAATCGGGAGACTGCAGCTATACCTTTGTGATGTTCTATTGAAGTGTATAGACTTACAACATCAAGTGTAACCAGAATAGTGGTTGGTTGTACATTTTTAATTTGTGTTATTAGTTGTAGAAAGCTTGATGTGTCCAAGAGAAATGATTTAGTGGTTTTTACTTTAGGCGTTAAGATCTTCTCAAGGAATATAGACAGCAGGGACAATATGGAGTCTGTAGATGAGACAATAGGGCGTCCTGGGGGTTTATGCAGGCGTTTGTGGACCTTGGGGAGAGTGTAGAGGACAGGTATGATAGGGTAGGATTTTGTCAGGAATGCAACTGTATCACGATCTATAGTACCCTTTTGTAGGTGGACCTGAAGTGTTTGTTGTATCTTACTGGCGATTGCAGATGTAGGGTCCGTTTTCAGTTTCTCATATACATTGGTATCACTGAGTTGGTTATAGATTTCTTCTAGATAGTCGGACGATAGAGGACGTTTTAACCATCGAGGCTCTGCAAGGGACTTCTCAGCAGGAAGAACAACTAGATCACAGGTAACTGAAACATCCACACAATCATTAGTCATTAACATTTCATCCAAGACCCTTACAGCAACACAGATCCAGGTATTACAGAAAGGGCTCTCATTTTGTCCATCCTATAAATTTGACACCTTTCAAACTGAACTGGACCTCCTCAGATTCTTTAGGAATCTACGCCTCAAAGTCTTCTTTGGCAAGGAGAAACAACCACCCTTGCCTCATAACCCTAACACCGGGGAGGATAAGGCCCTCATCACCTCTAAGGAACTAGGGCTTAAACCTAAAAGTTCCTTTTGCCCACCAAAGAACTCCCACCCTGTAGAGACTTACATCTCCCTGGTTACCAGTGATATGGAAGTCTTCAGAAAGAATGTAGAAATGGGAAAATTCAAATGTCAGGCCAACCTGACACATGAGGAACGCGGAGCCATACTTTCACTTAGGAAGGATAAAGAAATAATCATCAAGCCTGCTGATAAGGGCGGGGCTTTGGTTGTTATGGACAGAAAAGACTATCTAGAAGAAATCTATAACCAACTCAGTGATACCAATGTATATGAGAAACTGAAAACGGACCCTACATCTGCAATCGCCAGTAAGATACAACAAACACTTCAGGTCCACCTACAAAAGGGTACTATTGATCGTGATACAGTTGCATTCCTGACAAAATCCTACCCTATCATACCTGTCCTCTACACTCTCCCCAAGGTCCACAAACGCCTGCATAAACCCCCAGGACTCCATATTGTCCCCGCTGTCTATATTCCTTGAGAAGATCTTAACGCCTAAAGTAAAAACCACTAAATCATTTCTCTTGGACACATCAAGCTTTTTACAACTAATAAGACAAATTAAAAATGTACAACCAACCACTATTCTGGTTACACTTGATGTTGTAAGTCTATACACTTCAATAGAACATCACAAAGGTATAGCTGCAGTCTCCCGATTAATACAGATAACCAACACAGTACCAGAAGTTACATCACTATGCCTGGACTTACTCCAATTAGTACTTACTGAGAATTTCTTCCTGTTCCAGGATACCTTCTATGTACAAAGACAAGGGACTGCAATGGGGGCGCACATGGCGCCCCCTTATGCAAATACTTATATGGCATGTTTTGAAGAAGACTTCATATACACCAATTCTGATTTCCAAACCCAGGCTATTGTCTGGAAACGTTACATAGATGATGTGTTCTGTCTATGGAACGGGAACACACAGTCCCTTACCAATTTTACATCCACCATCAATTCAACCTGGCCCAAATTACAGTTTACACTACATCATAGTGATTCATCCATCAACTTCCTGGATACCACTGTTTATAAAGATACACAGGGTAATTTACACACAGACCTTTTCACAAAACCTATGGATAGAAACAGTTTATTACACTACACCAGCTTCCACCCTAACAATATGAAAAAATCCCTCCCACGATCTCAATTTGAAAGGGTCTCCAGAATAGTTGATGATGACGCCAACAGACGAAAAAGATTACATGAGATGTCTGCCCGTTTTAAAGAAAGGGCATATCCTGACCCCATCATCCAAAAAGGTCTGATTCCGAGACACAGTGATAAACTCAAACAACCACAGAGAATCCCATTCATACACAATTTTCATCCATTTGCCTACAAAATCCAACATATACTTAGAAAACATTGGCCGCTCTTACACCAAGCCTATCCAAAAATAGAGAGTTTTTCTCTGCCCTTTATGCCATGTCATAGACGCCCAAAAAATCTAAGGGATACATTGGTGAAGGCGGACGAAGGCACTAACCAAAAAATACCCAAACAACTCCACCTCATGACACAATGCAGGGGCACTTTCCCCTGCTTGCATTGCGTTCAATGCTCGCATGTAACCAAGGGAGACAAAGTGTATCATCCCCTAAACGGGGTAGGCTATCCCATTAGAGGATTCTACACATGTGAATCCTCAAATGTGATTTACGTCATCAAATGTCCCTGTGGTCTGGCGTATGTGGGTGAAACCACACAGACCATCAGGGACAGAATATGCCAGCACAAGTCCAACATCCGTTGCCAGAGTATCCATCTTCCAATCCCAGCCCACTTTGTTTCTAAAAAACACACCATTTCACAACTTCGCTTCCAAGTTGTGGAACAAATCCACAACCCCAGAAGAGGGGGCGACATATCCAACATCCTCATAAAAAGAGAGTCAATGTGGATCCACAAACTACAAACTCTCGAACCTAAAGGACTAAATAGAGAGTATGAGGTTGGGAGCTTCCTCTAATACACTAATTCTTGAGCGCCAGGTTTTCTCTATATATGGTTCACTAATATTTGTCATTTCCTGATTAAAATAATGTTAATAATATTATGAACAGGTACTGGGAGTACTGCCTTTTATCTAAGTATTTTGTTCAATTTTTAAATTTTGGTTACACCCGTATTTTGTTATTAATTTGCTATATATATTTTTTTCACAGACCAGGTACTAATTGGGGTCCGTCTGGTTGCCGCTTCCTATATCCTTTTTACCGTTTACTGGTATAGTATTCTCTTTACTGTCATTCAAACTTCATTTACTCTCTTATACATCTCTTCTTTCTCTTACATTTTTCTACATACAGATTAAAATACCATAGTACAGGTTCACACTTTTTTAGACCAGTCCATTTAGGAACCGGTACTCTGCCCACACAGCACAGCGCTGGCCATCTTTAGTATTCTCCTGTGAGCGCATACACAGGAACCGGAAGTTGCCCATACATACGGCGCCCGCCATCTTTGAATGCCCAAACTTTTTACTGCGCATGCCTGGCCGTACACCGGAAGCTCATACTCCCGGCAACCACCAGCACGACTTCCTGCCATCACTATCTATTTAAAGATGCAGCCTAAGCCATACAAATCGCGCAGCGGACAGCGGCAGATGCCCAGCACAGGAATAGCCAGGCCAGACCCTATTTTCCTCCAGCGCAGAGCGGTTCCTCAATGGGACACACCGCCCATACATGGACTTTTTATCATAAGGTGAGCACACTACTGTCTCCAAAACCACATAACTTATGTGAATCTAGTATCTTATGCATTCCATCATTACCCTTACAGAGACTACCAATTACTACTGCATAAGAACACTACACTGTGGCACCACAACGCTCAGCCACTCTTCATAGGGCATACTACCCTATTCTATCTCTTCCATAGTGGCTCAACCAGGTAATAATAATGTGTGTTGCAATGTCTGTGCTAAGATTTATATATTTCATATATGTTTCACAATTGCTTATGGAGATCTACCTATAAGAACAGTTTATATAGTGACATTCACTATTCTGCCTCTAGTGAATGTCCACTCATTGCTTGTGCTTTTTATTGTTCTGCGAACCATAATTTATTGATATCATTGTTCCTTAATTAGATGTACGCCATACTTATTTCAAGTCCAGCAGCAGAATATGGCTACTATGACACCATCTATCATGAGAAATCACGACTGCCTATATTCCGTATTCCTGTGTATACTTGTCTATTCTCTTTCAGTTTGCGTATATTATACAAGCCTTTTGATTGATAAGCCTTATTTTGTGTAATTTTTGTAAATTCCACGTTTGTGCACTTTTGTTTATCACTATATTTGTAATTCTCCAGTTACACTGAAGAAGGCCATAGGCCGAAAACGTTCTTTTCTTATAACTGGACTTCCGCACTTCTAATAAAGCAGAATTCGAAATTGAACTCAGTGGATCGTAGGAGTCTATTTTATATCATTATCTTGGCCTGGGAACCATCTCCCCCTATTCATGACAATCGTACATTGGAGTGCTATCCAATCCTTTTTAATATTATTTATATATATATATATATATATATATATATCATTAGCTCCAAAAGGCAAAAAGTTAAAGATGACACATTCCTTTGTATTTTAATTTATTTTATTTTTTTTTCAATTTTTACATTTTCACAAAGACAAAAAGGAAAAGGGCCGAGGCAAATGTTTCGGCACTCTGCATGGTTAGTACTGAGTAGCACCCCCTTTGGCAAGTATCACAGCTTGTAATTGCTTTATGTAGACAGCCAAAAGTTTTTCAATACTTGTTTGGGGGATTTTCATCCATTCTTCTTTGCAAAAGTCTTTCAGTTATGTGAGATTCCTAGACTGTCTTGCATGCACTGCTCATTTGAGGCTTATTCACAGATGTTCAATGATGTTCAGATCAGGGGACTGTGAGGGCCATGGTAAAACCTTTTTGATAAAACATTCTGACTCTCTTTTTTTTTTTTTTTAATATAAAGACTCTCCAGTAAAAAATCCCTTTAAATAGTATAAAGTATAGCATCAGTATTCACTATAATAATGTGTACATAATTTGTACACTTTTGCATATTTTCTATTATACTTACAGCAAACTATTTTAATCTATAAAAATGTCAATTCATTGGTATGCAATGTCCTATTACTCTGTAGAAATCACTTCTATAAATCCTTGTATATCAGGGGTCAGCAGCCTCTGACACTCCAGCCAGACTTGAACTCCTAGAACAACCAAGCTGGTGTGTATGCTGAAAGTTTAAGCTTCACAACGGCTGGCGTGTCAAAGGTTGCCGACTCCTGTTCTTTGCTATTGATTCTTTGCATTAACCTTTACTCTAACACCCAAAGAGTTCTGCACTCACTATTCCAGAACAGCAGTGTACTTGCAGTGCCCAGCAGAGAGGGTGAAACTAAAGTTCAAGTGACTGCTGGGGAAGCTGCTTCAGCCTGGACAGGGAAAGGCCCATCAGAATGCAAGGGAGAGAAACACATGAGTCCAGGAAAGAAGTAGCAAAAGTCTCAGACCTCAGATCAGACCCCCATATTAGACTTTAGATATCAGACCTCAAATCAGACCATTATTTAGACCTCAAATCAGACCCACATATCAGAATTTAGATCAGACCCCTATATCAGACCTCAGATCAGACCCTCATAACAGATCCTCAAATAAGACCCCCATATCAGACCTCCATTAGACTCCCATGTCAGACTTCAGATTAGACCCCTATCAAAGCTAAAATAAATAAATTAACTTAACCCTTCTGCACCACCGATACTCCACAGGTCCAGCAGCCTCTCTTGCAGTCATGCTCTCTGGTCTTCTCCAGGCTCTCGCTGCGCTGTGACCTGACCGTGTACAGCATCGGGCCATAATGCGCGCACTACTGCCTGACATGGTATGCAGTCAGGACAGTGGAGCGCAGTGCCCAGAGGAAGACACAGGAGCCGCAAATACAGTAAGCACTACCAGCGCTACAGTCACCTCTCCCAGCACTTCCATAATAGAAGAGCTCACTAGTATTCACCTTATAAGACACACTGCCATTTTTCCACCACTATAGAGGGAAAAAGTGCATCTTATAAAGTGAAAGTTAAAGTTAGATTAAGAGGCTCCCAATTTATCGAGGCATACACAGAAGTCATAATAGTATGCCTATGGGAGTAAGTGGAAGATTGACAAACATGAAGAAAGAAAAAGAGAAAATAAGTGTAAACATGAAACTTCATTGTATGACTGACTACAGTTACCAATTCCTACCCCAGTTACAGCAGGGAGTGAAACACCACAGTTGGGAGGAGATTTACTTTAAAGAGGACCTGTAAACTTTCCTGACGTGTTTTAGCAACTACCATAATTCATCCCCATTGTAATTGCAATTCTTATTTTATAGTATTCTATATTGTGCCATTCCTTTATTATTCCTGAGAGCACCAGCCGTTTGCAATGAAGGTCCAGATGAGTATACAGGGGGGTGACCTTGCACAGTATGGCATTATCCAATCAGTGCTGACAGTGTCAGACTATGCAGAGACACAGCCCCAACTGGTAACACCTAGCTTGACCTTCATGACAAACTGCTAGTAATTCATTTATAATTCCTAGCAATAAAGATATGGCTCAAAAAGTCATAACATTAGATGTTTCAGAATTGCTATGACATGGGTAATGCAAATACATAGTTACTAAAACGGACAAGTCAGGAGAGGTGACAGGTTCTACTTCATCAAGTCTATCAATTTACTTATCTTCAGTATGAAGACAAATTGTCCCTGAGGAGCTGCATTAGCAAATTTCTCCTAGCATAGTAAATTGCAAGACTATTTCTATCACTATCATTTCTAGATCAAGTTCCATGGGAACAGTACTGTTAAAGCAATACTTATTCCCCAGACATTGTATAGTATGTGATGTTAACAACAAGACATTGTAGTGTTGGACATTCTAGTTATGTAGCCTTACTCTATGCAGGAAGCAAAGCAAAAGAACTCAAATTATCCTAAATGCATGGATTAAGGAACTGAAATATTAGAAACACAGCCGATAGAAGCGAATTCTGTGGTTTTCGTGCCAGTAGTAGAAAAAATCCAATTTCATGATTTCTGGGGTTTTCTTTCCAAAATGAATTTTAGTTTTTTTATTCTGTTTGTTACTTTACTAAAATTAGAACTTGAAAAACATATGGTCTCAATGAACAAATTGTAGACAGTTTGATTCCATAGCAAAGACTATATTCAGTACAGCAGATGTGTAATGATAATTTGATAGCAGATGCAAATGATTTTGTTAAGTTACAGAAAGAGACACATGTATGTATAAGGACATAAAATTATTATTGACCTATTTATATTATTATTATTATTATTATTATTATTATTATTATTATTATTATTATTATTATTATTATATCAGTATTATACCATGATAACGTACACCAAATAATGATATTTTGTATTCCTTTATTGTCAACTGATCTGTGTTTAGGTTCTTGCTGTTACTCACATATGATGTTCCTGCATCAGGTCCCCTCAGGAAGCCATGTATGATATCACCCATTCTGCATATTTAAAGAAATCTCGGCCTTGTCCCTTTGACTTTAGATGAAGTGTATGGACCTAATTCCTAACCCTAACCATTTATTCTGACCCAAGGTTTGTTCCCGGATTATGCTCCTGTCTCTTGCTGGTTCCTGATGTTCTGTTCTGGGTACTGACTCTTGGCTTCTCTAATAACTACAGTTCTTTCTCACCCTCTGGATTATGCATTCTGACTGTTATTCAGTTGATGACCCCTTGTACATTCCTAGCTTTATTACAAGTCCCTTGCTACAGTAGATTCGTTAGCAATCCATGACTATTCTGGGAATCTTGATCTGGGAATCTGATTGGAAAAGACCATGATTCCTTGTGGGGTTGTCACGTTCAGGAGACCTCTGGAATGTCTCACAAACAGGACACAGGCAGATTACAGACCAGGGAACCAACTGAATACTTTATTACACATGTAATAAAGGAACATGATAGTATTGCAGGACAAGCAGGTTAAGCAATAATGGTAGCACTACCACTGAACCAAGTGCATCGGCAAGACAGGAGGCCAAACTCAGAGGGAGAAGAACCAGCAAGACCCATTCTTCACAGAGTCCCTGGTGGTGGGGATGAACTTGCCCGAGGGCTCACTGGTCACACCCCAAGAAGGGACCCGGTACACTTGGCTACTACCTGCAAAGAACACCAGCAAGCACCAGCGTAACAGACAACAAGAGAAGAACTGGAATCCAAACAAACTCAGAACATGAACCAGACAAGACAAACAGGAACCAGCACACAAGCAGATGCCTGGACCCCATGCAGAATGGAAGCATCGCGGTCACAGGCAGAGCTGCACATAGACTAGATGTCCTCCCTCCGGAAAAAACCCAGGAGCCCTCTGACGAAGGCAGGAAATTAACAGAAGCAGAAAGTAAAGACAGGCTATACATGAAACAGACTGGATCAGAACAGTTGAGCACTGTCAGGCTATACATGGAACAGACAAGATCAAGACACAGAACTGGTACAGACAAGGTATTGACAAGGACATAGCAACAACACCAATGCCTTTACCAGGCGACGCCACACAGAAGGGCAGATGGAAAAACTCCCTGGGTGAGCAGCAAGAGGTTACACCCAGCAAGGAACAAGACAGAACTGATCCCTAGCTCCACAGCTCACAGATAGAAATAGCTGCAATAAGAGGACACCTGATAAGCCACACCCATAAACAGACCAGAGAAAGTCAACCCCACCAGAACCAGGAGAAACCAGAAGCACAGAACAAACTATACATACAGTTCATACAGTCACTGAATGCTGCAGCCAGCACGCCCAAACAACAACAAGCATTCACGGGATAAACTGATACAGGCAGCTAGCCTACACAACAATAAGGAGTGAAGGAAACGCACTCTGCATCCATACTCATACCAGACCCTGTTCACACTCAAGACCGCAGCCAGCAAGCATCACAGAACCAGCATACATGGGAACGCCATAGTCTGTATACAAAGTGCATGCAGCCAGCCTGCACGTCACAGGTGAAGAACAGGTGAAGAACAGAGATATGGATGTGGGGAGACACAAACACAGGCAAGAGCTCACACATAACACTGCAGCCAGCACGCAGCCCCAAACAACCAGCATACACAGGTGTCATCCTGCAGCCAGTATATGAGGGAGCATGTAGCCAGCCTGCACGGCCATAACTGTCACAGTGAAAGGCACTGTTACAGGGTTTAAGTGTGAAAAACATGGAGATTACTTAGATTCAGTCTAGCCAGTACCAAACTTTGTTGCCTATAGGATCCACTTTTCCACTGAAAATAGTAAAACTTGTAGGAAATGCTCCTACCCCACATAAAAGAGCAATGTTAACCAGTTCTTGAACATACATTTCATATATCATAAAACAGAATGATGCAAATAGGAATTCAGGTCCACTGTTTAAAGCAGTAGTCACAGCTAGACTACAATTTTTGGTGGGGTGGAAACAACAGGACAGAGGTGTTCAGTTACTGTAAGAATTGTGGTCCTAAAGCAAGTTTGCTTTTTATGTGATGGCCATCTTCAGCTAACTACATATTAAAATGCACAGTGCTCTGCAGAGGTTAAAAGGTTTTTTCAAAATTTTCTTCTAGATAGGTAATCAGTATCTAATCAGTGGGAGTCCATTAAGGTCTCATGCACACGAACGTGTTCCGGCTGGGCCCATGCTGCGGACCGCAATTTGTACAGGCACCGACCGTGGGGCCACCACATGCGGATCGCTGACCCATTCACTTGAGTAGGGTCCGCGATCCACATTCGACAGTCCGCACCGCAAATTACTTTTTTGCTTTGCAGAGGCATGGGCAGAAAACTCATGGAACCACTCCATAGTGCTTCCTTGGGCTTCCGATCCGTGCCTCCGTTCCGCGCCGCACCACATCTCCCAGATTGCGGACCCATTCAAGTGAATGGGTCCACATCCGTGATGCTGGGTGCACAAGGCCAGTGCCCATGTATTGCAGACCCACTGTTTGCAGGCCGCAATATAGCCACGTCCGGGCAACGCATGTGCATGAGCCTTAAAGGAAATCTGTCACCAGTATTACACTTACCTAGGTATTAAAGGGTGACTGTCATGTTTTCATCAAAAAAATAAATTTTAGCACGTTACCAGGGGCGGATTAAGTGCATGATAGACCTGAGGCTGTCTACCCAACTCGGGCCCCTCCATCTAATTTTAAGTTTATGTTTTTTTTCTGTATGAAGAGGCGGTGGTGCTTCGTGAGCACCACAGTCTCTTCCTAGGCCATATGACATCACATCCATCAGTCACATGGCCTAGCCGCAGCTCTGTCCCATCCAAGTGATTGGGGCTGAGCTGCAATACCAAGCGCAGTGTTATCAAATGGACAGCACTGTGCTTAGTAAGGAGAAAAGAGGCTTCAGCGCTCACTGGGACATTGTGGTCTCCTCAAATTGCTGATTGGGCGGCTGCCAGGAATCTGAACCCCACCAACTCATAACTCTTTCAGTACAGATGTCATAGATGTTACCTGCAGTCCTATGTAACACCCCACATAACACAGTGAACTATTGTGTTATGTGGTGTGTTACATAGGACTGACTGGAACATCTACTACATTATCTGCACACAGAAAGTTATCATTGGTATCTGGGCTGTTACATAGGACTGCAGGTGACAAATTAAAATTGTAGTTGTCAAATTTAAAATATATATGATTATAATAAAAAAGACTTGGAGAAGATGAGACACAGGTCACAGTAGTGAACCCGCTCTACATATAGGGGAATACAGCACCACATACCTCTTACATCCAGTGACTTCTCCTGTCATGTAGATCTTCTCTTTCCTCTTCTCCTCTGTTTGACCCAGACCGCCATGACAAATTCTTTCAGCAACATCTAGTCTCTACAGAGTTTGTTACCCAGAAATATGATATTTCGCATAATTGGGGTCATTTATCAAACTGGTATAAAGCTGAACTGGCTTAGTAGCCCATAACAACCAATCATATTCCACCTTTCATTTTCCAGAGGAGCTGTCAAAAGTGAAAGGTGGAATCTGTTGCTATGGGCAACTAAGCCAGTTCTACTTTACACTAGTTTGATAAATGACCTCAATTATGAGAAATCTAACATGTCTGGGTAACAAACTCTGTAGTGGTCCCTATAGTGTCTGTAGCAGTTAGAATGTCTCCTAGAGTGACTCCAGTAATAATAACACCCTATATCGTGCTCCAGGTAATAATCCCTTTATAGAGTCCCCAAAAGGCCCTAATAGACACACCCCCAAATTACCCAGATATAGTAATTTCCCCCACACTGCCCCATATAGTAATTTCCCCTACACTGCCCCTATATAGTAATTTCCCCCCACACTGCTCCATACAGTAATTTCCCTCACACTGTCCCCATACAGTAATTTCCCCCACACTGTCCCCATATGGTAATTTCCCCCACACTGCCCCCATATAGAAATTTCCCCCACACTGCTCCCCATGTAGTAATTCCCCTCACACTGTTCCCCATGTAGTAGTTTGCCCCCACCAAGTAATTTGCCCCCACACTGCCCATCATTAAGTAATTTGCCCCCCATCACTGCCCTCCATTAAGTAATTTGCCCCCACACTGCCCTCCATTAAGTAATTTTCCCCCACTGTCCCTGCAGTAATATGTCCCCTCTGCCCTCCAAATTTGGCACACAAAAAAAAGGCTAATACTTACCTGCAAAGCCTGCGCGCCCACTATACAGGCGACCAATGACGTCATCACGCACGTCGCGCCAGGCTTCTACCACCATATAGGCCTCAGGCCTACTAGGTCTGAAGCCTATGGCGGTGATAGGCGGCGGGGCAGGGAACTATGTGCTCCTGTGCCCCGCCGCAGTATATGGGCGTTCTGGTCGGCGTTGGGCCCCCCAGCGATGCCGGGCCCGGGGCGGCGACCTGAACGTCTCTATTATAATCTGCCACTGTATTTTACTGCTGCAGCAGTATTATGCATAAAGCAATCTTTAGTTTCTTCACATACCACTGTTTTCCTTAAGTTTTTCCCTTAGTTACAGCTGTTTAAACATTTACAATATGAGGACCTTCTCAAGATGGCTCCTCTGCCAGTTCTTGGAGGCCAAAACTGCTTTACCTCACTTCCCATACACATTTACTGTAGCCAGAAGCTCCCTGCAGGCCAATCAGATTGGATTACTGAGAGACACACCTCCTCACTCTGAATCCTAAAGCATGAATGAAGTGTGAAGGACCGCCCCTCCGTCTTCTGTTTATACTAAAAGGAAGACAGACAAGCCCTTGCTAGTGATGTCGCGAACATAAAATTTTCAGTTCGCGAACGGCGAATGCGAATTTACGTAAATGTTCAAGAACGGGCGATCCGTCGTAGACTTCAATAGGCAGGCAAATTTTAAAACCCACAGGGACTCTTTCTGGCCACAGTAGTGGTGGAAAAGTTGTTTCATGGGGACTAACACCTGGACTGTGGCATGCCAGAGGGGGATCCATGGCAAAACTCCCATGGAAAATTATGTAGTGGACGCAGAGTCGGGTTTTAATCCATAAAGGGCATAAATCACCTAACATTCCTAAATTGTTTGGAATAACGTGCTTTAAAACATCCAGTGTGTGTATACATAGTAACATAGTAACATAGTATATAAGACCGAAAAAGACACTTGTCCATCCAGTTTGGCCTGTTTCCTACAAGTTGATCCAGAGGAAGGCAAAAAAAACCTGTGAGGCAGAAGCCAATTTTCCCCACTTAAGGGGAAAAAAAATTCCTTCCCGACTCCAATCAGGCAATCAGAATAACTCCCTGGATCAACGACCCATCTCTAGTAGCTGTAGCCTGTAATATTATTACACTCCAGAAACACATCCAGTCCCCTCTTGAATTCCTTTATTGTACTCACCATCACCACCTCCTCAGGCAGAGAGTTCCATAGTCTCACTGCTCTGACAGTGAAGAATCCTTTTCTATGATTGTGTACAAACCTTCTTTCCTCCAGACGCAGAGGATGTCCCCTTGTCACAGTCACAGTCCTGGGGATAAATAGATGATGGGACAGATCTCTGTACTGACCCCTGATATATTTATACATACAGTAGTTATTATATCTCCCCTCAGTCGTTTTTTTTTTTAAAGTGAATAACCCTAATACGATCAGGTATGATGTTGTATCGATCAGGTAGTGTAAGGGTTACGCCCGCTTTACAGTGACAGACCTAACTGTGACAGACCAAACTCCCCATTTAACATAGAAACATAGAATGTGTCGGCAGATAAGAACCATTTAGCCCATCTAGTCTGCCCAATATACTGAATACTATGAATAGCCCCTGGCCCTATCTTATATAAAGGATGGCCTTATGCCTATCCCATGCATGCCTAAAAGCCTTCACTGTATCGGCAGTTACCACTTCTGCAGGAAGGCTATTCCATGCGTCCACTACTTTCTCAGTAAAGTAATACTTCCTGATATTACTTTTAAACCTTTGCCCCTCTAATTTAAAACTATGTCCTCTTGTAGCAGCCTTTCTTCTTTTAAATATTCTCTTCTCTTTTACCGTGTTGATTCCCTTTATGTATTTAAAAGTTTCTATCATATCCCCTCTGTCTCTTCTTAGGCTACTTTCACACTGGCGTTAGGTGCTGATCCGTCTGGTATTTGCACAGACGGATCCACACCTATAACGCAAACGTTTGTATCCGTTCAGAACGGATCCGTTTGCATTAGCTTTAAAAAAAATGACAAAGTCCAAAATGGATCCGTTTTGAATTACATTGAAAGTCAATGGGGAACGGATCCGTTTTCAAATGCACCATATTGTGTCATTGAAAACGGATCCGTCCCCATTGACTTACATTGTAAGTCAAAACGGATCCGTTCGGCTCCGCATCGTCAGAACAGAATGGAGACTGAACGGAGCCGAACTGATGCATTCTGAGCGGATCCTTATTCATTCAGAATGCATTGGGGCTGAACTGATCCGTTTTGGTCTGTTTGTGAGATCCCTGAAACGGATCTCACAAACTGAATCCAAAACGCCAGTGTGAAAGTAGCCTTACTTCCAAGCTATACATGTTAAAGGATAACTGTCACATTTAGACCCTAATTTCAGTTTTCATATATGTAGTTACTAATATGATAATATACCTGAATCAATAACTATTAGACTTACTTACCCCTTATTTAATAAGATTCAGCCCTTAGCAACCAGTCTGCATAAAACTGCAATTTCACTATTCTGTTAAGATGGCCGCCCTCAGCCCTGAGGCTAATCCATAGGACACCTGCAGTGAAGTTAGTGAAGACCAGCTCTGTATAGAGGGGTCTTGCAGTGAAGTTAGTGAAGACCAGCTCTGTATAGGGGGGTCTTGCAGTGAAGTTCCCAGGTCTGTCTGAAGCCTGTAGTCCTTCTACAAGCTCTCCTCTTATCAGATAAGGCTGTTATTTATACACTGAGCAGCCACATTGTCCAGAACTGCTAAGGGAGTGTCTGCCAAGCACAGGCATGTGGAGAAGTTCACACACACAGCCCAGCACTGTTATCTCCTGTCAGGAAGAACCTGGCTTTTTATACATTCCCTTACAATGTTGACTCACTATCAGTTCCCAGTGCACGCAGCCAGCGTGCTCCGTCCTCATCTGGTAGACGGAAGGAGCATAGCAACCTGATTTTATCTCAGGTAACAATAGCCAATACTGGGGACTTTTAGGTGGCTTTTAGGGGTTATTTATTAAATAATCAGAAATTAAAACAGGGCCAACAAGGTGATATTAATCACCAAAATCCAATAGTAAAAATAAATAAAAATTTGACAGTTATACTTTAAGGTCCTTTAACCTTTCCTGGTAAGTTTTGTCCTGCAATCCATGTACTAGTTTAGTAGCTCTCCTCTGACCCCAGGGATATAATGACCCCTAAATCCCTTTCCTCAAATACTGAAGTTAGTACTGTATCACTGATTTTATATTCTGCTCTTGGGTTTTTACGCCCCTGGTGCATTATCTTGCACTTATCGACATTAAATTTTAGTTGCCAGATTTTTGACCATTCCTCTAGTTTTCCTAAATCCTTTTCCATTTGGTGTATTCCTCCAGCAACATTAACCCTGTTACAAATCTTTGTGTTATCAGCAAAAGACACACCTTACCATCGAGGCCATCTGCAATTTCGCTGACTAAGATATTAAACAATATGGGTCCCAGAACAGATCCTTGAGGTACCCCACTGGTAACAATACCATGGTCTGAATATACTCCATTGACTACAACCCTCTGTTTTCTGTCCTTCAGCCACTGCCTAATCCATTCAACAATATGTGAGCCCAAGGTCAAAGACTGCAGTTTATTGATAAGCCTTCTATGTGGGACAGTATCAAAAGCCTTACTAAAGTCCAGATAAGCGATGTCTACTGCACCTCCACCATCTATTATTTTAGTCACCCAATCAAAAAAGTCAATAAGGTTAGTTTGACATGATCTCCCTGAAGTAAATCCATGCTGTTTTTTAATCTATCAACCCATGGGTTTTTAGATGTTCCACAATCCTCTCCTTGAGTATGGTTTCCATTAATTTCCCCACTATTGATGTCAGGCTTACTGGCCTATAGTTGCCCGATTCCTCTCTACTACCTTTCTTGTGAATTGGCACAACGTTTGCTAATTTCCAATCTTCTGGGACGACTCCTGTTACCAGTAAATGGTTAACTAAATCTGTTAATAGTTTTGCTAGTACACCTTTTAGCTCTTTTAATAGTTTTGGGTGTATCCCATCAGGCCCCTGTGATTTATTTGTATTAATTTTAGACAGCTGACTTAGAACCTCTTCCTCTGTAAATATACATGCATCAAAGGATTCATTAGTCTTCCTCCCTAACTGAGGTCCTTCTCCTTCATTTTCCTTTGTAAAAACTGAACAGAAGTACTCATTGAGGCAGTCAGCTAGTTCTTTTCCTCTTCCATATACCTTTCTTCTTTTGTTTTTCATTTGGTAATTCCTTGTTTTAATTTCCTTTTTTCATTTATGTATCTGAAGAATGTCTTATCACTTTTTTCACTGACTGAGCTAATTTCTCTTCTGCCTGAGCTTTAGAAGCTCTTATAACTTGCTTGGCCTCTCTCTGCCTAATCTTATAGATTTCCCTGTCATCCTTGTTTTGGGTGTTTTTATACTTACTAAATGCCATCTTTTTGTTTTTAATGATTTTGGCCACTTCTGCTGAGTACCACAGTGGTCTCTTTTTTTGCTTTTACTGAGAAGCCTAATGCACTTTTCTGTTGCCTTCAATAGTGCCACTTTTAAGTAGTCCCATTTCTCTTGGACTCCATAGAAATGGTTCCAGTCTGATAGGGACTCGTTTACCACTGATCTAATTTTAGAAAAGTGTGTTTTTCGAAAATCTAAAACTTTTGTTTTTGTGTGGAGTGACTCAGTCACTGTACTTATAGTAAACCACACTGACTGGTGATCACTGGATCCTAAGCTTTCCCCTACAGTAATATCAGATACCAAATTGCCATGTGTGAATACTAAATCTAAAATGGCCTCCTTCTGGGTTGGCCCCTATACTACTTGCTGTAGAAATAATCCCAGTAGGGAATTTAGAATGTCTGTACTCCTAGCAGAACTAGCTATTTTGGTTTTCCAGTTTATATCAGGAAGATTAAAGTCTCCCATAATGACAACTTCCCCTTTCAATGTCATTTTAGCCAGTTCCTCAACTAGTAGATCATCTAATTCTTTGACTTGGCTAGGTGGTCTATATAAAACACATACACGAGTAACCTTATGATTCCCAAGCTGCAACGTAACCCAAACTGACTCTAAATTGGTCTCGCTGACTTGTATTAGATTCGATTTTATGCTATCTTTCACATATAGGGCCAGTCCACACCCTTTCTTGCCTTCTCTGTCTTTCCTATATAGAGAGAACCCAGGTATTGTTATATCCCAGTCATTACTCTCATTGAACCATGTCTCAGTAACAGCCACTAAATCTATATTCTCAGATGCCATTATAGACTCAAGTTCGTTGATCTTATTCCCTAAACTGCGAGCATTTGTAGACAAGACTCTCAGCTTGTAATTTTTATACTATCAGCTCCTGGCATCTTCTGGCATTGTTTTTTCGGGGGGCAGCCGAACTGATGGATTATCTCTATTGTGCCCTCCTTTCCTAGTTTAACGCACCGCAAACAACCGCAAACAGTCCATTTGCACAACCGCAAACTCCCCATTTGCACAAGGTTGAATACCAAGCTAGCCATGTCCCGTTCCTTGTCCTCACTGATGTAATTGAAGGTCTCTTCCTCGCGCAATGTACTGTGCCACCCTATATGAGTCGTGTGTTCAGTAATCAGTAGTGCTATTTTTATCAGTTTATTCCCTGTTATGTCCCCTATCAGGTGTATCAAATAGATTTTAGGAACCGGGAGATGGAAAAAGAAGCTTGGTCGTTCCTCTTACTTCCAATTTGGGGCACTGCGCGTGTGCCGTTTAATGTACTGTGCAATCCTATATGAGTGGTGTGTTAACTAGTACTATTCTTATCAGTTTAATCCCTGTTACGTCCCCTATCAGGGGACGTGTATCGAATAGATTTTAGGAACCGGGAGATGGAAAAAGAAGCTTGGTCTGTCCTCTTACTTCCAATTCTGGGCACTGCGCGTGCGCCGTGCAATGTACTGTGCCACCCTATATGAGTGGTGTGTTAAGTAGTACTTTTCCTATCAGTTTAATCCCTGTTACGTCCCCTATCAGGGGACGTGTATCAAACAGATTTTAGACAACCGCAAAGAGTTGTCAATAGTTGACACACTCATGACATAAATTTTATTCCTCTATGCGTCAATCTTGGTGTAGTGATGACTGTGCTTGTGCGCACGTTCGGGAGATTGCAGGCAATGGCGGTTTTTCAATGCCTATGGTCGTGCTGAGGAAGTTCAAAGACAGTTAAGTGACCCAGAAAACAATGATTCTGCAGTGTGGGCCCATTGTTGGCCTAGTAGGCTTTAATGATCACCTTAGATGATGACAAAGAAAATTAATGTTTTTTTCTATGAAAAATTATCCAGCCGATCGCTTTTGGTCTGTTCACAATGAAGCAACGACCTTATCATCTGGGGTGTGCCAACATTGCCAACACACTCATAGATCAGGAAGGGAAATTGACACATGTATGTGCCTTTTTTGTTTTGTTTTTGCAGCCACAGTGCAGCACCAGAGGCCAGAAAAATTAGGCATGTACACATGCCTGAAAAATTAGGTTTATTGTTGCAATGTTTTCCTGGCAGAAAGTGTACTAAAACATTTGGGCCTTGAACTCTAGTTGGTGGCGGAGAAGTCACGCAAGTCATCCTGCATGCAGAGATTAAATACAGCACCGTGGGGACCATTTTTAGCCCAAGGCATCTAATCAGGCCTTTTTTTTTGTCAAATGCATCCTCCACTGTCAGTCCCTTCAGTATCCACGCCTTATTCATCTTAATAAAGGTGAGGTAATATACACTTTTTTGACCTAAGCGACTTCTCTTGTCAGTGACAATACCTCCTGCTGCGCTAAAGGTCCTTTCTGACAGGACACTTGAAGCGGGGCATGCCAGAAGTTTCATCACAAATTAAGATAGCTCAGACCACAGGTCAAGCCTGCACACCCAGTAGTCAAGGGGTACATCGCTCCTTAGAGTGTTGATATCTGCAGATAAGGCGAGGTAGTCTGATACCTGTTGGTCGAGTCGTTCTCTGAGGGTGGACCCGAAGGGCTGTGGCGATGCGTAGGACTTAAAAAGCTCTGCATGTCCTCCATCAACAACACATCTGTAAAGCTTCCTTTCCTTGCCGGTGTGGTTGTGGTAGGAGGATTACTTTCACCTCTTCCCTTGTTAGATTCCCGTTGTGCTGTGACATCACCCTTATACGCTGTGTAAAGCATACTTTTTAACTTGTTTGGGAAATGATGCATCCTTTCCGACTTCCGGGAATTTGGTAACATTTCAGCCACTTTATGCTTATACCGGGGGTCTAGTAGCGTGGCCACCCAGTACAGGTCGTTCTCCTTCAGCCTTTTTATACAAGGGTCCCTCAACAGGCATGACAGCATGAAAGACCCTATTTGCAAGGTTGGATGCCAAGCTACTCATCTCCCGTTCCTCGTCCTCACTGATGTCATTGAGGGTCTGTTCTACGAGTGCTGGTCCGGTGTGACTCTCTGCATTCAGGCAAGTCAACCCAAAGATGGTGTGACACTGTCGTATCCAGGATGTGGAATAGCCCCTGGGGAACTGGGGGGGGGGGGTGCAGTTGATGATGTGGAGCAAGACGCAGCAGCAGAAGAGGACTCAGCCGAGGAGGTTAGCGAAGAGGATGGAGTAGGAGGAGTAGAGGAGGTGGCAGCAGCACTGCCTGCAAGTAGTAGCAGTGTCACCAACTCCGCTGCAGAGCCACACATTCCATGCATGGCAGCCATCAGCAGGTTTACCCAATGCGCAGTGTACGTTATATACCTGCCCTAACCATGCTTTGGAGACCAGGTATCAGTGGTCAGATGGACCCTTGCCCCAACATTGTGTGCCAGACATGCCATGACTTTCTTTTCCACAATAGAGTACAGGTTGGGGATTGCTTTTTGTGAAAAATAATTTCGGCCGGGTACCTTACACTGCGGTGTCCCAATAGCTAGAAATTTTTTGAAGGCCTCAGACTCCACCAGCTTGTATGGTAAAAGCTGGCGGGCTAAGAGTTCTGACAAGCCAGCTGTCAGACGCCGGGCAAGGGGTGACTCTGTGACATTGGCTTCTTACGCTCAAATATTTCCTTGACAGACACCTGACTGTGGGCAAATGAGCAGGAACTGCTGAAGGTGAGAGCGGAGTATCGTGTGGTTGATGTGGCTGAAGATGCTGGACCAGGAGGAGCATGATGGCTTTGAGTTTGTGTGCTGCTTGTACTCATGTGTTGATCCCATAGGCGTTTGTGATGTGAGATCATGTGCCTTCGCAAAGCAGTTGTACCTAGGTGGGTGTTGGACTTTCCACGACTCAGTTTCTTTTGGCACAGGTTGCAAATGGCATCACTGTTATCAGAGGCAGACACACAAAAAAAATGACCCTGGGTGCCGATACATGCTGTCTGACTGTTTCCAACTCGTCTCCTCCTCCTCTCTGTATCCCCATCTGAACTTTCCCCCTGTTCTTCTTCTCTTCGAGCGGGCACCCACGTGACATCCACGGACACATCGTCATCATCAACCGCTTCACTTGTATCTGACAACTCAGCAAAGGAAGCAGCAGCTGGTACAAAATCATCACACCGTACGTCCATGTGTGTAATGCTGCCTAACTGAGACATATCCCTGTTATCTACATCCTCTGGCAATAATGGTTGCGCATCACTCCTTTCTTCTAACTGATGTGTAAATAAATCCTCTGACAGATAAAATGAAGCGGCTGTGGTGCTAGTGTTGGTGGTGGTGGCGGGCAGGCGAGTGGTAACTTGAGAGGTGCCCAAAGCTGAGCTGGAGGAGGATGGTGCATCAAGGTTCCGAGCGGAAGCTGTAGAAGATTGGGTGTTCTGTCTAAGCCAGTCAACTATGTCCTCAGAATTCAGGGTATGTGGCCTCTGAACACTGGGCATTATTCTAGGGCCAAAGGAAATCACAGCACCACGACGGCCCCTGTGGGATGGCCTGCCTCTGCCTGTCATTTTTTTTTTTTGATTAGTGATACTATGTGTGCAAGGTACTGTGCCACCCGGTATGAGTCGTGGGCACTGGCAGTGGGCACAGTACAGTCTGTGGGCCTGAAACACACTGGCAGGCAACTAACCTTAGATTAAAGGGTAAAAATTGAATCCCTTATTTATCGGAAAGCTACTGTGCCACCCGGTATGAGTGGCGGGCACTGGCGTGTGGGCACACCACAGTCAGTGGAAGTGGGCCTGATACACACTGGCAGGCAACTGACCTTAGATTAAAGGGTAAAAATGAAATGCCTTATTTATCGGCAAGCTACTGTGCCACCCGGTATGAGTGGTGGGCACTGGCAGTGGGCACACTACAGTCTGTGGGCCTGACACACACTGGCAGCAGGCAGGCAACTGAAATTAGATTAAAGTGTAAAAATGAAATGCCTTTTTTTAATGCAAAGTCCTGTGCCACACGGTATGAGTGGTGGGCACTGGCAGTGGGCACAGTACAGTCTGTGGGCCTGACACACACTGGCAGGCAACTAACCTTAGATTAAAGGGTAAAAATTGAATCCCTTATTTATCGGCAAGCTACTGTGCCTCCCGGGAAGAGTGGCGGGCACTGGCGTGTGGGCACACTACAGTCAGTGGAAGTGGGCCTGGTACACACTGGCAGGCAACTGACCTTAGATTAAAGGGTAAAAATGAAATGCCTTATTTATCAGCAAGCTACTCTGCCACCCGGTATGAGTGGTGGGCACTGGCAGTGGGAACACTACAGTCTGTGGGCCTGACACACACTGGCAGCAGGCAGGCAACTGAAATTAGATTAAAGTGTAAAAATGAGATGCCTTTTTTTAATGCAAAGTCCTGTGCCACACGGTATGAGTGGTGGGCACTGGCAATGGGCAAACTACAGTCTGTGGGCCTGCAGCCTCTCACACACGGGCAGGCCAGGCAACTGCAATATATATATGGAGAAAAATAAAATAAAAGCAGACTAATGTAGCAGCCCTAAAAAGGGCTTTTTGGGGTGCTGTGATGCTGTCCTTACAGCAGATGAGTCTGTGGACAGAACACTGGCCTAGCTAACGCTTTCCCTATCAATTCATCAGCACAGCAGCAGCTGCACTCTCCCCGCTCTCACTAACACACTGCAGCTTCAGACTGAATCTAAAATGGCTGCCGTTTTTATAGGAGGTGGGAGGGTGTGGGAGGGAGGGTGCTGATTGGCTGCAATGTGTCTGCTGACTGTGAGGTACAGGGTCAAAGTTTGCTCAATGATGATGTATAGGGGGCGGACCGAACATCGCATATGTTCGTCCGCCGCGTCGAACAAGCTAGGTTCGCCGGAAACTGTTCCCCGGCGAATAGTTCGGGACATCACTAGCCCTAGCAACGGTCTTTTAAGGGAGCAGTGGAAAGGGACAGTGGACATTAATTAAAGCTGTTATTATAAGGTAATTACAGATCTTTTGACAAACATTGACAGACTAACTCAGGTATACATGCCTAGCTCTAATAAACTAGCAAAAAATAAAATAAAAATTGGCAGTTATCATTTAAGTTCTAGCAGCTCCAGCGCATGCAGGTGTGTCCTCTTATTCAAAAATTCCTGTCTCTCCCCACCCCTGTAGCTAATTGACAGTTTTTTCCAACTGAAATAAACAGGAATTGGGTATGGATAGCCAGAAGCTATTTAAAATCAGGGCTCTGTGCCATGTTCTAGGGCCGTTCAATACTAGATTTTTGCAAGACAGCTAGCTCAGCAGTGGCGTGCTAAGGTAGGTGGCATGGGAGGCGGTTTTCCCCGGATGCCTGCTCTCAAGGGGAGCCAGAAGCAATGAGCACTTCCATCAATACAGATGGAAGCGCTCATTGCTGGAGCGCAGGGAGCTGCAGTCCTGTCAGTCACCACTCAGCTCCCGTGCTCCTTCCCTCCTTCAGGCAGGTGGCGCTCTGAATGGTGAATCAGGAAGACTTCTCCCTGCTCCACCATTAAGCCTGCAGTCACATATCGCGCTGCCGGCCTGTGTGGGAGGAGCCTGCAGCCTGGAAATCTGCATAAGCTCTGCCCACACCCTGCTGCAGATTGATCTATGCCTGCAGGGAAGAGAGGACCCTGAGCTTCAGGAAACAGACAAGGTGAGTAGTTGTTTTTTTGTTTTGTTTTTTAATACAGAGGAGGCACAGAGGGGTTTATTACTATGGAGGGGGCACAGAGGACTTTATTACTATGGAGGGGGCACAGAGGGCATTTCTACTATGGAGGGGGCACAGAGGGCATTACTATTATGGAGAGGGCAAAGAGGGCATTACTACTCTGGAGGGGGCACAGAGGGCATTACTAATGTGAAAGGGGTACAATGGGCATTTCTACTATGGAGGGGGCACAGAGACAGAGGGCATTACTACAATGAAGAAAGCACAGAGGGTATTATTACTGTGAAGGGGGCACAGTAAGCATTATTACTGTGAAGGGGGCACACTGGGGATTTCTACTATCGAGGGGGCACAGAGGGCATTACTAGCACAGTGGGCATTACTACTATTAAAGGGGCACAATGGGCATTATTACTTTGAAGGGGTACAGAGGGCATTACTACTATTAAGGGGGCATAATAGGCATTATTACTATTAAGGGTTGCACAGTGGGCATTATTTCTATAAAGGGGGCACAATGGGGATTATTACTATGAAGGAAACACAATGGAGGTTATTACTATGAAGGGGGCACAATCGTGATTATTACTATGAAGGGGCACAATGGGGATTATTACTATGAAGGGGGCTCAATGAGGATTATTACTGTGAAGGGGGCACAATGGGGATTATTACTGTGAAGGGGGCACAAAGAGGGCATTACAACTGTGAAAGGGGCACAGAGAGGGCCTAACTTCTGTGAGGCACAATGTGGGCATAACTATTGGGCAGCAGTTTATGCTGCCCTTAGTGAGGACACCATAATACTGGTGACAGATTCCCTTAAAATGTATGAGTCTGTGAAAGTTATGATGGTGGCCATGTTTGACAAGTCCCATTATGATGAGCAAATTATCATTAGGGTACAATGACCAATTCATCATAAACAACACTGAAAAAATGGACACCATCATGACTTCCATGAAAAATTACAAAATATGTTTAGACTATCTGTGATAACTTCAGTGGGCAAAAGACAGTTTTTGAGATTGAGGCTAATCCAGGGCCTAAGCACACAAGCAGTTAAAAGGGTTCTCTGGGAATTATTTTAAATGGCTGCCAGCAACCTGTCATGGAGTTTAAGCTGGACTGGTTGCAACTACTTGCAGAGCTGCCTAGGGAGTGAGGGTGCGGGTCTCACTACACGCACTGCTTTACAATAGATGGCAATCTGATCCTGCCTATTATTTGCCAACATGGCTGAGCAGCCAATCAGGAAAGCTCCCGAAAATGTAGTATATATAAATGCCAGGTTGTAGTTATGTCTCGCCCCCTAACCTTATAGGCAGCTCTGCAAGTGGAGGCAACCATTTCTTCTCTCATTGTAGGTCAGGTTGCTGGCCACTATATTAAATAATTCCCAGACAACCCCTTTATGTTGTCCCCTCCAGGATTCCTCCGTGTATGATTATAAATTATCTCCTGAATTTAGAAGGATAAAATTTGTTTTTCTTGAAGTATGCTCTGCTGCTTCTATATACCACTGTGCTATTTATTTCTTCTACATAATAATGAATTCAGGAAGTACTATATATACAATGAATTCAGAAAGTCCCAGCTCCTCTCACTTTTTCACATTTTGTTATGCTTCAGCCTTATGCTAAAATAAAAATAAAAAAGTTTCCCCCCCCCCATCAAACTGCACTCAATACCCCACAATGAGAAAGTGAAATCCGAATTTCAGAATTTGTTAAAAATGTAATAAAAAGCACAAATTTCACATGGACATAAATAATCAGACCCTTTATTATGACGTTTGAAATATAGCCCTGGGGCCTCCCATTTCTCTTGATCTACTTTGAGATATTTTTATAGAGATCTATAGACAAACCTTTGTCTATATAAGTTCTCACAGCTAAAAATGCATATCAGAGAAAAAAAAAAAAGAATGGAGTAGAAAGAATGGCCTGAGAGTTCAGAGAAAGAATTGTGTGGAGGAACAGATCTGGAGAAGGGTACAAAAAAGTTCCCAAGAGCAGAGTGGCCTCCATAATCTTATATTGAAGAAGGTTGGAAAAAACAGGACTGTTCATACAGCTGGCTGCTTCACCAAACTACTGTAAGTATTTAGAGGAAAAGGGCCTTGGTAGGAGAGGTAAACAAGAATCCAATGGTCACTCAATCTGGGCTTTATGGTAGAGTGGCCAAAAAGAAGCCTCTCCTCAGTAAAAGACATACAAAAATCTGACTGAGGTTTGTAAAAAAGCACCTAAAGGAATCTCAGACTGAGAAACAAGACTCTCTGTTCTGGACTTTTTGGCCTCAATTCTAAGCATCCTGTCTGGAGGCACTGCTTATTGTCTGCCCAGTACCATCTCTACGGTAAAGAATGGTGGTAGCAGCATTATGTTGTGTGGGTGTTTTTCAGTGACTAAGATGGAGAGACAGTTCAGCAGACATCCCAACCTGCGAAAACTCATTTCAGGGAGGTGCACTTCTCATTTCAGGGAGGTTTTCTTTTTTTTTGTTTTTCACAAACTTTTTATTACATTTTCCAAACATATGCAGAACATAACATATAGCAAGGTTACTGTGCTGATGCAGTATAAAGGCAAGTATAACATGAACAAAACATATATGGGAACATAGTGAAACAATATATAATGTATGACCAAAAAGAACTTTCTACTATGCTTGGGTGACAGCGCAATGAGGGGAATCGAGGCTTCTGACAGTGACATGTGATGCCTTGCAGCCGCAGTGGCGGTAGTTTGAGTAAGGCTGGCGGACGTTCAGTAGATGCAGGTAGGCTAAAGCTCTGACTGGCAAGTCATAGGACATGAAGTCACCAGTCGGAGTTCTCATGGAGTCAGAGGACCGGCCGAGAAGGGGACACTGCTACAGGTTGCCGGAAAGGTTTACTGCGGGTAAACCTTTCCGGGATATATTGTTTCACATGCGGGAGTCAGGGAGCCGCTATCTAATAGCGGGAGACTCCCTGAACGTCCGGGAGACTTGAGATCCCTGGTTCAGGGTTGAATAAAGGCTGAATAGAGCAAAGAACAGAGATTTTCTTAATAAAAACCTGATCCAGAGTTAGCTGGACCTCAGGCTGGCCTGAAGATTTACATTCAAACAAGACAATGACCTTAAACACACAGCCAAGACAACATAGGAGTTGCTTACGGACATTTTTGTGAATGTCCTTAAGTGGCCCAGCCAGATCTTTGACTTGAACCCAATCACACATCTCTGGGGAGATCGAACGTGGCGGTACACTGATGGTTCCGATCCAAACTGACAGAGCTTGAGAGGATCTGCAGAGAAGAATGACAGAATGTAACAAGGCTGCGGTAGGCTGCTGTTCCCCTGCTTATCGCCGCGGTCCCAGGCTCCGTGTTCAGAAGTGACCTGTGGCCGGTTCTTCCATTTCACCACTGTGGTCCTGGGCTCTGTTTGTGTAGCTGTTATTGCTTCTGAGGATTCCATTCCACAGCTTCCACTCAGCCCTGGACACAGCATGAGTTCGGCTGGTTTCTTGTTACACTGCCCTAGGGGCAGCACGCATCACTCTCTGAGCTGCATGGGTTGGGTCATGTAACATCGCTGACAAACCCTGGCTCCCCTGCATGTACTAAACTGGCTCAGCCCCCTTACCAGATGCCTCAGTATCAAAGTCCTTATGTTTGCTGGTTCCTGATACTTATGTGTGCTCCTGATCTATACTTTATTCCTGGATTCTGCTTATCGTCTGATCCCTGCCTGCTTGCTTTGACTCTCATGTTGCCGACCCGGATTGCCTGACCTGTTCCTTTGTTGCCTGCCCTAACCTATTGCCTGTCTTACCAAGTCTCTGCCTCAACCTTTGGTCCTGCACCGTTGCTCCTGGTAACGTCTGCTCGCCTGACTATGCTTATACTTCAGGTACCTACTCAGGTACCCCCTGATCCGCCCAGACCAGCTGCCACTGACTCGGGGATTGCTCTGGAGTGGCCTCTGGCAACTACCCTAATGGCTCAAGTCTATCCTCATCATCAGAGGCTCTAGTGAAAACCAGGTGGTTGATTAGACACGCCCCTCCAGAGTATAGCCAGTCAGTGGCACAGTGACTTCACACACGCTGATGCATGACACAGAAAATCCCCAAATCCAGATCCAAGTCTTGCCAAAGATGCTTCAACTATGTCCAAAATAAAGGGTCTTAATACTAATATCAATGCAATATTTTAGTTTTTTCTTTTCAATAAATTAGATTTCTAACATTCTGTTTTCCCTTTGTCATTATGGGGTACTGAGTGCAGAATGATGTTAAAAAACTTAAATAATTTTTATTTTTGCACAAAGCCACAACTAGAGATGAGCGAATCAAAGTTGATGAAGTGGAATTAAATCCGAATTGCAGGAAATATTCGATTTGCACCGAATCTGAATTTTCTGACGCGTCGTGGTAACAAATCACATTTTTTCCTAAAATGGCTGCTGCACATGTTAGGACATGGAGCAAAGATCTCTGAGAACGAGGGATAACCCACAGTGCCATGCATGCAGTCAATCATCAGCCAGCCCTGTGATGTCACAGCCCTATAAATAGCCTCAGCCACCTTGGATTCAGCCATTTTCCAGTGCACTTAGTGCAGGGAGAGGCGTCAGCAGGCGCTAGGAACACTTGAAAACTTTTATTTTGCGGAATAGAAGTTCAGGGTAAGATCATTAGAAGTGTAGGGAACAGATAGGGAGGAATTATTCCACAGTATTGAAGCAGAACAGGGTCCAATAGGGTAGTGTACAGCCTGTATAATAGGAACAATCCTACTACAAACTTCCTATTACACCTTGCTGCACTGACTGGGGATCCAAATTGCCATTATACTACTGCTTTCAGGTTTGCAATAGATGATAACTTGTAATTCTAGCAAACTTTTTATGTCTTATTATCCCTTGTGTGTTCTAAAGCCGTTTTTGGCGTGTATAAGTGGGGAAAAAAGGGCTTATTATCAGTTATGTGGTAAAAAGAGAAAATTACAGCCCTTTTTGGAGTGCATAAGTGGCAAAAAAGTATTATTTGCCATTCAGCAGTGCAGTTATATGTTCTAAAGCTTTTTTGGCGTGTATTAGTGGCAAAAAAATGTAATATTTGCCGTTCAGCTGTGCAGTTATACAAACCGGATTCCAAAAAAGTTGGGACACTATACAAATCGTGAATAAAAACTGAATGCAATGATGTGGAGGTGCTAACTTCTAATATTTTATTCCGAATAGAACATAAATCACGGAACAAAAGTTTAAACTGAGAAAATGTACCATTTTAAGGGAAAAATATGTTGATTCAGAATTTCATGGTGTCAACAAATCCCAAAAAAGTTGGGACAAGGCCATTTTCACCACTGTGTGGCATCTCCCCTTCTTCTTACAACACTCAACAGACGTCTGGGGACCGAGGAGACCAGTTTCTCAAGTTTAGAAATAGGAATGCTCTCCCATTCTTGTCTAATACAGGCCTCTAACTGTTCAATCGTCTTGGGCCTTCTTTGTTGCACTTTCCTCTTTATGATGCGCCAAATGTTCTCTATAGGTGAAAGATCTGGACTGCAGACTGGCCATTTCAGTACCCGGATCCTTCTCCTACGCAGCCATGATGTTGTGATGTTGTGATTTTCTGCATTGATGGTGCCTTTCCAGACATGCAAGCTGCCCATGCCACACGCACTCATGCAACCCCATACCATCAGAGATGCAAGCTTCTGAACTGAGCGTTGATAACAACTTGGGTTGTCCTTGTCCTCTTTGGTCCGGATGACATGGTGTCCCAGATTTTCAAAAAGAACTTCGAATCGTGACTCGTCTGACCACAGAACAGTCTTGCATTTTGCCACACTCCATTTTAAATGATCCCTGGCCCAGTGAAAACGCCTGAGCTTGTGGATCTTGCTTAGAAATGGCTTCTTCTTTGCACTGTAGACTTTCAGCTGGCAATGGCGGATGGCACGGTGGATTGTGTTCACTGATAATGGTTTCTGGAAGTATTCCTGAGCCCATTCTGTGATTTCCTTTACAGTAGCATTCCTGTTTGTGGCTCAGTGTCGTTTAAGGGCCCGGAGATCACGGGCATCCAGTATGGTTTTACGGCCTTGACCATTACGCGCAGAGATTGTTCCAGATTCTCTGAATCTTCAGATGATGTTATGCACAGTTGATGATGATAGATGCAAAGTCTTTGCAATTTTTCGCTGGGTAACACCTTTCTGATATTGCTCCACTATCTTTCTGCGCAACATTGTGGGAATCGGTGATCCTCTACCCATCTTGGCTTCTGTGAGACATTGCCACTCTGAGAAGCTCTTTTTATTACCAATCATGTTGCCAATTGACCTAATTAGTGTTAATTGGTCTTCCAGCTCTTCGTTATGCTCAAATTTACTTTTTCCAGCCTCTTATTGCTACTTGGCCCAACTTTTTTGGGATTTGTTGACACTGTGAAATTTTGAATCAACATATTTTTCCTTTAAAATGATACATTTACTTGGATTAAATGTGTGATCTGTGATCTACATTCTATTACAAATAAAATATTGACATTTGCCATCTCTACATCATTGCATTCAGTTTTTATTCACAATTTGTTTAGTGTCCCAACTTTTTTGGAATCCGGTTTGTATGTTCTAAAGCTTTTTTGGTGTGTATTAGTGGCAAAAAAAAGTATTTGCCGTTGTGTGGTAAAGTTAGAAAATTACAGCCCTTTTTGGTGTGTATAAGTGGCAAAAAAAAAAGGATCATTTGCCGTTAGGCGGTGCAGTTATATGTTCTAAAGCTGTTTTGGGCATGTATTAGTGGGAAAAAAGGGCTTATTAGCCATTGTGTGGTTAAGTGAGAGAATTATAGCCGTTTTTGGCATGTATAAGTGGCAAAAAAAAAGATTATTTGCCATTCAGCGGTGCAGTTATATGTTCTAAAGCTGTTTTTGGCATGTATTAGTGGGAAAAAGGGCTAATTAGCAGTTGTGTGGTGAAGTGAGAAAATAACAGCCCTTTTTGCCGTGTATTAGTGGCAAAAAAAGTATCGGCCGTTCAGCGCTGCAGTTATATGATCTAAAGCCATTTTTGTCGAGTTTTAGTGGTAAAAAAAGTACTGTATTATTTGCCATTCAGCGGTGCAGTTATATGTTCTAAAGCTTTTTTGGCGTGTATTAGTGGCAAAAAAATGTATTATTTGCCGTTCAGCTGTGCAGTTATATGTTCTAAAGCTTTTTTGGTGTGTATTAGTGGCAAAAAAAAGTATTTGCCGTTGTGTGGTAAACTGAGAACATTGCAGCCCTTTTTGTGTGTATAAGTGGCAAAAATAACAGGATCATTTGCCATTAGGCGGTGCAGTTATATGTTTTAAAGCTGTTTTGTGCATGTATTAGTGGGAAAAAAGGGCTTATTAGCCGTTGTGTGGTTAAGTGAGAGAATTATAGCCGTTTTTGGCATGTATTGGTGGAAAAAGAAATTATTATTTGCCATTCAGCGGTGCAGTTATATGTTCTAAAGCTGTTTTTGGCATGTATTAGTGGGAAAAAGGGCTAATTACCGGTTGTGTGGTGAAGTGAGAAAATAACAGCCCTTTTTGCCGTGTATTAGTGGCAAAAAAAGTATTTGCCGTTCAGCACTGCAGTTATATGATCTAATGCCATTTTTGACGTGTTTTAGTGGCAAAAAAAGTACTGTATTATTAGCCATTCAGCGGTGCAGTTATATGTTCTAAAGTCTTTTTTAGCGTTTATTAGTGGGAAAAAAAGTATTATTTGCCGTTCAGCGGTGCAGTTATGTGTTCTAAAGCCTTTTTTGGCGTGTATTAGTGGGGAAAAAAGGGCTCATTAGCCGTTGTGTGGTGAAGTGAGAAAATTACAGCTCTTTTTGGCGTGTATAAGTGGCTTCACAGGACCCTACCTGCCCGGAAAGTAGTGGTGCAGGGCTTCATGGAGGCAGTGGTGGTAACAGTCAGTCAGTGCGGAGTGTTGGGGGTAAAGTCACCTACTCAGCGGTGTGGCAGTTTTTTGTTAAGCCGACAGGAGGAGGTGAACATGGCCATTTGCTGAATCTGTGGGCAGGTAAACCGTGGCCAGGGTGCCAATGTTGGCACCACAGCCCTGCGTCAACATATGCAGCGTCACCATAAAGTGGCCTGGGAGAACCGTGGCTCTGATGTGGTGAACCAGCAGGTGGTTGCATACTTGGACAGCACCTTGCCACCCCACATTAAAGATCCGCTGGACTACTGAGCAGTCAAACTGGATTTGTGGCCGCAAGTGGCCGAGTTTGCCCTGGAAAATCTGTCCTGCCCAGCCAGTAGTGTGGCATCAGAGCGGGTGTTTAGTGCAGCAGGGGCCATAGTTACCCCAACAAGAACTCACCTATCCACCCAAAATGTGGAGAGACTGACCTTTGTCAACATGAATAAGGCGTGCCTCAGATTAGATCATCCATGCTGCCTCACCCAAACCTTGATAAAAGAGACCGGCTTCTTCTGGCTACCTTCCTCAAGTACTATTCTGTTGCTGCCACCCACCTGATGCCACACATCTGATTAGTGATGAGCGGCAGGAACAATATTCGCCTAGACTGGTACTTTAAAAAAAACGAATATTTGCGATTACGAATATATTTTGAGATATTCTAAATATTCGCAAATTCCTGAAGTGCCGATATTCGCAATTAAATTTCGCAATTTGAATATTTGTGATCAACACTACATCTGATGCCAAGTGCTCCTTCTTACACCCATCATTGTCAGCAGCTACTGTTATTGCCACCCACTTCCACACTCTGTCACCGGGTCACTCTGTGGTCTCCTGATGCTGCTGCCACCTCACCGCTCAAGTCTCCTCATGCTGCTGCTGCCATCTCCACACTGTCATTGTGCCACTCTGTGGTCTCCTCATGCTGCTGCTGCTACCACCTCCACACTATGTCACCATGCCACTCTGTGGTCTCCTCATGCTGCTAAATCATCACTATGTCACTGGGCCATTCTGTGACCTCCTCATGCTGCTGCCACCTCCCCACCATGCCACCTTGCCACTCTGTGGCCTCTTTATGCTGCTGCTAAAACTCAATACTGTGTCACCTTGCCACTCTATGGCCTCCTCATGCTGCTGCCACCTCCACACTTGCCACTCTGTGGTCTCCTCATTCTGTTGCTAAATCAAGATGTCACTGGGCCACTCTGTGGCCTCCTCATGCTGCTGTCGCCTCCACACTATGTCAACTTGCCACTCTGTGGCCTCCTTATGCTGCTGCTGCCACCTCCACACTATGTCACCTTGCCACTCTGTGGCCTCCTCATACTGTTGCTAACTCAACACTATGTCAATGGGCCACTCTGTGGTCTCCTCTTGCTGCTGCTAAATCAACACTATGTCACTGGGCCACTCTGTGGCCTCCTCATGCTGCTGCCACCTCCACACTATGTCACCGTGCCACTCTGTGGTCAACTCATGCTTCTGCTAAATCAAGACTATGTCCCTGTGTCTCTCTGTGACCTCCTTATGCTGCTGCTGCCACCTCCACACTATGTCACCTTGCAACTCTGTGGCCTCCTCGTGCTGTTGCTAACTCAACACTATGTCAATGGGCCACTCTGTGGTCTCCTCATGCTGCTGCTAAATCAACACTATGTCACTGGGCCACTCTGTGGCCTTATCATGCTGCAGCTGCTGCTACCTTCACACTATGTCACCTTCCCATTCTGTGGCCTTCTCATTCTACTGCTAAATCAACACTATGTCACTGGGCCACTCTGTGGAATCCTTATGCTGCTGCTGCCACCTCCACACTATGTCACCTTGCCACTCTGTGGCCTCCTCATGCTGTTGCTAACTCAACACTATGTCAATGGGCCACTCTGTGGTCTCCTCATGCTGCTGCTAAATCAACACTATGTCACTGGGCCACTCTGTGGCCTCCTCGTGCTGCAGCTGCTGCCACCTTCACACTATGTCACCTTCCCACTCTGTGGCCTCCTCATGCTACTGCTAAATCAACACTATGTCACTGGGCCACTCTGTGGCCTCCTTATGCTGCTGCTGCCACCTCCACACTATGTCACCTTGCCACTCTGTGGCCTCCTCATACTGTTGCTAACTCAACACTATGTCAATGGGCCACACTGTGGTCTCCTCATGCTGCTGCTAAATCAACACTATGTCACTGGGCCACTCTGTGGCCTCCTCGTGCTGCAGCTGCTGCTACCTTCACACTATGTCACCTTCCCACTCTGTGGCCTCCTCATGCTGCTGCCACCTGCACACTTTGTCACCTTGTCACTCTATGGCCTCCTCATGTTGCTGCTAACTCAACACTATGTCAATGGGCCACTCTGTGGCCTCCTCGTGCTGCAGCTGCTGCCACCTCCACACTATGTCACCTTGACACTCTGTGGTCTCCTAATGCTGCTACTAAATCAACATTATGTCACTGGGTCACTCTGTGGTCTCCTCATTAGTGATGTCGCGAACATAAAATTTTCCGTTCGCGAACAGCGAACGCGAACTTCCGCAAATGTTCGCGAACGGGCGAACCCGGGCGAACCGCCATAGACTTCAATTGGCAGGCGAATTTTAAAACCCACAGGGACTCTTTCTGGCCACAATAGTGATGGGAAAGTTGTTTCAAGGCGTCTAACACCTGGACTGTGGCATGCCGGAGGGGGATCTATGGCAAAACTCCCATGGAAAATTACGTAGTGGACGCAGAGTCGGGTTTTAATCCATAAAGGGCATAAATCAACTAACATTCCAAAATTGTTTGGAATAACATGCTTTAAAACATCCAGTGTGTGTATACGATCAGGTATGATGTTGTATCGATTAGGTAGTGTAAGGGTTACGCCCACTTTACAGACATTGACAGACCAAACTCCCCTTTTAATGCACCGCTAACAACCGCAAACAGTTCATTTGCACAACCGCAAACTCCCCATTTGCACAAGGTTGGATACCAAGCTAGCCACGTCCCGGTGATGTCATTGAAGGTTTCTTCCTCCACCCAGCCACGTACAACACCAAGAGTCCCCGAAAGGTGAATTGAATAGATTTTTCGAACGGTAAGATGGTTAAAAAAACGCTGGCTCCCTCCCCTTTGTTTTAATCCATGGTGACTGCGTCTGCGCCGTGCAATTTACTGTCACACCCGATATGAGTGGTATTTTCTGTAGTACTATTCTCATCAGTTTAATCCCTCTAACGTCCCCAATCTGGGGGCCATTTATTGAATAGATTTTTCGAACGGGGAGATGGTTAAAAAAACGCTGGTGGGCACTGGCAGTGGGCACACTATAGTCAGTGGAAGTGGGTCTGAAACACACTGGCAGCAGGCAAGCAACTGAATTTAGACTACTGTCTAAAAATGAAATGCCTTACTTATCAGCAAGCTACTGTGCCACCAGGTATCAGTGGTTGGCACTGGCAGTGGGCACACTACAGTCAGTGGAAGTGGGCCTGACACACACTGGCAGCAGGCAAGCAACTGAAATTACACTAAAGTGTGAAAATTAAATGCCTTTTTTGATGCAAAGTCCTGTGCCACACGGGATGACAAGGGTGGGCACTGGCAGTGGGCACACTACAATCTGTAGAAGTGGGCCTGACACACACTGGCAGCAGGCAAGCAACTGAATTTAGACTACTGTCTAAAAATGAAATGCCTTATTTATCGGCAAGCTACTGTGCCACCCGGTATCAGTGGTTGGCACTGGCAGTGGGCACACTACAGTCTATGGAAGTGGGCCTGACACACACTGGCAGCAGGCAAGCAACTGAAATTACACTAAAGTGTAAAAATTAAATGCCTTTTTTGATGCAAAGTCCTGTGCCACACGGGATGACAGGGGTGGGCACTGGCAGTGGGCACACTACAGTCAGTGGAAGTCGGCCTGACACACACTAGCAGCAGGCAAGCAACTGAAATTACACTAAAGTGTAAATATTAAATGGCTTTTTTTATGCAAAGTCCTGTGCCAGCCGGTATGAGTGGTGGGCACTGGCAGTGGGCACACTACAGTCAGTGGAAATCAGCCTGACACACACATTGCAGGCAACTAACCTTAGATTAAAGTGTAAAAATTAAATGCCTTTTTTTGATGCAAAGTCCTGTGCCACACGGGATGACAGGGGTGGGCACTGGCAGTGGGCACACTACAGTCAGTGGAAGTCGGCCTGACACACACTAGCAGCAGGCAAGCAGCTGAAATTACACTAAAGTGTAAAAATTAAATGCCTTTTGTTATGCAAAGTCCTGTGCCAGCCGATATGAGTGGTGGGCACTGGCAGTGGGCACACTACAGTCAGTGGAAGTCAGCCTGAAAAACACTGGCAGGCAACTAACCTTAGATTAAAGTGCAAAAATTAAATGCCTTTTTTTGATGCAAAGTCCTGTGCCACATGGGATGACAGGGGTGGGCACTGGCAGTGGGCACACTACAGTCTGTGAGCCTGCAGCTCCTCACACACAGGCAGGCCAGGCAACTGCAATATGTATATGGAGAAAAAAAAAGCAGACTAATGTTGCAGCCCTAAAAAGGGCTTTTTGGGGTGCTGTCAGGACGCTGTCCTTACAGCAGAGATCAGATGAGTCTTTTAGGACTGGAGTGGACACTGAATTCACTAGCCTAGCTATCGATTTCCCTATTAAATCAGCAGCAACTACACTCTCCCTCCTCTCACTAAGACTGCAGCTTCAGAATGAATCTAAAATGGATGCTGTGCAGGAGGTGGGAGGGTCTGGGAGGGAGGGTATGCTGCTGATTGGCTGGAATGTGTCTGCTGACTGTGAGGTACAGGGTCAAAGTTTGCTCAATGATGATGTATAGGGGGCGGACCGAACATCGCATGTGTTCGCCCATTGAGGCGAACGAGAACAAGCTATGTTCGCCGGGAACTGTTCGCCGGTGGATAGTTCGGGCCATCTCTACTCCTCATGCTGCTGCCACCTCCACACTATGTCACCTTGCCACTCTGTGGCATATTCATGCTGCTACTAATGCCACCTCCACACTACAGTATGTCACCTTGCCACTCTGTGGCCTCCTCATGCTGCTGCTAACACAACACTTTCACTGGGCCACTCTATGGCTTCCTCATGCTGCTGCCACCTCCCCACTATGTCACTGGGCCACTCTGTTGTCTCCTCATGCTGCTGCTACCTCAACACTATGTCATTAGGTCACTCTGTGGACTTCTCAAGTTGTTCTCCCACCCTCCCCACTCCATGACTGGGCCACTTCTTTGCCTTTTTGGCCTGGTTGATTTATTTTACTTTGATTCTCGTCTGTCAGGAAAAATGAGACGCACAACGGATCCTGTCTATGTAGCAGCTGTAAGGCCTGTATGGTCACATCAGAATTGGCTTATGATTTGTTAGCCAAAAGCAGGAGTGGGTACAAAACACAGAAGACATGCGAATATTGCATTCATGTGTTTTCTCTGTTTTGGATCCACTACCGTTTTTTTTTGGGCTTTAGCAATACTGATGGATTATTTACTGACCAAATGCTGACCAAGTGAAGGTGGATGCTCAAGAGACAGGATCAATTTTTGGGGGGTTATTGTTTTGATGGATCAGATGAAGGACAAAATAATCAGTAAAGTCAACACTTCTGACACCCTCTCCACTCTGTCAGGGGGGCTCTTCTTGTATAAGCGTTTAACAGAACAGGTTCTGTAGACATCTATAGACATCAGCTGATGATGAAGTAAAAGGAGTGCGCTCTTTCATGCTACAGTAGGATCTTGGGCCTCTGCAAGGTTCTTTATACCTGGTGCTAACATCGACCTGTAAGGCTGAGTTCACACTTGAGTTATTTGGTTAGTTTTGGCCCCGTAACTGCCCAAATAAGTGAAGAAATATGCAGTGATTCTAAGAGCGACGCCTGTCATGTGCATGTCATACTGACTCACAGTATTGTTTCAGTACCATAGCAGGCTCCCTATGCATGTTACTTCAAGGCACAGTGTTCTAAACCACTATACAAGCTCTCTGCAGCCAGGAAATAGCTGTTTTCAACCCGATTTGCCAGGAATAAATTCGGACCGAATCAAATCTTTTCGGAAAATTCGGTGAACCGGCCGAATCAAATTTTTGAGAAATTCACTCATCTCTAGCCGCAACATAACAAAATTTCTAAAGGCACTGTACATACATCAGAAATCGTACAGCATTCCAATGCAAAATAAATGCAGATTTTTACCGAACCATCAATTAACTTTAAATAAGACAAAGTAAAACTCTCATTTTGAATCTTCTTGAAATGCTATAACCTTTCCTTCTTGCATGTTTGTGACTCCACAAAAATGATTAAATCCTTTAATGAATAGAGAGAGGAAATGTTTTAAAATTTGGCCACTTTCCCAGTTTCTCAGCTATGCAAAATGCCTCCTAGCAAACACATGTGCATACAGATGTTGTCCTTCTTACGCAAGTCCTTTTTCTACTTCTTAGATGCTTTTTGGCTGTTTATAAGAGGCATCCAAAAAAAGTATATGTAAATTTCTGGATGATAATCCTCAGGAAGACTGATACTTCTGTCTCAATTCACATCCTGAGATAGTGGGCATCTCTAGTCTGTATAAACCTCAAGCTCACTGATGTAGACATGACATCACCCCTTATCCCTGCTAAAACATGATTGGAGATGTATATATCTGCTCCACTAATTTAGTCAAATGGGCTATGGTACATAATGCATATTTCCAGATAAGAATACAATAATTTAAGCATTTAATGCTTATACACAGTAAAGTAGTTGAAATTACAAGTTATAATATTTTGCGCCCTAAAAGACGCACCTAGGTTTTAGAGGAGGAAAATAAGAAAAACATATTTTTCATCAGATCTCAGCTCAGACCCCCAATGTTAATCAGACCTCAGAGCAGACTCCCAATGTTAATAAGTCCCCCAATCAGACCTCAGATCAGAAGTCCATGTGAATGACGCCCATGCTTAGATCAGATTTAAAAAAATGAACTTACCTCTCCTGCTCCGGACACTGCTCCTCGCAACCAGCACTCTTCTTCTTTCTGCCTCTTTTAGTGCTGTTACCCGACATGCACAGTATGAGGTCACAGCATGCTGACGTCCTCAGCACAGCGCAGTCTCAGCACAGCATGCGGCAAAAGATAAGGAAGTGGTGAGTACAGAGCCCAGGGAGCACTGCATTAAACGCTTCTAGGTCCTCCTGTACTAATGACCAGTTTCATTATGGAAGCACTGACAGCCAGGCATCTTCTGTAATGGCTAGGATTGGAGAAACCTCTGATTATGGCCATTTAAATACTTAGATGTTGCTGTCAGCAGCAAAAATGTAATCATACTAGTTTCAGAGTTTGAGAGCTCCCTCTGCCGCCCATCAGCCCCTCACTAATGTGACCACGTGGTCCCAATGCCTTTACATTGCTGCCAGGACTTTACTGAAGGCTCCAAGTCTGCCTTCTATATATGCCTGTTAGGTCCTGTCAAAGGCCAGATTGGCAGTCAGTTTCCTACATGAGTTTGCTCAGATGTAGGGTTGAGCGAACCCGAATAGCAAAGTTCGGGTTCGTACTAAACTTTGCGAATTCGGGTGCCCAGACCCGAACCCAGACTTTTTCACTGAAGTTTGGGTTCGGGTTCGGTGTTCAGGTGATTTTATTATTTTCCGTTATAACATGGTTATAACGAACAATAATAGCTTTCTTAAGATAGAATGCTAAATAAAATGGTCATTTTATTGAATGAAGATAGAAGATCCTTCAATCTTTATTCAGCAGGACCTGCGATTACGTCACCGCGCGCACCACGTGGTGAGTGTGGTGACATCATAGCAGGTCCTTTTGCAGGTCCTGAAGAAAGAAGAGTATACCGGCTGCATGATCAAGTGGATGATGGGAGTTTTTTTATTTATTATTTTTAACCTCTCAATGGCCATTTTATTTAACAATTTATCTTAAGAATGCTATTATTTTCCGTTATAACGGAAAATAACAAAGTCAAGTTTGGGTTCCCAGTTGACCCGAACACCGAACGTGGACCCGAACTTTGACCTGAAGTTTGGCCGAACCCATAAACCCAAACTTCACCAGGTTCGCTCATCCCTACTTACATGTCAAAGTCTCCTTGTGAGACTAATAGGTGATAAAAATAAGAACAAGAATAAGGTTTTATTTTAAAACATCTCCAACTATAAAAAAATACCCATTTCTATGTTTTATTTTTAATTAAATTTTTTTTTTTAATTCCCCCAACCAATTTTGTATCTCTGCATCCATAATGACCAAAACTATACAAATACCATATTATTTATCCTGCACAGTGAATTCTGTAAAAAAAAAAAACTGTGCCAGAATTGCTGTTTTTTGCTTATGACACAATAAAAATGGAATAAAAAGCAAGTAAAATATCTTATCTACCACAAAATGACAATTGCAATTCATTTTATCTCCGAAAATTGAGTAGTTATGCAGCGCTATCCAAAGATTTTTTTTTAAAAGATGGTCTTTGGATGCAGCAATGCAAAAATATTTTCTTTTTTTGATTCCTTAAGAATGACTGTTGTATATGTACAGCGGAAATCTGAGTTTTAAACATGATGCCTATTCAGAAGCTGAGCGGGTGCCATAGAATACACCAAGAAGCAATGTCCGTGATCGGCGGTATCCACCATAACAGATGTAACACCCCAGAGTGGTGTTACCACTTTTGCACCTTGCTACTATCTTTTATGCTCTAACCTTTATGTCACCGATATATTTATTTCCAGGTCACTCAACACTGTGCATTTAAAATAGTGTTATGTAATTGTTCACATAATGTGCCTGGTTCACCAGTAGGTGGCAGCAAGTATGGCAGAGCTACACTTGGATAGAATGGAACTCACCATTCTATTCTCCCCTCCTTTTTTTGGTCAGAAGTGGCCCAGTCCTGTTTGCTACCAGAAGGAGGTAGGGAGTTCTGATGTGTTCTGGTTGAGACTCCATGATAGAGCTGCCAGGATTATAACCTATTCCTTGGCATAATTAAGAGTCAGTCTACAAAGAGAAGTTGCAGCATCCTGCAGAAGCAGAGATTCCATTTAAGTCTGTCAGCACAGCAATGCCAGAGAGCAAATGATGTAGCAGAGTTGAGATTGTTTGCCTGCCAGAGTTAATGCTAAAGCCTACTGGAACCAAAATAAAGTCTGTAACCCGTTTGGAGAAACGTTTATGCAAAGTGAAGCTGCCATTGAACTTCATCACAAGGTCTGGACTCCAATATTTCTTCAAATCCCTCAATCGTTCACCCTATTTGTCTGCTTCGGATCCAATGCCTGGGGTTCCAGCGTATCCAGATAGGAGCACCGTGACACATGCACAAAACATTAAGGGACATTATAGGCCACCCTATACCACTCAGCCATTCATACACCTGGTTACCAACACCATTTCTTAAAGGGACTCGTCCCGTTGTTGCTTTATTGCAACTAGCGTCACAAAACACTTATCTCATTGTAAAGGGAGCCCTTGCGGACTAACTTTGTTGTACAGACATTTAACCCCTCAAATGCCATTGACAATTGCGACCATGGCAACTGAGCAATGAAATCACAGAGATTGATGTGGCAGCCTTGGACCCTCCGCAGGATATGAGGCCTGCCACAGTGATGTTCCTATCAAGCTTTGTCTGTGGCAGGGCTTGATAGTAACATACAAAATCTTCCATAGTCTGCAGTGGGAATTTATTGCAGTCTAAGGGAAAAGCAATTAGGCAATAACCCGTCCAAGTGCCCTAGGAGGACCTAAAAAAAGTGGAAAAAAGTTTTTAAAAAGCTTTTAAAAATATAAAATATGGCCAATTTGATATTTTTAGTTATTTCACCTCCCAAAAAATTGAATGAAAAGTAATCAAAAGTCCTTCACAAAAAAAAAAAGCAATCACACAGCTCTGTAGATATACCGTATATACTCTAGTATAAGCCGACCCGAGTATAAGCCGACCCCCCTAATTTTACCCTAAAAAAACTGGGAAAAGTAGTGACTCGAGTATAAGCCGAGGTGGAAATGGATGTCACTGTTATGGGGGGTATCTGTGGATGGCACTGTTAAAGGGGATCTGTGGATGGCATCCACAGCCCCCCATCCCATAACAGTGCCATTCACAGCCCCCCGATCCCATAACAGTGCCATTCACAGCCCCCTCATCCCATAACAGTGCCATCCACAGCCCCCTCATCCCATAACAGTGCCATCCACAGCCCCCTCATCCCATAACAGTGCCATCCACAGCCCCCTCATCCCATAACAGTGCCATCCACAGCCCCCTCATCCCATAACAGTGCCATCCACAGCCCCCTCATCCCATAACAGTGCCATCCACAGCCCCCCCTACCCCCCCCCCCCCTCATTACCGCTCCTGTAAAGTTTTAAAATCCAATTACTCTTGCCCCCTCCTCAAATACCTTACCTCCTCACATGCCGCACTGAATCCTCCAGGCAGACCGGGCGGGCGAGCGCAGCGTGACTGACGTCAGGTGCCTGCGCCGCCTGCTTCATTCATAAAGCAGGCCGGGCAGACACGTGACATTAGTCAGTCATGCTGCGCTCGCCCGCCGCAAATGCCCGCCCCCAGCTCCTCCTCCCGCTCCTCCTCCCGCTCCTCCTCCCACTCTGTCTCGAGTATATGACTCGAGTATAAGCCGAGTTTGTGTTTTTCGGCACAAATTTTGTGCTGAAAAACTCGGCTTATACTCCAGTATATACGGTAAATAAAAAAGTTATGGGCATAAGAATGGGGTTAGTGATGCAAACAATAAAAATACAGTTTAAAAAAAAAAAAGTAGCAAAACACAAAAAAACCTATATAAATGTGGTATTGCTGAAATAATATTGACCGACTGAATGAAGGTAACAGGCAAGATGCAATATAAAATAGTGCCATTAGAAAGTTCAGCTTGTCCTGCAAAAAACAGACCTTATATGGTTATGTGAATGGAAATATAAAGTTATAGCTCCAGGAAAGCATTGAGGTAAAAAACAAAAATGAAAAATCAGAAAATTGCTTGGTCCTTAACCACCTCAGCCCACCTTAACTTAAACACCCTTAATGACCAGACCACTTTTTACAAATCTGCACTGCACTACTTTCACGGTTTATTGCTCGGACATACAACTTACCACCCAAATGAATTTTATCTCCTTTTTATCTCACTAATAGAGCTTACATTTGGTGGTATTTTTTTAATTGTTGCTGACATTTTTACTTTTTTTGATATTAATAAAAAATGACCGAAATTTTTCCAAAAAAATAATTTTTAGCTTTCTGTTGTAAATTTTTTTAAAAAAACGACATTTCTATATATATTTTTCTCTTTATTGTTCTACATGTCTTTGATAAAAAAAATGCAAAAAGTGTATATTTTTTGGTTTGTGTAAAAGTTATAGCGTTTACAAACTATGGTGCAAAAAAGTGAATTTCCGCATTTTGAAGCAGCTCTGACTTTCTGAGCACCTGTCATGTTTATTGAGGTGCTAGAATGCCAGGATAGTATAAATACCCCCCAAATGACACGATTTTAGAAAGAAGACATCCCAAAGTATTCGCGGAGGGGCATGGTGAGTTCATGTATGATTTCATTTTTTTTCACAAGTTAGCGGAAAATGACACTTTCTGAGGAAAAAATAAATAATAAAGTTTCCATTTCTGCTAACTTCTGGCAAAAAAAAATAAAAATCTCCCACGGACTCACTATGCCCCTCAGTGAATACCTTGGGGTGTCTACTTTCCAAAATGGGGTCATTTGTGGGGTGTGTTTACTGTTCTGGCATTTTGGGCGGGGCTTAATTGTGAGCAACCCTGTAAAGCCTAAAGGTACTCATTGGACTTTACGCCCCTTCACGCACCTAGGCTACAAAAAAGTGGCACACATGTGGTATCGCCATACTCAGAAGAAGTAGGGCAATGTGTTTTGGGGTGTATTTTTACATATACCCATGCTGGGTGAGAGAAATATCTCTGAAAATTGTCAACTTTGTATAAAAAATTTAAAAAGTTGTCATTTACAGAGATATTTGCCTAGGTGCGCAAGGGGGCCCAAATTCCAATGAGTACCTTTTAGGTGGGCATTTTTACGCATTTGGATTCCAGACTTCTTCTTACGCTTTAGGACCCCTAAAATGCCAGGGCAGTATAAATACCCAACATGTGACCCCATTTTGGAAAGAAGACACCCCAAGGTATTCCGTGAGGGGCATGGCGAGTTCATAAAAGATTTTTTTTTTGGCACAAGTTAGCGGAAATTGACTTTTTTTTTTTTTTTCTTACAAAGTCTCATATTCCACTAACTTGTGACAATAAAAAAAACATTATACATGAAGTCATCATACCCCTCATGGAATACCTTGGGGTGTCTTCTTTCCAAAATGGGGTCACATGTGGGGTATTTATACTGCCCTGGCATTTGAGGGTCTCCGCAATCATTACATGTATGGTCAGCATTAGGAGTTTCTGCTATTCTCCTTAGATTGAGCATTCGGGTAATGAGATATTTTTTTTTCCGTTCAGCCTCTGGGCTGAAAAAAAAAATGAACGGCACAGATTTCTTCATTCGCATCAATCAATGTGGATGAAAAAATCTCTGCCAAAAAAAAAAAAATGGGAAAAGGACATAGGAGTGCTTGCGAAGTAAGGCCCCATTCACACGTCCGCAAAAATGTCCGCATCTATTCCACAATTCTGCGGAATAGATGCGGACCTATTCAGTGTGAATGGGGCCGGCGGTGATGCGGAGAGCACACTATGTGCTCTTCGCATCAGCATTTGCGGAGCTGCGGCTGCAAACTTCCGGGTTTCGGCCCCGAAACATCAGGCCGCAGCCCTGCAAAATATAAAGCATGTCCTATTCTTTTCCGCAAGTGTGGATAAGAAAAGGCATTTTCTATATAGTTCTGGCAATGTGCGGATCCGCAAAATGCGGAAAGCACATTGCCAGTGTCCGTGTTTTGCGGATCCGCAAAACACATATGGATGTCTGAATGAGCCTTAGGGGGGTGATTAGTGACAGGGGGGGTGGCAGGGGGTGATCAGGGGGGTGACATTTACAAAACAGCGTCTGATATGCGATTTAGATGGCGTTTTATTAACATCTACAGCCTGCCAGCGCATTATCAGCGTTGGCAGGCTGTAGTTAAACTTCCTTCCGATGCGTTCCTGTGAACACACGCGCGCGTTCACAGAAAATTTCGCCTCTCACGAGATGACGCGCCAACGCGTCAAGGAGGAACATCCTGGCCGCCCGCAGGACACATCCCTGCGTTAGGCAGTCGGGAGGTGGTTAAGGGGTTGAAAAAGTTTTTTTTATCATGCAAAAGTAGTCAAACTTTAAAAAAATAAATATAAAAAATATGTACCCTATATCGGGCATCTCTGAAATTAAAGTGACCCAGAAAATAAAGTTTATATCCTAGTGAACAATGCAAAATTTAAAATGTTAAAAGTCAATGTTGGTGTGCTGTTTTTCCCATTCCCCCCATAAAGAATTAATAGAATTTAACCAATGAGTTATTCGTACCCCAAAATGACGCCTTTTAAAACTACAATTTGTCCCATAAAAAAAAGCTATCTTCTCTATATCAACGAAAACGCAATGTTATACCTTTTGGAATATGACAGTGAAAAAATTTTAAAACTTGGTTGCTAAAGTGTAAAACAGGCCAGTCACTAAGTGGTTAAGATCAATTGAATGACACTGTTTAAAGTTTTTTTTCTTTTTTTTGTCACTGTACTTTCACACAATTTAATTTAATTGACTAAAGAGAATGGTGTAACTAGCAAATTTCTAAACCACTGCAAAAACATGCCTGCATTCAACTGATCAAAAGCTGTAAAGTAATGGACACCAGGGTTCTCACTTGCACTTAAGTTTTCAGGCAAGATCCATTACTGTTAACAGAGATTTAGAAGACGGCTAAGAGGAAGTAGGGGCGTATCAGAGCGTGCTGAGATTGTGAGAATGATAATGAAAGAACCAATTCTACACTGCTTCTAAACATCATATGGCAAACAGTGGGAAGAAAGGGAAGTGAAGTCCATGTATACACTACTGGCAGAAGGGAGAAAGCCCCTACTTCTGAGAGAAATGCATCTAGCTGAGCAGCTGAAGTAGGGATTAATACGGGTGAAAGAAACTTTAAGGATGCCCAAACATATCTGCCCCTTCACACTCATGATTGTACAAAGAAGCACAGCCATTATGCAAGCGCAAACATCTCTCTCTCTAAACTGAACATATTCAACATGGTATCAAGACATCAGTTCTACAAATAAAGAATACATTAGTTTTAAATACTGTATATTGCTTTTCACGGAACTGACTATAAAACGTTTAAAAAAGTTATTTCATTGCCTATGGCAATATTTCCTTAATATTACATTATTATTTTCCTGGGAAAAGTGAATCACTTAGGTGTAAGTCATAGATTTATGTTGCCTTAGGTCAAAATAAGCAATGTTTTCTTTGGAAATTCATCAGGTATCTCTCATAGCTCATCCGTGGCTGGATCTGTTCACATCAATTTCCAATCATTTAGCATGCCAGTGGGAGACATATAGTTTAAAATGTTTAATCTTATAAAAGTTTAATGCTATGTATTTTATGTTCAGCAGGATCCTCAACAAGTTCCAAAAAATATAAATAGCTGCTACCATTTACACATAATATTACCATAAGAGAAATACTCACAGGTAATACAATCACAAACATGATATTTTTTTTTTCCTGGAGTAAAGAGATTTAGAATGAAAAATAATTCACCAATATTGGTAACTACTATATGTAGAGGGAAGTGCATATATTGTATATATATATATATATATATATATATATATATCAGCCTAGTTATTAAGCTCTTCCCCACCTTCTGTTTAGGGATTGTTTGTGATTATGGGCGTGTGGTGCCATGGTGTATCTAAGGGGTGCTCTCATATACACATTGGACAGGAATTCACTTTTACTTTTGTCTGTACAGATCCTGAGTGAGCCCCAGGGGGCCAACTGACAGTTATCTGTTACAGTCTGAGTGCATGCATTCCGTCACACACACAAGATGATGTCATATTCCTGCGCCTTAGGTTGAGGAGGGGGAGGTGGGCTGCTATGGGCTTATATTAGCCCAAGCCAGGACAAAGGGGCTATCTCTCTTTTGGGCTCATCACCACAAACAGAGGACGGACTTCACAAATGGAAGAGTGGACATAAGTTGAGCCAATTGGATCCTATTGCTCTCGTTCTAATTTATTCATAAAATACACATGCATTAAAAATTCCCATATGTCACATAAAATATAATCATACAATTCGCATGAATCATGCATACAAAAGTCAAAAATAGTCAATATAAAATATAAATCAATATAAAATATGAAAACGTGGCAGCAGGTTGGTGTGACTGGTAGTTCTATTGGATATCAGATATTAGATAGTATTGTCTGATTATAGGTTATAACCAATAGAGCCAGCGGGTACCCCTTTCACCTGTGTATCTACGATTGCCACTATAGGGTGTCCCCAATAATGTCCAATATTCTTCCTATAAAGTTTTTGCAGTCCACACCTCTTTTGGGTCTGAGGAATTTATTTATATGTAAACTTCTTTTTTACCGGTAAATTATTAATATACGGCCGAGACAGCGTACAGCATTAGTTCTGCTGTGCAGGTAGTAAGCTATTTTATATTTAACTTTAGTTGGTATGTTCAGATGATATTCACAGTATGATTTTAACTGCTAGTAGTCTAATTCCACCTTTGGTAAATATCTTGTATCGTCTGTACTCACGGTTCGTTGTCATAAGCCGAACGCGATCAAGGTAGGTTGCTGTACCGCTGGTTTTGCGGCGTCCCGCGTGTTACAGCGTAGCTCTCCTCCTTCTTTTCCGAGTCCTCCTAGCACCGGCGTCTCACGTGTGATGATGTGATTTTCTGACTTTTCCGGACTGTATGCTGTGGTTGGACTAGGTATTGGGTTCCGTTCGTAGTTTACTCGTGGTACATATGCTGGTGGATTACTTTCTTTACTTTTTCTTGTTTCGTTTTTCTTCCTTGTCTCTCTTTCAGTTTGCTCCGGAGCTGGTTTGCAAGGTATTAGATAGGGGACCATTCATACCAGACGCGTTTCGAAGTAACGCATACTTCTTCCTCAGTGGATGGTTCCCCCCTGTTTGATGGTCCGTTATATACCTTTTATTTCCCACACTTTCTTTCAAATGGGATATGTGGAAAATCTGGATTGGGATTTCAATGAGGTTGTTCTATTCTGTCTCCTTTGAACATAATTAAAGCTATAATTATTTGATTCATGTGTTATGATACTATAGCTTTACACTTGTATGAAAGTCCAATCCAGACTTTTTTTATTCATTTTATTTTACTGTAATAATCTGGATTGATCCAACATATGATATATACTATATTGCAGCATAACGTCATCCATATTGTATAGTTATACTGTTGCACATTCACATTTTTCCACATTTGTCTTATAATAGATATCACACTTAATGTACCCCTTCAATATAACCGTGTTCCTTTATTCTTCCCCTTAGTGTGAACATTGTCCTATATATTTAACTACTGTTTGTAGTTTCAACGGTTTTGTAGGCGTAGATATAGTTGTCTGGTCTCTACAGATCCACTCTCTCTACATCTGCAATTGTATTTACTCTTAATTATCGCAGTAGTCTGAATGTGTATCTATTTTTCTGATAGCTTTCACTAATTTTTTTAAATTGGATCTCCGATGGTGTTGTTGGTGGTATTTGTTGGTTGACCCTACTGCTATGTCTTAAGTGCCTTTATTACATTGTGTTCTCCTGTAGTAGCTATCGCTGTTGTCTGAACAGTGGCTTGAATCTCGATGTCTAATATAACTCATCTGATGAAATTCTTTATTTTTATCTATATTTATTTGATTCACTAAGCCCATGTATGTAATGTCATGATGCATATATATATTCAATTGATATCTCCCTTAAATCGTCGCGTTTTATATAGTCTTTTATTTATTAGGTGTATTTAGTGGGGGGAGATACACCTACTAAATAAAAGACTATATAACACGCGACGATTTAAGGCAGATATCAATTGAATATATATATGCATCATGACATTACATACATGGGACAACGAGACGGGAAACACCTCAGACACAGAAGATCGGTATCACCTTAAACACGAACATATGCACAAATAACAAGGGAGGAAGCACCAATAGCACACTAATACAGTATTCCGACAACATCACATCATTACAATCTCAGATACAGACACAACAGCAGGGAATACAATCATCATCACAGAACACGACAATACAACACCTCACAAGCACAGAAGGACAAATATCAGGAAACAGAAGAGGATTATCCACAGCGTCACCACCACAATCCACCACAACACGAAACAAGAAAACACGGAGGGGAAAGAAATCGCAAAGGAAAATATCACAGATAGAGAAAATACCTGAGAACAATATAATTAATTTAAGTTCTATGATATTAACGCAGACACAAATTAATTTATTAAATAAAGGTTTGAAATTTGCCCCATCAAATCAAATGGATACATTTGAAACATATATGGGAATAGAAAAGTATATCAGGAAGCTTTGTTTAAAGAAATATTATATAAAGAATCCAATAGAAAGAGACAACAAAAGTGAGGAGGTCAGTAAATATGTACATACTGACCTAAAAAGTAGATCCTTAAAATATCCAAGACAAGAAGTGAGCCACGAAATGGCAATTAGAAATAACAATTTATCAATAAAAGAAAAAGAAGCACTCAAGAAACTCCAACAGGAGGAAAACGTAGTAATAAGACAAGCAGATAAGGGGGGGGGGGCATTGTTATTTTGGGGTCCAAACAATACAGGGAGGAGTGTTATAAACAATTATCAGATGAAACAACATACAAAAAATTGAAACATAATCCAACACAGGAATACAATGAACAATTATCAGTATTATGTGAGAGAGGTCATAAACAACAAATTTTGTCAACACAGGAATATAAATTCATATTAAACACTCAACAAAGGATACCAGTTTTTTATATTATACCCAAACTCCATAAAAACCTGTTAAATCCACCCGGATGCCCCATCATTTCGGGAATTAATTCACTTACTTCAAACCTTTCACAGTATGTAGACCGTTTATTACAACCGACAGTGAAAAAAACAAATTCATATATAAAAGACACTACACAAGTGATTTGAATCATGAAACTGCTGAATTTCAACTCTCAATGGATTATAGGTACACTGGATGTACAAGCATTGTACACCAGTATTAATCACAGTCAAGGCATAACAGCTATGAAGGAACAGTTAAATATAGATAAAAGGTTGCCAAATGAACAGATAGAATACGTGGATGAAGCGGTTCAGTTCATATTGAATCATAATTTGTGCAGATAATTTTTTGTGCAGATATGAGGTACCGCGATGGGCACCAGGTTTGCCTCCAGTTATGCCAATCTGTTTCTGGCTTAATGGGAGCAGGAAAGCATAACACCCAGACTGGGGGCGGACCTGGTACTCTGGAAGCGGTACATTGACGATGTGCTCTTTATTTGGAATAATGATCAGACATCACTGATCAAATTTTTGGAAGACATAAATATAAAGAATCTAAACTTAAAATTTACAGGTACAACAAGTAGAACATCGGTAGAATTTTGGGATCTACTAATAACAATAGAAGGGGAAAAAATAATTTGTAGTACATTTCAGAAACAGGTGGCTAAAAACAGCTTCATATTATATGACAGCTGCCATCTACCCCAATGGTTACTCAATGTCCCTCAGGGACAATTTAGGCGTATAAAAAGAAATTGCTCAAAAAATGATAAAATTGAACAAGAGGCAATGAAAATGCAACAACAATTTTTAGATAAGAAATACCCACTTAACATGCTAGAAGAGTCTTTGGAGAAGGTTAGACAGCAAGATCGCAGTTTATACCTTAAAGAAAACAAAAAAAAAAGATATATCGACAGACAGTATGGATACAAATGTCAGATTAATTTTACCATTTAATGTACACTGCAAGAAAATTAAACACATAATCCGTAATCACTGGCATCATCTGGCCAATGATAAAATTGTGGGCCATATGATGCCAAAGACCCCAACTATTACATTCACCAAGGCACCCAATTTGGGCCTACTGGTGGCTCCTTCGATAAAGAGACTAACCAAACCAGAAACAAATATACATAAATGGGCAGGTTTTTAGATGCGGGAGTTGTATGGGCTGTAAACACACAAAATTTTCCAAAAAAATGCATACAATAATAGCAACCTCTAATGGTCACCACCACAACATTAAAGAGTTTTTGACACGTACTGTACCACAGAAAGTGTGATATATATAATTCAATGCCCCTGTCACCGCCAATATGTCGGCCGTACGAAACGATCTCTAAAGAAACGCATAGCGGAGCACATAGGTAACATAAAAAAAGGCTTTGAATCACATACCCTATCAAAGCATTTTAAAGACCACCACAATCAAAATCCCGCAGGAATGACTTTCGCAGCTCTCAAACAAATAAAACACCATTGGAGAGGGGGGAACCATGTTAACAAAATGTCCCGAGCTGAATCTAGGATGATTTTTTAAATGAATACATTAGTGCCAATGGGTCTCAATGCAAAGATGGAAGTATTCGCGGCTTCCTCTGAAGAAAGATGTGGGAAGGGGGGGGGGTCCCCATCCATGGTGAGACGAATGTTTCGATATTCCGGCTCCCCCTGTATGGGGAAGCCCTCCCCCCCACTAAATACACCTAATAAATAAAAGACTATATAAAATGCGACGATTTAAGGGAGATATCAATTGAATATATATATGCATCATGACATTACATACATGGGCTTAGTGAATCAAATAAATATAAATAAAAATAAAGAATTTCATCAGATGAGTCATATTAGACATCGAGATTCAAGCCGCTGTTCAGACAACAGCGATAGTTACTACAGGAGAACGCAATGCAATATAGGCACTTAAGACATAGCAGTAGAGTCAACCAACAAATACCACCAACAAAACCAACAGAGATCCTATTTAAAAAAATTAGTGAAAGCTATCAGAAAAATATATACACATTCAGACTACTGTGATAATTAAGAGTAAATACAATTGCAGATGTAGAGAGAGTGGATCTGTAGAGACTGGACAACTATATCTACGCCTACAAAACCGTTGAAACTACAAACAGTAGTTAAATATATAGGACAATGTTCACACTAAGGGGAAGAATAAAGGAACACGGTTATATTGAAGGGGTACATTAAGTGTGATATCTATTATAAGACAAATGTGGAAAAATGTGAATGTGCAACAGTATAATAGATATAATAAATAGATAAGTCAAAATAGAGGCAGAGAGCAACTATACAATATGGATGACGTTATGCTGCAATATAGTACATATCATATGTTGGATCAATCCAGATTATTACAGTAAAATAAAATGAATAAAAAAAGTCTGGATTGGACTTTCATACAAGTGTAAAGCTATAGTATCATAACACATGAATCAAATAATTATAGCTTTAATTATGTTCAAAGGAGACAGAATAGAACAACCTCATTGAAATCCCAATCCAGATTTTCCACATATCCCATTTGAAAGAAAGTGTGGGAAATAAAAGGTATATAACGGACCATCAAACAGGGGGGAACCATCCACTGAGGAAGAAGTATGCGTTACTTCGAAAAGCGTCTGGTATGAATGGTCCCCTATCTAATACCTTGCAAACCAGCTCCGGAGCAAACTGAAAGAGAGACAAGGAAGAAAAACGAAACAAGAAAAAGTAAAGAAAGTAATCCACCGCCATATGTACCACGAGTAAACTACGAACGGAACCCAATACCTAGTCCAACCACAGCATACAGACCGGAAAAGTAAAAAAATCACGTCATCACACGTGAGACGCCGGTGCTAGGAGGACTCGGAAAAGAAGGAGGAGAGCTACGCTGTAACACGCGGGACGCCGCAAAACCAGCGGTACAGCAACCTACCTTGATCGCGTTCGGCTTATGACAACGAACCGTGAGTACAGACGATACAAGATATTTACCAAAGGTGGAATTAAACTACTAGCAGTTAAAATCATACTGTGAATATCATCTGAACATACCAACTAAAGTTAAATATAAAATAGCTTACTACCTGCACAGCAGAACTAATGCTGTACGCTGTCTCGGCCGTATATTAATAATTTACCGGTAAAAAAGAAGTTTACATATAAATAAATTCCTCGGACCCAAAAGAGGTGTGGACTGCAAAAACTTTATAGGAAAAATATTGGACATTATTGGGGACACTATAGTGGCAATCGTAGATACACAGATGAAAGGGGTACCCGCTGGCTCTATTGGTTATAACCTATAATCAGACAATACTATCTAATATCTGATATCCAATAGAACTACCAGTCACACCAACCTGCTGCCACGTTTTCATATTTTATATTGATTTATATTTTATATTGACTATTTTTGACTTTTGTATGCATGATTCATGTGAATTGTATGATTATATTTTATGTGACATATGGGAATTTTTAATGCATGTGTATTTTATGAATAAATTAGAACGAGACCAATAGGATCCAATTGAGTCCATTTGTTGGAGTGCCCCATTGTACCAAATACAGACTATATAATATACCTTTATTCAGACTTAGGTGAGTCTGACACAGCGTGAGCACCCACTCCTGAGGAAAACCTGGGTGAGCCCTTTCCAATCTGATATAAATTGAGCCAAGCAGCCATAATCTACCCCAGGACGATGAGCAAGCAGAACCATCCAACAAAAGTGAGGAACGGGTGCAGAGCCCAAGTATGGAAATAGGTGCTTACCCACTAGTATAGGTAGAAAAATTGGACTGCACTCCTGTAGACTTTTAAAATATCAGTGAAGAAACTTTATTCACCCATAAAGTGGCAGAACTCTGTGCCACTTTATGGGTGAATAAAGTTTCTTCACTGATATTTAGAAAGTCTACAGGAGTGCAGTCCAATTTTCTTCCTATTTATATATATATATATATATATATATATATAGCAGAAATAATTGACTATAGACTTGTTATTGTTTAATAAACACTTTATTGTTCAAGTACAGCATATAGTCTTTTGAAGTTGCCATAATACAGCGCACACAGTTCAGGAAAGAGTTAGAGCAACAGGTAAAAAAAGAATAAATAGGCGGAGTCAGTTACGACTAGTTATTAATATTAATTATTAATATTAATCCAAAATATTTATAATTAATATTTCCTTTTACACTATACTTAAAGGGATATTACCATGGCAACACAGGATAAGGGAACAGTGTTTGATGAGCAGGGGCCTATTGGCTGGCAAATCATGAGAATAGAGATCTCCCCTTTAAATAGAACAGGAGTTGCACACGTGTCATACTTGGAAATCTCCAGTAATCCCATATAGTTGAATAGAGCAGCAGTGGAAATGTATAACTGCCATTACATTCAAATAGGGGAACATGGGAGCCCTGTTCAGTAGGAGACGCAGTGGACAGACCTCGACTGATCAGACCCCCTTAAGGACTGTGCAATTTTCCATTTTTGCATTTGTGTTTTTACACCTGTTCTTCCCAGAGCCAGGGGCATGGCTGTAGAGGAAGTAGGGGAAGCGGCTGCTTTGGGGCCTGAACTCAGAAGAGTCCCGCCCAGGACTAAATGATTTTATTGTCGGGGCCCGCTCAACAGTATTATACAAAGACATTATATACAGTGACACTGTAAGAAACAGACAAAGCGGCTGCTTGTCCGGCCCTACCAACACAACAGACCACTGCGTGCGGCACCGGGACATCAAGATGCAGCCTATACATCTATTCTGGCCAGCATTATCATCATGTTGCTGACCCAGATAAGGGAAGTAATCTTGAATTGTTGCACCTTTTTCCAGACATTGGTTTCGACTACATCAGTGTTTTGATATATTGTTATGAAACGCCTGTAGCCGCTAATTTGGTCTTTGCTATATCATGCAATATTGATCTATATGCCAGTTTTTTCACTCCCCTGTGGGTCCTTTTACATCCTTTGGGTGTGAAGAAAACTATCTTTGGCATATTCTGCAATATGAGAGTTGAACTTCATACTATGTATTGTTGATAGGTACGTCAACTACTCCCCTGCCGGTCATATTATATCTCATTTATATCTTGTGTATGTGAGGGGTAATTAACGTTGGTATAATTTGCAAGTTGGTCATTGAATTTGTGATCCAGCAGATTGAGTTAATCAATCTGATGGATGGTGCTTGTGATAATCTAAGACACCATCGTTGTTAAGTTGGTCCCCTGATGATCTGCAACCCATTGCATAGTTGCAGTGAAACGCGTTGGGATTTTGAATATCAGTAAGGGACCGTTATATTTGGTCCCTATAAAATAATATCTTGTGAGTCTGTTGGACGAAACACACTATATTTGACCTTTTACAGACTGTGTTTGACTTTTTGCACTTGTATATAGGTGGTGGGTACTATTCTGTGTCAGGGCCTTATTAGGGACACGGGATCGCCCCTATTGGGGCGGCTATTCCGTTTATAGGCAGGGTCGACAGTGTGTAGTGGACAGACTAGGGTTATTTATTTCCCTCCACCGCCACCTCCCCTCCCTACTCGGATTGGAGACCTTGTATCATATTGTCTCATTTTTTTAAAAGTTGAAATAAAAGCTATATTTTTGAGATAATCTCCCGGTGACAAACCGGCTGCTGGGCCTTGTCTGAGAGCGATCTTGATTAACCACTGGAGTGGGGGTTGCATGGGAGGAGGGAGTTGCGAAGACATTTCTGGGTGGGTGCCCCATTCAATAATTTGCTGTGGGGCCAAGTCATTTCTAGTTAGCCACTGCCCATAGCCATAACTTATTTTCCATTCACATAGCTGTATAAAGACTTCTTTTTTGCGCCACAAGTTGGATTTTCTAATGATACCTTGTTATACTGCATACAATGTATTGGGAAGCTAGAAAAAAATCCGAATGGCATGTAATTGGAAAAAAACACAATTCCACAATAGTTTTATGAGTTTACTTTTTATGGCATCCCCTTTGTGGTAAGACTGACTCACCTGTTACCTTCATTCTGTGTTTTGATCTTTAAAAAAAAACTTTATAAAAATATTTTTTTCTTTGCATCGCCACATTCTGACTACCATAATTTTTTATGGTAGTCAATTTTTTTCTTTATAATTATGTTGATGGAGCTGTTTGAGGGCTCATTTTTTGTGGGGTGTTCACTGTGTGGAATGTGGTTACGCCTATGAATTTTTAAATTTATTTTTTATATGCAGAAGGCGCTTTCTTACGGCAGTGCCACGCCATGCAAAATGTCAGGATCGCCTGTGCCTGCGGTAGTGAGTGTATATGCTCCTGCATCACTGTGATCAGCTGACATCAGTCCCGGTGAGTTCACTGCACATGCTGTGAGAACTTGAAGCTGAGGTCTATGCACTTCTTTGCTCACTGTGCATGTCGGATCGCGGCATGCACAGGAGGTCTTCTTCACCTACGTGAGATTTCGCATAGCCAGGTGTTGATCTAAGAAAGCCAAGGAGGGGTCTGTCATAGGGAGGGGGTGGTTTATGAGACTGAGATGGGTGGGATAGCGGAGAATGACTCAGAGACTAGACTCATACAGAGTAACAATCCAATGACTCCCAGAGCTACCAGTTGATGATGTCAGGTACATTTTTTAAGATAATTTTAAACACAAATGCACTACTATGAATCCTGACGAAATCTAGTTTCCGAATGATATGACCACAAACAGTAGGAATATGTAAATAGCTTTATTTGTCAATTCTGATGACAGGTCACCTTTAGGAGGTCACCTTGAAACATGTATGAACAGTGATGTACATAGAAAAGTATGTGGAGGGTCCCACTGTGAAGATCAATATGTCCCCCCTGGCTTTTAGCATAGGCAGAATAGTGAGGCAAGTTGCGTATATTACCCTCTACAAGCCCTGTTCATGATACTTTGGCCAATTTCTCAACCCTATGTTCAGCAGACAATGTACAGTACTTTCCCTCGAAATGGTCAGTTCTGAACACGTATTCTGCATCTTGAAGGAAAAATGATAGGACCAGTCAGGACAGAGAGCCCCATAGAAGCTGCTTGATTTGCCTCTATGAAACGTGCAATTTAATATGTTCCTTTAAGTAATTATGCAATATTTACTGGAACACTTGTAATAAAAATGTAATTTTAGAAGGAAACAATTCTTACGCAGCTGACTTCCTGTTTATCGTTTTTTGAAGGACCCTTATTGGAGATAATTATACAACAAGACACAATAGAGTACAATATCAACAATCAAAATTACATACACGGTGGAATGATTCATAATGTTTCCATGTGAGAACTGAAGACAATCATTCTCTGCTTTATTTACCTCTAAGTGACCAAGCCTGTTTGGGCCTTAATGACCAAGCCCAGATTGTGGAAATTTGGCATTTGTCTTTTTAGCAAAGAATAACTACGTAAAGGTTTTGAGCTTGCAAGTAATTCTGACATTGTTTTGTTGTCACATACTGTTCTTTACTTTAGGTGGAAAAATTAAACCGATACAATTTGCGTATATTTATTTAAAAAATGCAAAAATCTATGAAAATTTGTAAAAGCTGTAATTTTTCCTATTTTTAACTGCAATGTTTCAAATATATACATAAATACTACTCAATATTTTTATCAGAAATATATTTTCATATCTTTATTTTGGCTGCACTTTCAAAAAAACTTTTACCTTTTTTAAATTTAGAAGACTTATCATTTTAATATCACTTTTAACATTTTTGAGGTACATATTTGTTTTCCGGCTCCAAGACAAGTTTGCAGAGGCTTATAAGTGTCAAAATAATATCACCACCCCAAAAGTGACAAACATTTTGAAAACTAGACCCTTTAAGATATTTATCTAGGGGTGTAGTGAGTTTTTGACCCCCTATTTTTGGCAGAAATTAATGCTAAGCAGGTGAAAAAAAACAATTTTCATTTTTTACACAAAAGTGTCAATTTAAAGACAGTATTTTTTTATACAGAGCACATGAAAATGAAGGAATACACACCACAATACATCACCCCATTTCTCCTGTCTTCATAAATATCCCCATTGTAGCTCTAATGTTATGTCTTGATAGATACTTATGTCTTGATGGCAGGGCCAAAACATAAAGGAGCTCCCAGTGGCCTTCTGAAAATAAATTGAAAATGTTTCAGGGGGGCCTCATTGCACACTTGTAATGGCATTGAGCTGCAAAATTATGAAAACCCCACAGTTTTTTATGTGTTTTTGCATGTATATGACCTTACATTATAGGTGCCTGTTAAGATTACAAGTAAAATACTTAAATATTACTTTATTATAAATATATTCCCAAATACCTTTCATTAGTTAGAATGATTTGTTTTGTCTGCAGCGCAATCATTAGGAGAAATAAAATGGCGGCCATCCTCTTAGTACACACAAAACCTGTCAGAACATTGAACTAAAGAGCTGCCTTATCCTTATCTCCCACTTGTCAGGGATTGTGATCCGGAATACAGCTGATAAGATCTTCAGCTGAATCTCTGTAGGAATAGAGTTCATGAGGATAAAGCTGAAGTACGGAGAGGACGAATGGCTGGGGATGTGGGTAAGGAGCAGCACTTGTATGCAGTCTTGTATACATTACCACAGCCCCACATTACCACAGCCTGTCCTATCTGTATTCTCTGAACTTCATGTCTCTTCATGAACTCCATTCCTACAGAAATTCAGCGTAAGATCTTGTCAGCTGTTTTCAGGATCATAATCCCTGACAAGCAGAGCAAAGAGGAGGATGAGGCAGGTCTTTAGCTCAATGTTCTGAAAACTTGTCCTGCTGTGTGATAAGGACAGGTTTTGTGTGTACTAATAGGGCAGCAGCCATTTTACTTTCCCTGATGATTGCTCCCCAGACAAAAATGAACCATTATAACTATCAAAAGGTATTTGGCAATATATTTATAATAAACCAATAGATAAGTATTTTCAGTATCTTTTAATTTTACTGGAGAACTCCCTTAAGGCCTTGTCTGCACTAAGATATTTGGTTGTACAACAATTTCATTTTAACTGATTTGATCAAGAGACAGTAGCAGTCCATATGATTGCACGGAATTAAAAGTTAGCAGTTAAAATCAATAATTTCTCCCACAAAAAGACTCGCTGGCACTGCTGATAGATCTGTATATATTTCAGGGGGGGTGGGGGTGTGTGATCTGTATGGCTCCGTAGGTGAAAAGGGGACACCGCTGGTCTTGATGGCACCACCAGTCCCAAACTTGATACTCAAAGCTGTAGAGATTGACAGCTTAAAAAAAAAAAGTTAATGCATTTGGATCCATTTATCTCAAGAGAACATACTTCTAAAGATAGCAGACATTTTTGTCCCCACTAATCAGGCTATTAGACCTCTGTATGCAAATGTAAATTTGGTTTGATCTGAATATAAAAAACAGCTATTTCCTGGCTGCAGAAAGCCTTTATAGTGGTATAGAACACTGTGCCTTGCAATAACACGCATAGGGAGTCTGATTTGGTAGTGAAATAATACTGTGAGTCCCTATGACATGCAGATGACCAGCGTCACTTTTAGAATCACTGCACACTTCACTTATTTGGGCAGTCACGGGGCCAAAACTGACCAAATAAATCAAGTATGAACTTAGCCTTACAGGTCAATGTTAGTGTCAAGAAGAAGCGCACTCCTTTTAGGCCTTATTCACACATCCGCAAGTGTTTTGCGGATCCTCGGAGCCGCGGATCCGCAAAACACGGACACACCGGCAATGTGCATTCCGCATTTTTGCGGACCGCACATTGCCCGAACTCCATAGAAAATGCCTCTTCTTGTCCGCAATTGCGGACAAGAATAGGACATGCTCTATTTTTTTTGCGGAGCCGCGGACCGGAAGATCGGCGGCGCGCTCCGCAAAATCGGATGCGGAGAGCACAGTGTGTGCTCTCCGCATCGTTCCCGGCCCCATTCACAGTCAATGGGTCCGCATGTATTCCGCAAAATTGCGGAATACATGCGGACTACATTGCGGATGTGTGAATAGGGCCTTACACTGTCGTCAGCTGATTCCACATAGATGTAAACAGAACCTGTTCTATTAAATAGTAATGAGTGGCAGGGGTAATATTCGAATTTGCGATATTTCGCTAATATTTGGTAGAATATTCGTCATATATTCTCGAATTGGAGATTATTTTCTTGATTGCGAAAAATCGGCAATGTAATATTCGGGTAATGCGCGCAAAATACAGGCGTGGGTCACTATAGCTATATTTTTCAAGCTGCTAGAAGTTTCCTGAGACTGGAGAAAATGGCTGGCACGGCAGAAGATTACAATAGCAGATAGAATGCTCCAATATATTTGCAATTGCAAAATCGGCACTAATGATGCAAATATTTTGGCGCAATTTATGTATGTAGCATGTATGTAAAGATAGCAGAACCTATCATCTACACCAGGCATGCTCAACCTGCGGCCCTCCAGCTGCTACAAAACTAGAACTTCCAGCATGCCCAAACAGCCTACAGCTATCAGCCTACAGCAGGGCATTGTGGGAGTTGTAGTTTTACAACAGCTGGAGGGCCGCAGGTTGAGCATGCCTTATCTACACTATATCACTACCTAACCTACACTGACTATCTCCCACTAACTATCTATATCATATATATAAGCTACTAACTAACTAACTAACTAACTAACTAACTAACTACCTATCTAGTGTCATGAGACAGGACAGCAAAGAGCACAGCAATTACACTGCTGTCTCTCTCAGATCTGCAAAATACTGCATACAGTGGCTGCTGAGGAGTTTCTTATATACTAAAGGGGTAGGCAACTTTCCTATTGGTTGGTAGGGATGTTGCTAAGCTCAGACAAAGACATTGCAGCCTTCTTATTGGCCCACAAGCAAGAAGGGAGGTTACTGATTTAAAAAAAATCTAGAATATTTGAAATTCTGTATATATATCACCATTTTCTAAATATTCACAAATTCTTGAAGTGCCGATATTCGTGATTAATATTCGCTATTCGAATATTCGTGCCCAACACTACTATTAAACGCTTATAAAAGTAGAGCCACCTCAGACAGAGTGGAGAGGGTGTCAGCAGTAAGTTTGTGTTGACATGACTGATTATTTTGCCCTTCCTCTGATCCGTCAGAACAATAACCCCCAAAAAACGGATCCTGTATGTTGAGCATTTGCCTTCACTCAGTCAGCATTTGGTCAGTAATCCATCAGTATTGCTAATGCCCAAAAAAAACAGGATTGGATCCAAATGTTTTGTACCCAATCCTGCTTTTGGCTACCAAATCACAAGCCGATTCTGATGGGATTATACAGGCCTTACAGCTGCGTGTGGAGGTGGCAGCAGCAACATCTGGAGGAGGCCATCAGGGTGGCGCAATCACAGAGTGTGGAGGTGGCGGAAGCAGCATCAGGAGGAGGCCACAGGGTGGCACAATGACAGAGTGTGGACGTGGCAGCAGCAACATCAGAAGGCCACAGAGTGGCACAATGACTGTGACCTCCTGATGCTGCCGCTACCTCCAGACACTGAGTGGCATAATTACAGAGTGTAGAGGTGATGGCAGCATCAGGAGGTCACAGAGTGGCACAATGACTGTGGCCTCCTGATGCTGCCGCTACCTCCAGACACTGAGTGGCACAATGACAGAGTGTGGAGGTGGCGGCAGCATCAGGAGGAGGCCACAGAGTGGAATGACAACATAGTGTGGAGATGGCAGCAGCAACATCAGGAGGCCACAGAGTGGTACAATGACAGAGTGTGGAGGTGGTGGCAGCAGCATCAGGAGGAGGCCACAGAGAGGCGAGACGACAGAGTGTAGAGGTAGATGGCAATAACAGTACCCGCTGACGAAGGTGGGTATAAGATAGAGCACTTGGCATCAGATGTGTGGCATCAGGCGGATGGCAGCATCAGAATACTAGCTGAGGCAGGTAGCCAGAATAAACCGTTCTCTTTTGTCAAGGATTGGGTGAGGCAGCATGGATGATCTAATCTGATGCATCAGACATTGGTGGGTGGAAATCCTGGCTAATCCACGTCTGATTCCTCTTGACTAAGGAAAGTCTCTCCACATTTTGGGTGGACAGGTGAGTTCTTCTTGGGGTAACTATGGCCCCCGCCACATTAAACCCCCTCTCTGATGCCACACTACTGGCCAGGCAGGACAACTTTTAGAGGGCAAACTCTACTAGTTGCAGCACAAATCCAGTTTGGTGGCCTAGTCCAGCGGATCTTCAATGTGGGGAGGCAGGATGCTGTTCAAGCATGCCACCACCTGCTGATTTAGGTCCTGCTCCAGGTCTAGCTGCTGCTGCTAGTGAGTACTTTTTTCTAGAGATGAGCGAACACCTGGATGTTCGGGTTCGAGAGGTTCGGCCGAACTTCCGGAAAATTTCCGGGTTCGTGATCCGAACTCAACCCGAACTTCATCCCGAACCCGAACCCCATAGAAGTCAATGGGGACCCGAACTTTTGGGCACTAAAAAGGCTGTAAAAGACACCCAGAGGGATAATATACCGCAATAAACGCATTGCGATTACAACTTTGAGCTAACGATCACCATGGGAACGCCTCGTCCAGTAGAATGTACTGTCGGATCTGAGAATTAAGTTGAAATCGCAATGCGATTCTTATATATTTGCTTAATCGCATTGCGATTTCAACTTAGCATTGCTAAATAATTCCATCCATATCGTTAACTTACTGAGTCAGTAAGTTAACGAATATGGATGGAATTATTTAGCAATGCTAAGTTGAAACGGCAATGCGATTAAGCAGATATATAATAGTCGCATTGCGATTTCAACTTAATTCTCACATCCGACAGTACATTCTACTGGAGGAGGCGTTCCCATGGTGATCAGTAGCTCAAAGTTGTAATCGCAATGCGATTAAGCAATACATAAGAATCGCATTGCGATTCCAACTTTAGTACTCAACTTTTAAAATCGTACACCACTTTAAGTTCCAAAGTTGCAATCGCGTTCGAATAGAACTTAAAGCTGTCTCTTAGTCAGTTTTAGTATTGGTGTGCTGTAATAGAAGTTACATTCGATACCGAATATAACTTAGAGCAATACAGTCAACTTTACACTGTTAGTTTTATTATCGCGATAATACAACTATTCAAGAATCGTGTACGTGCGTCTGTACGTGTGTGCGTTACCTCGGACACTATTCTATTTTGCCAGCCACAGCTGAAACCACTGATTTATGGTATTGCTATTTTGGCAATTGAATTTAACCCCAGAAAATAATCTATCCTTTGCCAGACAGCAGACAGTATTATACTTGTCTAGCCAAAGCTGGAACACCAGATTTAGGGGATTGGTATTTGGGCAATTGTATTTAACCCCTTAATAAAATATAGAAATTTCTTTCCTGAGTTTCTAGGGGTGACAATTAGCACAGGCAAGCCCCTGATGTAGGATATTGCAAAAAAAACAAAAACTAGTATTGATGGATTGATGGACTTGGTGGCAGCTTCTTCTGGCGCACCACAAGTCACAAAATGGCCGCCGATCAACCCAGAAAATAAGTGACAGAAATACGCTCTGTGCAGCCTAAAAACCAGCGAGCAAGTAACTAGCAGAAGTTCAATGATTCTCAGCTGTAAATTGATCCGTTCATTAGGTGCTGTTGCTGACTTTAACCTGCCTAATCTCGCCCTGACATAAGCTGCGTCCTCTCCCTACACTAATCAGAGCAGTGTGACGTGCGGCGCTACGTGACTCCAGCTTAAATAGAGGCTGGGTCACATGCTGCACTTGGCCAATCACAGCCATGCCATTAGTAGGCATGGCTGTGATGGGCTCTTAGGGCAAGAAGTAAAATGCTAACTGATTGGCTGCTGTGCAGCCCTTCAGAAAGCAGGAAGAAATCGACGAACACCGGACCCGAACCCGAACTTTTTTGAAAATGTCTATTATCGAACTGTTCACTCAACACTACTTTTTTCACTATGAGGGTGAAGAAAGCTGCTCATCAGTGACTTTAGATTTAGGCTGCTGCTCATAGAGCTGGTACTGCTCCTGCCACCCCACCCTAGCAGCTATGGCAGTAGAACTCACGTGCCGAGGGCCCACCCCAGTCGGACCTGCGAGAAGATGGACAATGGCACAGATAGGCAGCGGCCAACTGACTACATATGATGTCTCTATAGTAGTTAAGTTTGTCCTCCCTCTCAGCAGGTGTAAAATTGGCCCCCATTTTGGACCGGTAGCGAGGGTCCAACAAGATGGATAGCCAGAAGTCCGAATGTTGAATGCTGACAATTCGGCTGTCACTTCACTACACAAGCAAGTGAGTATGCATCAGGCCATTTGTGCAAGTGACTCGGAGGGACTCCTTGCCTCCATCTCCACTGCATACTGCCATTGTGGGTCGGGGTCCACTGCCTCGCCTTCTTCATCGCCCTGTAGCACCTCTGGCTGCTCCTGCTCCTCCTCTCCTGTCACCTCTGTAGAAAAACCACCCATTTTGCTACACATTGATTGTGCTCCAATGTCTTACTCCTACTCCAGTTCAGCCCCCACAGGGCTCATGTGGCCGTGAGATCTAGCCGCCACGTCTCCAGTCCCGTGACCAGCCAGATTTACCAGCATCTGTTCCAGGACATGAAGCAGTGGAATGACATTGTTCATCCCATTGTCCTGGCGACTGACAAATAACGTGGCATCCTCAAAGGGCCTGAGCAACCGGCAGGTGTCACGCATGAGCTACCACTGGCTTACATCGAAGTTACACAGGGGATTACTCCCTTCCGCTTGGATCATTAAGAAATCGCTGATGGCCTTTCTCTGTTCGTGTAGTCAGTCTAACATATGGAGGGTGGAATTCCAACAGGTGGAAACATCGCATATCAGCCTATGTTGGTGGATGCAATTCTGACGCTGCAGCTCAAGGAGGTTGTTCTTTGTGGTGTACATGTGGCTGAAGTGCATGCAAAGTTTCCTGGCCATTTTTAGGATGTCTTGCAGAAGTCATGGCAATGTTGAGGCAGACACCGACAGACTTAATGACTGGCCCACCTTCTGTTCTACATGTGTGTGCTTGGCTGGTACTGCCTTTTTGGCAAATAAGTGACTCTCCACCTCAGCTCGGCACAAGCCATAATTTCTCTGAAAGGTGCAGAGTCCACCACTTGGAAAGGGAGCGACTGCAGCACCAGCAACTTGTACGGGAGAACATTCAGCTTCTGCACAGTTCGATGCGTTCACACATACTGTTGTCTCTTGGCAATCGATTCGGTGATCGATTGCTGACAGAATGACTGACAACATAATAGGAAGACTCCAGTCGGGAACCCTACTTCCAGTCGCGGAAACAACACTCTGTGTGCCACAACATTTTTACTTCTACTAGAATGACTGACAAGGCGTAGGAGCAGGAGTATCAGGAGCATCAGCAGATGGTGAGAAGAACAGACAGCTCCCTTCACCTGAGGTGGTGGAGCCTTGACTGCCTGAAATCGGGTGTGTGCCACTGGGTGATGCAGCGGTTGCTTCGGCAGGCTGGACCACCACATCAGAGCCACAGTTCTCCCAGGCCACTTTATGGTGACACTGCATATGTTGACGCAGGGCAGTGGTGCCAACACTGGCACCCTGGCCACGTTTCACCTTCTTCCCACATATTCAACATATGGACATGTTCACGTCCTCCGGCGGCTTAACAAAAAACTGCCACACCGCTGAGTAGGTGATTTTGCCACCAACACTCCGCACTGACTGACTGCTACCGCCGCTGCCTCCTTGAACCCATGCATTGCTACTTTCCGGGCAGGTAGGCTCCTGCTAAGCAGGTGGTCTACCCTGGGCATGTTTTACTCCTGACCTCTCACTGCTGCCACCCTGCTGACTCCCGGCCACGCTAGCAACTTGCTGGCTCCGCAGCTGGGCAAGCTGCAACCCTCTTTCTCCGATGATGATGAAGCCCCTTCGTCACCTGGCTCCCAAGTGCGATCACCTACATCATCATCATCGAGTACTTTCTGCACGTCACTGATGTCCTCCTCAACAGTCTCTGGGTCACTAGCCTGACCGCTTGCAACACCATCTCACATGCCACTCTCCTCATCAGTACTTGCCCGCCTAGTGGAGGAAGCGGCGGATATCTCCTCCAGATCTTGGCTGGGCAGTAGCTGCTGACTGTCCTCTAGTAGCTCGTCCTAGCTGAAAAGTGGAGCCGAGCCCACAGCATATAATACTTCTCTGGCTGAGGGAACAGAAAAGGACAGAGGCATGTTGAGGAGACAGGTGAGGGCACAGGGCCTGCTCCCGGGCCATGTTAACTAAGCGTCGTGTCAGAGTAACCCACCGACTCTAGGCTGCGACCCCTGCTGCCACGTCCCCTTACTCTGCTGTGACCCCTGCTTGAGCCAGAAACATTTACGCATCTGCCACTCCCCTGTGCAGGGCCTGACGCTTTTCTGTATGACATACTGTTAGATCAAATAATCCAATGTTAGATGAAATATTTTTTATTTCGCCACTAATACAAGGCAAATAGGGCTTCAGGATAAATCACTGCACTGCAGAATGTCAGTTAGGCCCAAATTGTGTTCTACTTTTACACAACAGGCTTTTCAACAGATATATGCAACATTGAACAGCGAATATATTTTTATTTCACCCCTAATACACGGCAAATTGGGCTTCACAATATATCACTGCACCGCAGAACGTCAATTAGGCCCAAATTTTGTTCTACTTTTACACAACAGGCTCTTCAACAGAGAAGTACAACGCTGGACGGCGAATATGTTTTTATCTCGCCACTAATACACTGCAAACACGGCTTCAGAATATATCACTGCACCGCAGAACGTCAATTTGGCCCACATTTTTTTCTACTTTTACACAACAGGCTTTTCAACAGATATATGCAACGTTGGATGGCAAATATATTTTTATTTTGCCACTAATACATGGCAAACAGGGCTTCAGCATATATCATTGCACCGCAGAATGTCAATTAGGCCCAAATTTTTTCTACTTTTACACAACAGGCTTTTTAACAGAGAAGTATAACGCTGGACGGCGAATATATTTTTATTTCACCACTAATACACTGCAAACAGGGCTTCACAATATATCACTGCACCGCAGATGGTCAATTAGTCCCACATTTTTTTCTACTTTTACACAACAGGCTTTTCAACAGATATATGCAACGCTGGACAGGGAATACATTTTTATTTCGCCACTAATACAATGCAAATTGGGCTTCAGAATATATCACTGCACCAAAGAATGTCAATTAGGCCCAAATTTTGTTCTACTTTTACAGAACAGGCTTTTTAACAGAGAAGCATAATGCTGGATGGCAAATATATTTTTATTTTGCCACTAATACACTGCAAGCAGGGCTTCACAATATATCCCTGCACTGCAGATCGTCAATTAGTCCCACATTTTTTTCTACTTTTACACAACAGGCTTTTCAACAGATATATGCAACGCTGGACGGTGAATATATTTTTATTTCGCCACTAATAAACTGCAAACAGGGCTTTAGAATATATCACTGCACTGCAGAATGCCAATTAGGCCCACATTTTTTCATTCAAGCCTGGCCATGTGGTGTGCAGTAAGGGGCGAAATTTCGTAGCATCCCTTGCCTGTCACATGCTGAATTTGGTGGTGCAGAAGTTCATTCACAACTACCCCGACATGTCAGAGCTGCTGCATAAAGTGCGGGCCGTCTGTGCGCGCTTCCGGCGTTCACATCCTGCCGCTGCTCGCCTGTCAGCGCTACAGCGGAACTTCGGCCTTCCCGCTCACCGCCTAATATGCGACGTGCCCACCCGGTGGAACTCCACCTTGCACATGCTGGAGAGACTGTGCGAGCAGCAGCAGGCCATAGTGGAGTTTCAGCTGCAGCGCGCACGGGTCAGTCGCACTGCGGAACAGCACCACTTCACCACCAATGATTGGGCCTCCATGCGAGACCTTTGTGCCCTGTTTAGAGTATGCCACCAACATGGCCAGTGGAGATGCCACTGTTATCAGCGTGACAATACCAATTCTATGTCTTCTAGAGAAAACGCTTAGGGCGATGATGGAAGAGGAGGTGGCCCAGGAGGAGGAGGAGGATGAGGGTTCATTTTTAGCACTTTCAGGCCAGTCTGTTAGAAGTGGCTCAGAGGGAGGTTTTTTGCAACAGCAGAGGGCAGGTACAAATGTGGCCAGCCAGGGACCACTACTGGAGGACGAGGAGGATGAGGAGGAGGTGGGGGAGGATGAGGATGAAGCAGGTTCACAGCGGGGTGGCACCCAGCACAGCGCAGGCACATCCCTGGTGCGTGGCTGGGGGGATACAGAGGATGATGACGATACGCCTCCCACAGAGGACAGCTTGTCCTTACCTCTGGGGAGCCTGGCACACATGAGCGATTACATGCTGCAGTGCCTGCGCAACGACAGCAGAGTTGCCCACATTTTAACGTGTGCTGACTACTGGGTGGCCACCCTGCTGGATCCACGGTACAAAGACAATGTGCCCACTTTACTTCATGCACTGGAGCGTGATAGGAAGATGCGCGAGTACAAGCGCACGCTGGTAGACGCGCTCCTGAGAGCATTCCCAACTGTCACAAGGGAACAGGTGGAAGGCCAAGGCAGAGGAGGAGCTAGAGGTCGCCCACGCAGCAGTGTCACGGCCAGCTCCTCTGAGGGCAGGGTAAGCATGGCAGAAATGTGGAAAAGTTTTGTCTCCACGCCACAGCTAACTGCCCCACCACCTGATACGGAACGTGTTAGCAGGAGGCAACATTTCACTAACATGGTTAAACAGTACGTCTGCACACAACTCCACGTACTGACGGATGGTTCGGCCCCATTCAACTTCTGGGTTTCCAAATTGTCCACGTGGCCAGAATTAGCATGTTATGCCTTGGAGGTGCTGTCCTGCCCGGCGGCCAACGTTTTATCTGAACGTGTATTCAGCACGGCAGGGGGCGTCATTACTGACAAACGCAGCCGCCTGTCCGCAGCCAACGTGGACAAGCTGAACCAGGCATGGATCCCACAGGACCTGACCCTCCCTTGTGCAGAGTAGTCCTTAAAAACTGCCTTAAACCATGTTGTCTTGTACTCCTGGCCACTTCTTCATTGAAAAATCAATTTTTGAAATTAAGTAGGATCTTGGGGTGCAACCCAGAGTTGAATGAACCTTCCCTCTGTCTGGGTGCCAGGTGATATGAATGTTATACTTGTGCTGTCTGACATGTCTCCTTTGTGTGGGTGCAGGGGGCCAAAGTCACTGAAAGCGGCCTTCTCCTGTGGTGGGTGATCGAAATGCCTGATTCTCTGCTGTGGGACCTCTCTCCTCTTTCTGGGTGCAGGGGTCAAAGAAACAAAAGGTGGCCTACTCCTGTGGTGGTTGACATGATGCCTGATTCTCTGCTGTGGGACCTCTCTCCTCCGTGTGGCTGCAGGGGTCAAGGTCTCTAAAAGTGCCCTTCTCCTGTGGTGGTTGATGTAAAACTGATGCTTGTGCTATCTGACCTGTCTCCTCTGTGTCTGTGCTAAGGCCTAAGTCACTGAAAGCGGCCTTCTCCTGTGCTGGCTGATATAAATGCCTGAATCTCTGCTGTGGGACCTCTCTCCTCCGTGTGGCTGCAGGGGTCAAAGTCTCTAAAAGTGGCCTTCTCTGGTGCTGGGTGATGTAAAACTGATGCTTGTGCCATCTGACATGGTTGCCGGGGTCCCATTAAATGATGGCCTACTCCTGTGGTGGGTGATCTAAATGCCTGATTCTCTGCTGTGAAACCTCTCTCCTCCGTCTGGGTGCAGGGGTCAAAGTCTCTCAAAGTCGCCTTCTCCTGTGCTGGGTGATATAAAACTGATGCTTGTGCCATCTGACATGGTAGCCAGGGTCCCATTAAATGATGGCCTACTCCTGTGGTGGGTGATCTAAATGCCCGATTCTCTGCTGTGAAAACCTATCTCCTCCATCTGGGTGCAGGGGTCAAAGTCTCTAAAAGTGGCCTTCTCTTGTGCTGGGTGATGTAAAACTGATGCTTGTACCATCTGACATGGTTGCCGGGGTCCCATTAAATGATGGCCTACTCCTGTGGTGGGTGATCTAAATGCCTGATTCTCTGCTGTGAAAACCTCTCTCCTCCGTCTGGGTGCAGGGGTCAAAGTCTCTAAAAGTGGCCTTCTCTTGTGCTGGGTGATGTAAAACTGATGCTTGTGCCATCTGACATGGTTGCCGGGGTCCCATTAAATGGTGGCCTACTCCTGTGGTGGGTGATCTAAATGCCTGGTTCTCTGCTGTGAAAACCTCTCTCCTTCGTCTGGGTGCAGGGGTCAAAGTCTCTAAAAGTGGCCTTCTCTTGTGCTGGGTGATGTAAAACTGATGCTTGTACCATCTGACATGGTTGCCGGGGTCCCATTAAATGATGGCCTACTCCTGTGGTGGGTGATCTAAATGCCTGATTCTCTGCTGTGAAAACCTCTCCTCCGTCTGGGTGCAGGGGTCAAAGTCTCTAAAAGTGGCCTTCTCTTGTGCTGGGTGATGTAAAACTGATGCTTGTACCATCTGACATGGGTGCAGGGGTCAAATTAACTAAATGGTGGCCTACTCCTGTGGTGGGTGATATGAGGCGTTAATATGTGCTGTGAAAACCTCTCTCCTTCGTCTGGGTGCAGGGGTCAAAGTCTCTAAAAGTGGCCTTCTCTTGTGCTGGGTGATGTAAAACTGATGCTTTTACCATCTGACATGGGTGCAGGGGTCAAATTAACTAAATGGTGGCCTACTCCTGTGGTGGGTGATATGAGGCGTTAATATGTGCTGTGAAAACCTCTCTCCTTCGTCTGGGTGCAGGGGTCAAAGTCTCTAAAAGTGGCCTTCTCTTGTGCTGGGTGATGTAAAACTGATGCTTGTGCCATCTGACATGGTTGCCGGGGTCCCATTAAATGATGGCCTACTCCTGTGGTGGGTGATCTAAATGCCTGATTCTCTGCTGTGAAAACCTCTCTCCTCCGTCTGGGTGCAGGGGTCAAAGTCTCTAAAAGTGGCCTTCTCTGTGCTGGGTGATGTAAAACTGATGCTTGTGCCATCTGACATGGTTGCCGGGGTCCCATTAAATGGTGGCCTACTCCTGTGGTGGGTGATCTAAATGCCTGGTTCTCTGCTGTGAAAACCTCTCTCCTCCGTCTGGGTGCAGGGGTCAAAGTCTCTAAAAGTGGCCTTCTCTTGTGCTGGGTGATGTAAAACTGATGCTTGTACCATCTGACATGGTTGCCGGGGTCCCATTAAATGATGGCCTACTCCTGTGGTGGGTGATCTAAATGCCTGATTCTCTGCTGTGAAAACCTCTCTCCTCCGTCTGGGTGCAGGGGTCAAAGTCTCTAAAAGTGGCCTTCTCTTGTGCTGGGTGATGTAAAACTGATGCTTGTACCATCTGACATGGGTGCAGGGGTCAAATTAACTAAATGCTGGCCTACTCCTGTGGTGGGTGATATGAGGCGTTAATATGTGCTGTGAAAACCTCTCTCCTTCGTCTGGGTGCAGGGGTCAAAGTCTCTAAAAGTGGCCTTCTCTTGTGCTGGGTGATGTAAAACTGATGCTTGTGCCATCTGACATGGTTGCCGGGGTCCCATTAAATGATGGCCTACTCCTGTGGTGGGTGATCTAAATGCCTGATTCTCTGCTGTGAAAACCTCTCTCCTCCGTCTGGGTGCAGGGGTCAAAGTCTCTAAAAGTGGCCTTCTCTTGTGCTGGGTGATGTAAAACTGATGCTTGTGCCATCTGACATGGTTGCCGGGGTCCCATTAAATGATGGCCTACTCCTGTGGTGGGTGATCTAAATGCCTGATTCTCTGCTGTGAAACCTCTCTCCTCCGTCTGGGTGCAGGGGTCAAAGTCTCTCAAAGTCGCCTTCTCCTGTGCTGGGTGATGTAAAACTGATGCTTGTGCCATCTGACATGGTTGCTGGGGTCCCATTAAATGGTGGCCTACTCCTGTGGTGGGTGATCTAAATGCCTGATTCTCTGCTGTGAAACCTCTCTCCTCCGTCTGGGTGCAGGGGTCAAAGTCTCTAAAAGTGGCCTTCTCTTGTGCTGGGTGATGTAAAACTGATGCTTGTACCATCTGACATGGGTGCAGGGGTCAAATTAACTAAATGGTGGCCTACTCCTGTGGTGGGTGATATGATGCCTGAATATGTGCTGTGGGGCCTCTCTCCTCTTTCTGGATGCAGGGGTCAAAGTATCTAAAAGTGGCCTTCTCCTGTGCTGGATGGTATAAATGTAATGCTTGTGCTATCTGACATGTCTCCTCTGTCTGGGTGCTAAGGCCTAAGTCACTGAAAGTGGCCTTCTCCTGTGGTGGTTGATATGATGTAAGATTCTCTGCTGTGGGACCTCTCTACTTTGTCTGGATGCTGGGGTCGAAATAATAGTAAGCGACCTTCTCCATTGGTGGGTGATTTGAAGCCTGATTCTGTGCTATGGGACCTAACTCCAATTAATATTGGTTAATTTTTATTTATTTTATGTTAAGTCATCATTTCCCTATCTATCATTTGTTTGCAGGGGATTTAACTACATTTTGCTGCCTTTTGCAGCCCTCTAGCCCTTTCCGGGAGTCTTTTGCAGCCTTTTTAGTGCCCAAAAGTTCGGGTCCCCATTGACTTCTATGGGGTTGGGGTTCGGGATGAAGTTCGGGTTGAGTTCGGATCACGAACCCGGACATTTTCCGGAAGTTCGGCCGAACCTCTCGAACCCGAACATCCAGGTGTTCGCTCAACTCTAGTCACAAACTAATGTCATTGAATTATTTTCACTGCCAGCTATGCACTGCAGGCCGCAGGGGTACTTGACCGCCAAAAAAAGGGAATTTGTCCCCCTAGAATCTAACAGATGGATTTAATGAATAGATTTTCCCTGTCAGATATTCAGCACAGGGGTAGTTCACAGAAAAAAGTGGGAATATGATTACACAATGATTGCTTCTTGTACTGTTTCCTTGTTTTTGGTTGCTAGATGGTTTCTGGCATTACCCAACCTTCAACTCGAAAAAAGGACACGTAATAACATGTCTTGTACTGACATGTTTGGCTTTAATCATTATATGTTAATTTGTGGGGATTTATGCAATCTCTTTTTTTCTATCATTTTATAATTCAATAAAAACTTAATGATAAAGAAACAGGCAGCTGCACTAAATACATTTGAAGGTCTTTAGTGGACTGGACAGAGGTGTTTCGGAGACTATGTTTTGGAGGAAATGTGGCACAAAGAGCACCTACTGTGCTAGAAAGACCTGCTCTTAGAGTGATCAGAGGGTGAGCCTTGGATCAATTACCCAGAAGCTGGTGGGATGAAAGGCTTCTGTGAAGGAAGGACTGGGACAAGCTATAAGAAGTTGAACCACTGTGAGAGAGCCAAGCTTTCAGTGGGACCCATAAATAGAGAGTGACAAAGTGAATGCACAGTAAGGCGTTAGAAGCACAACTGGGTAATGCCACAGAACTTGTGCGTCTGATAGACAGGTGTGGGTGGGAACCAGGGGCTGCATTACTGTTCACTGAGAAACATGCCAGTTCAGGTATCAGTGGAGGTACTAAGTGAGAACTGGCTGCCTGAAGGTCTAGCCAAGTACCCCTAGAGATATTATTCAGATGTTAAGAAAAGGAGTTTTATTGTTGCTGTTGTTATGATTTGCATGTTTAACTGGACACTGTCATCAAAAGGGGTATTTTTTTAAGCAGAATACTCATAGAAATCAGATATTTTAAGAAGTTTTGGCTATTGTTCATTTTGGCAATAGTGTTGAGCGCGAATATTCGAATTGCAAATTTTAATCACGAATGTCACCACTTCGAGAATTTGCGAATATTTAGAATATAGTGCTATATATTCGTATTTGTGAATAGTGTTGACCGTGAGTATTCTAATCGAGAATTTATCGTGAATATCGGCACTTAGCAACATCCCTAGCAACCAATAGGAAAGTTGCCTACTCCTTAGTGTTGATCGTGAATATTCTAATTGCGAATTTTTATCGCGAATATATTACATTGCCGATTTTTTCAATCAAGTAAATAATCACTATCGCGAATTTGAATATTGCCTATGCTGCTCATCACTATAAATTGGCAATACTATGCATTTGAAATCTAAATACAAAGTTTTGTCCTGCTGTAGCAGTCAACACTAATGGTAAGACCTTCTATATAGCTAGCTACATAATATATTGTCAGTTTACAACTGCTATGAGAGAAATATGTTGTCTGAAAGGTAGTCACCAGGATAACAGCAGGTGTACAATTGAGATGAGAGTATGCCAGCTCTGTTCTTCTTTTCATAGGCTTAGATAAAGATGCCCACAGAAGAGCATTGCTTAGATTAGTGTAATGTGTGATGCTCTTATTGAATCACTACAGTGGGGGCTCTCTCTCACTGCAACATGGTGAAAAAGTCGATCAAGACTGCCTTATGTGCTAAAAGTCCACACAGAGAGGAAGTTAATAATCTGACCCGGAAATAGAATACATGCAGGGAATTAAGAAATTATATACAAAAAACTTTTCCCCTGGTTTTTTCTTCAATTAAAAAAATGAATTGAATACGCATATACGGTTGTTAATCTGTAACAAAAATGTTGTCATGAAAGTGTCCCAAAACCAAAAAGACTTAGTCAGATCACTTGGTGGTCCGTGGGCCATACTCTGATAGTGCTAAGTGTTTGGCTGCATACATGTTTATAATTCAGTAAAAGGTTGTGGCCTAATAGTTGCATGGACTGCATAGTTAATTCTTCAATAAATCTGATGTTACACAACTGTTCAAAGCATTGTGCCACTTAAAGTGACTGTATCAATCAAGCATGCTGTACCTCTGTGTGAAGCACGTAATAGACCCAAAAAATTCCTGGGCAGTATCACCCGCTTAGCTACTTTAAAGGGGTTGTCCCAAGAAAAATATTCTAAAGTTTTCAGAGCAGTACCTGGATCTGAATACTTTTATAATTGCATTTAATTAAAAGTTTTGTATGACCACTGAGTAATAAAACGCATCTTTGTAGCGCCACCTGCAGTTTGTTCTTTTTCTTATTTCTTTGTCCTGCTCACTGAGCTGGCCGCACATCCTTCATCCTTCCAACCCCTGCCACTGATTGAACAGTTTTTTTTTTACAACTGAAATAGCAGCAGGGGCAGAAAAAACAAGGAGCTCATTAATATTCAAGACTCATCGACATGGGCAGGAGCTGTTCAATGCATGATTTTAGCAAAATGAGTCAATTAAAGAAAGTGACCCGGCATTTTGCCATCACTAGTTTACGTTGGATTTAAGACACCATAAAATTGGTGACATATTTCCTTTAAGAAATCTATGTCCTCATTGTATCCCTGCAATCATATGTCTTGAATAGAAAACCTGTGTTATTTGAGCAGGTTCAAAAGAAAGAACATGGTCCCAGAAAGACTAATTCCTCTTGATCTTTTCTGCATATTGTAGAATTGTTTGGGATGTAATGTTCAGATATAATGACATTTTTAATGTAATCTCCATTATAATTTGAGTAATCCTGACTCCTTTAGTCATTCACTATGGAAATCAATCATATCGTTTAGTGCAATAACTTAGCATGAAATAGCTGTCACCAAGTCTATTCTATTTTCATATGGTCAATTAATTTGCATGGTGTTATGTTTTTAGCCTGACCATTGTAAGATTTAACTCTCCAGTTGCAGACTCACGTGAAAGCTTGGAGCTTGAAATTAATCAATTTTATTCACTTTGTTAAAGGCAAGTATGGTTTGCTCTTTCTAGCATACCATAGGTGGCATTATCAACAAATGTGCACACTAGCTATACAATATACAGCAGCTTCAATACATATTGAATTGTTTATTTTTTTTTAGCATTATGCTTTGTTGCAGTTTACAGAAACATCTAAATAACACTGTCTGGAATTTATTTTCACACTGCCCTTTAGCACCTCTCAAGGTCTTCCATGTTTAAGTATCGAGTGCAGTTAATGGTCAAGTATGTTCAAAGGCTCCAATGGCCATTATTATTTTTTTTTAAATTGGGCTTTCTAGCAATTTATCTCCTGCAGATGATGTGTTTGAAGTGGCAAACCCAGTTCTTATTTTTATAGCTCAAAATCTGCTGGGGTATGTGCAATTTCTTTTTATGTATATTCATATTTTTTGCAGATTTCTTTAAGATGCATTTGAAGCTTTGTGTGTCATTGTCACAGTTTTTTTACAACCGTATTGATATATGCTTTACCCATTAGGGCTTGTACACACAAGAGTCCCACTGTAAATTCAAATGCCATGTGAATTCTTAGTATGGAGCCTCATGGTCTCCATGAGCTACTGAACAGACTTCACTGGACTTAAAAGCTTTGTTTTCTATGAAGTGTGGCAGAAAAAATATCATGGAAATCATAGGGTGGTTTCTGGTTAAAAATATATAACTGATTAAGAAAAAATCTTTGACTAAGACATATAGGGTGTGTTACGTTGATGAAACACCTACAGTATATTAGTTTTTAAGCATATGGACATCTAAAGCAGCTCTCTAAGGACTGGGCACCAAATAGAAAAATAACCCAGATGTCAAATTGTTGGACCCCTGTGAACATTTAAAACAGGATGTACTCCAGTAAATATACTATGGTCGTCCTTTTCCTCATATACCTAGGATTGCCTTCTTCATCATTTCTTTATAAAGTTATGCTCTTTCAGTGGCTTGAGGCCATTATAGTCTCATTCCATGAGAAAAAATGTTGACATATTCCAAGATGGTCACAAAGAGTGACACATGGAGTTGCTGTATGACTCTGTGACCACGGCAATTCCGTGTTCATGAGGGATCATGTGCTATCTAGACTTCCTTGTGGGACAGGACAGCCCCAACTTGATGTTGAGGTCTGGCATAGGCTTCAGCAGAGGATCAAAGAAAGACAACAGGGGGTCTCAGTATCAGCAGAAAGTAGGCATTTAAATTTGGCAACAGCATATGAAGGGTGGCACTTTTTGAGAGTTTCTTCATGACATTTTTATACAACAAACATTCCAGTCAAAATGATTTAATGTAAAAACATTCCAGGGAATTATATAAACAAAGAGTTTCCAATAAATTAGCAATTCTAACGACTTCTGTTCAAAGTAAGACAGAGTTTAGTAGGGTCTTAACAATGCAAGGAATAGTCCAGGAGCCACAACACAATTCACAAAGCATTCCATTTCTCCTACCAAATTTACAGAACATTTGAGAGAATTATATAGCATTCCACTGACTATAGCTATAAAGATCAATCTGTACCTTCCATCTATATTTGGTTTGATACAGCAAGGATTTGTGCACATAAAGAAAAATATAAGAAATAATACATAAAGCATTTTAAAGATCTTACATGTCACATATCATACCCACCATAGACAATAATGTTATACTGCTAGGATACGGCATTACTTTCTCTTTTATGGTGGTCTAAGTATGGGGCCAATCAGCAATCCTCAGAATAAAGGGGCTGCAGTGTAATTTTGGGGAAGAGACTTAACACCAGTGTTATTTGACATCAATGTTTTGATTATATATTGAATTTTGTTTCTTTTTTAAAATAAAATTATTTTTTCCTGCCTTTTTTAATATAAGGCTACTTTCACACTTGCATTTTTGCTGGATCCGGCAGGGTTCAGCAAAAACGCTTCCATTACTGATAATTCAACCATCTGCATCCGTTATGAATTTATCCGGTTGCATTATCTTTAACATACCCAAGACGAATACGTCATGAACTCCATTGAAAGTCAATGGGGGACGGATCCATTTTCTATTGTGTCAGATTGGGACTTGCTTTGCATCCCAGGACAGAAAGCAAACCGCAGCATACTGTGGTTTGCTCTCCAGTATGAGAATGGAACGGAATGCATTTTGGAGCATTCCGCTCTGTTCAGTTACGCTTTGTCCCCAAGTTATTACTTCGCAAAGTCTCGTAAGGCTTTGCATAATAGCTTCAGAAATTGATTTATACTGTAAAAAAACATTTCTTGAACTCGAGTTCGGTTCCAAGTGGTACCTACTTTACACCATTTTGATAAATCTCCCCCAAAATCTGTAAAACAATGGTGTAATTGCAATTTTTTTTCTAATTCCAACATATTAATATATTTTTCCAATTTTCCAATATATATTATGGCATATTAAATGCTGCTATTAGAAAGTTAAATCTGTCGCAAATGAAAAAAAAACTAAAAAAAAGTTATGACTCTTGCTGTGAGGCAGTGAGGAAAAAAAATGAAAACTCTTTACGGTTCCAAGGAGTTAAGTTACACTTCTGGGAATATTACAGTAATTATTTACCAGCATATGTGACAAATAGACATTTCATGTCAGTTCAATAATATATGTCAGTCGATAATCTTTAGAATTTTATGCACTCGAAAAAAAAAATTCCTAATTTGCATCCTACAGAGTCCATCCATAAGTCTGAAGATGATGAGTGCAATGCCCCATGTGGTCACACAGGAAGGTGTTGATTTCTGAAATCTAGATATCACTGAGATCATTACACTGGAACTGTGGACTTGTTACTAGGAAAACATTCACTTTGTTCTGACATATTGGTAAGATGAATCTGAACATTTTACCACAGTGTTTATTACAAACTGTGCAGATGTGAAATACTTTCAATTAAATGTAAATGGTGATGATAGAACTTTATTATTTTAGGTATTCATATATAAAATAAAAGGTCCTATTTCCTAATACATAAAGGATGTACGGCATCATTTAGCTTTGAAAGCATTGCCTTTTTAAGGTTTATTTAAGTGTAAAGGATGTATTTTATGGGAAAACCATGTGTAAAGTAGTAGAAATGAAAAATCTATATAATTGCCGTAATGCTGTTTGATAATAGTTTTTTTTTTGTTCAGTTCAGCTGGTGTAAAATGATGCAAATAGTCTTATTAAGAGAACATGTTTTCCTGAGAAGTTTATCAATTTAAATAAATTTCCTCCTTATATAATTCCACATATGTTTTAGCTCTGGAAAGTATACGTATTTTGACCAGAAATCAGCAAGATCAATGCAATTTTCAAAAGTGTTTAATACACACATTTTTTCAAAGTTCACTTGCATGCACCTGGTGTGTGTCAGGACGGAATCAATTTGTTATAGTAGTAATCTTCACACCCAAGTCCTTCAGCATCCGCTTTCTATAAGCATTGAGTATTAACGGCATCCTAGGTACAGTAAACTATTGTATATATTTATATGGATTCTAGTAATAATAATAATAATAATCTTTACTTATATAACGCCAACATATTACACAGCAGTTTGCAATCATAGGTTTCATGTACAAATAGTCATAAACTACATAGCAACAAACACATCATCAATTAAAAAAAAGGAATGAGGGCCCCGCTCACAAGAGATTACAATCTATGAGGAGATAGGGGTGACAGAAGGTAACAAGTGATTGATTTGTACAATGGTCCAGCCATCTGAACACAATAGGGTTGTATATATACGTGAAGCTGCATGAGCCCATCACCAGCCAATATCTCTAGTGCTTCTGAGTGCACGGGGTGTAGAAGTTTGACGATAAATTGGGTTCACAAGAATGACTCTGAAGAGCAAAGAGTTAGATTAGGGAATGTGATAGAGCACCATAAAAATATATGTTTGTAGGGAGCATCTAAAACTGTGGATTTTGTTAATTAACCTAATTGCTTGGGGTATGCTTTCTAGAGAACTGGCGCAGCTCAGGAGAAGTCTTGAAGACCAGAGTGAGAGGTTCAGATTATGTGGGATGTTAGTCATAAATCATTTACCCTAGGTACACACCTAAGCCTTTTACAGCGCGTTCAAACGCGCTGTAAAACGCACAACATGTGAAAAGCCATGCTTCCCTATGGGCATGGTTCACATTTGGGCGTTTTACAGCGCGTTTGAACGCGCTGTAAAACGCCCAACGCCCAAACAAGTACATGAGCTTCTTTGGGGCGTTTTAACGTGCCTATGGACAATGTTGCCATAGGGGAGAATTACTGAATCGCGCGTATGGAGCGCGTTTCTTAGTTACAAAAACGCGCATCCAAAAACGCGCGTAAAACGTGCGTCATACGCGCGATTCAGAAACGCCTAGGTGTGTTCCCAGCCTTACAGAGTGTAGTGCAAAGGAGGGATCTCAAAGCAGAATTCACCCCTCACGTTGAAAAGACATAAATCTACAGTGAACATCCACCAAATTTGAGCAATAATTTGCAATGTGTTGAGGAGGTTTCTTAAAATCTCATCCACTTTGCTTGTAGTGTATTACCTTGAAGATTAGCAGAAGAGAAGTCCACAGATATTCACCAAATGCATTCATCCTTAGTGTTTCTACCTGTTAAATAAAGCAGGTCTTGATTAGGCTTGAGCGAATCAAGCTTTGGAACATAGACCTAAAGTTGATTAATTCAAAAACTTTGTTGTTAATGCTGTTTCTGTACAGCATTAAAATGTATTGGCTCTTTGTACTCAAACTTCGTCTTGGCCAAAGTTGCGTGAGACTTCGGCATTCCTATGTGACTATTTAAAAACATTTTAAAATAGGAATCCGAAGTGTGCTTTGGTACCAAGGCACCACCAGTACCAAAGCCCACTTTGGATTCCTATTTCAAAATGTTTTTAAATACACAGAAAGGAATACTGTACTCATTCACCGAAGTCTCACACACATTTGGTCGCGATGAAGTTGGCTACACGTAACCAGTACATTTTAATGCTGTACAGAAACAGCGTTATCAACAAAGTTTTTTAACCACTTGAAGACCACAGGTTTATACCACCCTAGTGACCAGGCCCTTTTTTACAAATCCGCACTACACTATTTTCACCGTTTATTGCTCCGTCATACAACTTACCACCTAAATGAATTTTACCTACTTTTCTTCTCACTAATAGAGCTTTTATTTGGTGGTATTTCATTCTTGCTGATATTTTAACTTTTTTGATATTTAACTTTTTTTGACGAAATTTTTGCAAAAAAACGACATTTTTCGCTTTCTGTTGTAAAAAATTTCAAATAACACTTCATTTCAATTTAAATTTTTCTCTAAATTTATTGTTCTACATGTCTTTGATAAAAAAAATGTATATTTATTGGTTTGGGTAAAAGTTATAGCGTTTACACACTATGGTGCACTTTGATTTTCTGAGCACCTGTCCTGTTTCTTGACGCACTACAATGCCCAGACAGTAGAAACACCCCATAAATGACCTCATTTCGGAAAGTAGACACCCTAAGGTATTTGCTAAGGGGAATAGTGAGTTCATGGAATTTTTTATTTTTGTCACAAGTTAGCGGAAATTGAATTTTTTATTTTTATTTTTAAAAATTTCATTTTCCGCTAACTTGTGTCAAAAAATAAAAACTTCCATGTCCTTAGCGAATACCTTGGGGTGTCTACTTTCTAAAATGGGGTCACTTGTGAGGTTTTTCCACTGCCCTGGCATTTGAGGGTCTCCGCAATCATTACCCGTATGGCCAGAATTAGGAGTTTTTGCTATTCTCCTTATATTGACAATACGGGTAATGAGATTTTTTTTTCCGTTCAGCCGCTGGGCTGAAAGAAAAAAATGAATGGCACAGATTTCTTCATTCACATTGATCAATGTGGATGAAAAAATCTCAAAAAAATGTGCAAAAAAAAAAAAAAAAGAGGGGAAAGCTGTAAAGCTGCGATCGCTAAGGGACCCTTAGGCCTCATTCACACGTCCGCATTTCTGTTCCGCAAAATTTTGCAGAACGGAATTGTAGATACATTTAATTCTATGGGGACAGACTTTGTCCTGCTCGGATCCGGAATTGCGGATCTGCACTTCCGGATCCGCAAAAATATAGAACTTGTCCTATTCTTGTCCGCAATTGCGGACAAGAAAAGGCATTTTCTATATAGTTCTGGCAATGTGCGGATCCGCAAAATGCGGAAAGCACATTGACGGTGTCCGTATTTTGCGTATCCGCAGATCCATGGATCTGCAAAACACATACGGACGCCTGAATGAGCCTTACAGGGGGGTGATTAGTGACAGGGGGTGATCGTGGGGGTGACATGGGTGATCAGGGGTTAATCAGTGATGGGGGTGGGGGTGTGTGTGTAGTGATTGGTGCACTTTACTTATGTTTGCCCTGGTGGTCCCAGACAAATGGACCACCAGAGGAACAAACAGCAGGCATATCAGACGCTGTTTACAAAACAGCGTCTGATATGCGTTTTAAATGCGTTTTTATTCGCATCTACAGCCTGCCAGCGCATTATCAGCGCTGGCAGGCTGTAGTTTCAGTTGTCCCGGTTACGATCGCATGAACGCGCACGCGCGTTCATGCGAAATCTCGGGTCTCACGAGATGACGCCGATAGGCGGCAGTGAGACCTGAGAGAGCCGCCACGCTGATGCCCATCGGCGTTAGCGTGGCGGCAAGTGGTTAAAAAATTGACCATCAGCCATTTTTTTGCCTATAAATGGACTTTTCAACTTTAAGGGATATTCCAGTAACTAAAATGTATCTCCTATGCACGGGATAAGGAAAAACTAAGTGACCATTTGGGGTCTGACCGATATGACCCCTGCTGATCCAGAGAATGATATTATGTATAGTGTTGAGCGAACAGTTCGAGCATAGTTCGGGTTCGTACCGAATTTTGGGGAGTTCGGGACACGGACCCGGACCCGAACATTTAAAAAAAAATTCGGGTTCGGGTCCATTGTTCGGCGATTTCTAACGGCTTTCTGAAGGGCTGCACAGCAGCAAATCAGCTAGCGTTTTACTTCTTGCCCTAAGAAGCCATCACAGTCATGCCTATTAATGGCATGGCTGTGATTGGCTAAGTGCAGCATGTGACCGAGCCTCTATTTAAGCTGGAGTCACGTAGCGCCGCACGTCACACTGCTCTGATTAGTGTAGGGAGAGGACGCAGCTTCTGTGAGGGCGAGATTAGGCAGGGAAAATTCAGCAACAGCACCTAATGAACTGATCGATCTACAGCTGTGAATGATTCAACTTCTGCTAGTTAATTGCTCAATCGTTTTTTTTTTTTGCACATTTTTTTGAGAGCGTTTTTCTGTCACTTTTTTTCTGGGGTGATCAGCGGACATTTTGTGACTTATGGTGCACCAGAACAAGATGCCACCAAGTCCATTAATACTAGTTTTTTTTTTTTTTTTTTGCAATATCCTACATCAGGGGCTTGGCTGTGCTTATTGTCACTCCTAGAAACTCAGGATAGCAATTTCTATATTTTATTAAGCGGTTAAATACAATTGCCAAAACACCAATCCCATAAATCTGGTGTTCCAGCTTTGGCTAGCCAAATGTGATAATGTCTGCTGTCTGGCTAAGGATAGATCATTTTTTGTGGTGAAATTCAGTAGCCAAAATAGCAATACCCTGAATCTGGTGTTCTAGCAGTTGCAGGCCAAGTGTTAACCTGTCCGAAACAGGGTATATTTTGTTCTCGGGTGAAATTCAATTGCCAAAATAGCAATACCCTGAATCTGGTGTTCCAGTAGTGGCTGGCAAAGTATAATAGTGTCCGCCAAAACATATATTTTGTTCTGGTGTGAAATTCAATTGCCAAAATAGCAAAACCATAAATCTGGTGTCACAGCTGTGGCTGGCAAAGTAAAATAGTGTCCGCCAAAACATAAATTTTGTTCTGGGGTGAAATTCAATTGCCAAAATAGCGATACCCTGAATCTGGTGTCCCAGCTGTTGCAGTCCAAGTGTTAATCTGTCTGTAACAGGGTATATTTAGTTCAGGGGTAAAATTAAATTACCAAAATAGCAATACCCTGAATCTGGTGTTCCAGTAGTGGCTGGCAAAGTATAATAGTGTCCGCCAAAACATATATTTTGTTCTGGGGTGAAATAAAAATTGCCAAAATAGCAAAACCATAAATCTGGTGTCACAGCTGTGGCTGGCAAAGTATAATAGTGTCCGCCAAAACATATATTTTGTTCTGGGGTGAAATTCAATTGCCAAAATAGCAATATAAATAAATCTGGTGCCACAGCTGTGGCTGGCAACGTATAATAGTGTCTGCCAAAACATATATTTTGTTCTGGGGTGAGATTCAATTGCCAAAATAGCAATACCCTGAATCTGGTGTCCCAGCTGTTGCAGGCCAAGTGTTAATCTGTCCGTAAAAGGGTATATTTTGTTCTGGGGTGAAATTCAATTTCCAAAATAGCAATACCCTGAATCTTGTGTTCCAGTAGTGGCTGGCAAAGTATAATAGTGTCCGCCAAAACATATATTTTGTTCTGGGGTGAAATGAAATTGCCAAAATAGCAATACCCTGAATCTGGTGTCTCAGCTGTTGCAGGCCAAGAGTTAATCTGTTCTTAAAAGGGTATTTTTTGTTCTGGGGTGAAATTCAATTGCCAAAAAAGCAATACCTTGAATCTGGTGTTTCAGTAGTGGCTGGCAAAGTATAATTGTGTCCGCCAAAACATATATTTTGTTCTGGGGTGAGATTCAATTGCCAAAATAGCAATACCCTGAATCTGGTGTCCCAGCTGTTGCAGGCCAAGTGTTAATCTGTCCGTAAAAGGGTATATTTTGTTCTGGGGTAAAATTCAATTGCCAAAATAGCAATACCCTGAATCTTGTGTTTCAGTAGTGGCTGGCAAAGTATAATAGTGTCTGCCAAAACATATATTTTGTTCTGGGGTAAAATTCAATTGCCAAAATAGCAATACCCTGAATCTGGTGTTCCAGCAGTTGCAGGCCTAGTTTAAATCTCTCCGTATAAGGGTATATTTTGTTCTGGGGTGAAATTCAATTGCCAAAATAGCAATACCCTGAATCTGGTGTTCCAGTAGTGGCTGTCAAAGTCTAATAGTGTCCGCCAAAACATATATTTTGTTCTGTGGTGAAAATCAATTGCCAAAATAGCAATAACATAAATCTGGTGTCACATCTGTGGCTGGCAAAGTATAATAGTGTCCGCCAAAACATATATTTTGTTCTGGGGTGAAATTCATTTGCCAAAACAGAAATACCCTGAATCTGGTGTCCCAGCTGTTGCAGTCCAAGTGTTAATCTGTCTGTAACAGGGTATATTTAGTTCAGGGGTAAAATTAAATTACCAAAATAGCAATACCCTGAATCTGGTGTTCCAGTAGTGGCTGGCAAAGTATAATAGTGTCCGCCAAAACATATATTTTGTTCTGGGGTGAAATTAAAATTGCCAAAATAGCAATACCATAAATCTGGTGTCACAGCTGTGGCTGGCAAAGTATAATAGTGTCCGACAAAACATATATTTTGTTCTGGGGTGAAATTCAATTGCCAAAAATAGCAATATAAATAAATCTAGTGCCACAGCTGTGGCTGGCAACGTATAATAGTGTCTGCCAAAACATATATTTTGTTCTGGGGTGAGATTCAATTGCCAAAATAGCAATACCCTGAATCTGGTGTCCCAGCTGTTGCAGGCCAAGTGTTAATCTGTCCGTAAAAGGGTATATTTTGTTCTGGGGTGAAATTCAATTTCCAAAATAGCAATACCCTGAATCTTGTGTTCCAGTAGTGGCTGGCAAAGTATAATAATGTCCGCCAAAACATATATTTTGTTCTGGGGTGAAATGCAATTGCCAAAATAGCAATACCCTGAATCTGGTGTCTCAGCTGTTGCAGGCCAAGAGTTAATCTGTCCGTAAAAGGGTATTTTTTGTTCTGGGGTGAAATTCAATTGCCAAAAAAGCAATACCTTGAATCTGGTGTTTCAGTAGTGGCTGGCAAAGTATAATTGTGTCCGCCAAAACATATATTTTGTTCTGGGGTGAGATTCAATTGCCAAAATAGCAATACCCTGAATCTGGTGTCCCAGCTGTTGCAGGCCAAGTGTTAATCTGTCCGTAAAAGGGTATATTTTGTTCTGGGGTGAAATTCAATTGCCAAAATAGCAATACCCTGAATCTTGTGTTTCAGTAGTGGCTGGCAAAGTATAATAGTGTCTGCCAAAACATATATTTTGTTCTGGGGTGAAATTCAATTGCCAAAATAGCAATACCCTGAATCTGGTGTCTCAGCTGTTGCAGGCCAAGAGTTAATCTGTCCGTAAAAGGGTATTTTTTGTTCTGGGGTGAAATTCTATTGCCAAAATAGCAATACCCTGAATCTGGTGTTCCAGCAGTTGCAGGCCTAGTTTAAATCTCTCCGTATAAGGGTATATTTTGTTCTGGGGTGAAATTCAATTGCCAAAATAGCAATACCCTGAATCTGGTGTTCCAGTAGTGGCTGTCAAAGTCTAATAGTGTCCGCCAAAACATATATTTTGTTCTGTGGTGAAAATCAATTGCCAAAATAGCAATAACATAAATCTGGTGTCACATCTGTGGCTGGCAAAGTATAATAGTGTCCGCCAAAACATATATTTTGTTCTGGGGTGAAATTCATTTGCCAAAACAGAAATACCCTGAATCTGGTGTCCCAGCTGTTGCAGGCCAAGTGTTAATTTGTCCGTAAAAGGGTATATTTTGTTCTGGGGTGAAATTCAATCGCCAAAAAAGCAATACCCTGAATCTGGAGTTCCAGTAATGGCTGGCAAAGTATAATAGCCTCCGCCAAAACATATATTTTGTTCTGGGGTGAAATTAAATTGCCAAAATAGCAATACCATAAATATGGTGTCACAGCTGTGGCTGGCAAATTATAATCGTGTACGCCAAAACATATATTTTTTTTTGGGGTGAAACTCAATTGCCAAAATAGCAATACCCTGTATCTGGGGTTCCAGCAGTTGCAGGTCTAGTTTAAATATGTCCGTAACAGAGTATATTTTGTTCTCAGGTTAAATTCAATTGCCAAAATAGCAATACCCTGAATCTGGTGTTCCAGCTGTTGCAGGCCAAGTGTTAATCTGTTCGTAAATGGGTATATTTTGTTCTGGGTTGAAATTCAATTGCCAAAATAGCAATACCCTGAATCTGGTGTTCCAGTGATGGCTGGCAAAGTATAATAGTGTCCGCCAAAACATATATTTTGTTCTGGGGTGAAATTCAATTGCCAAAATAGCAATACTATAAATCTGGTGTCACAGCTGTGGCTGGCAAAGTATAATAGTGTCCGCCTAAACATATATTTTGTTCTTGGGTGAAATTCAATTGCCAAAATAGCAATACCATAAATCTAGTGTTCCAGCAGTTGCAGGCCAAGTGTTAATCTGTATGTAAAAGGGTATATTTTGTTCTGAGGTGAAATTCACTTGCCAAAATAGCAATACCCTGAATCTGGTGTCCCAGCTGTTGCAGGCCAAGTGTTAATCTGTCCATAAAAGGGTATATTTTGTTCTGGGGTGAAATTCAATTGCCAAAATAGCAATACACTGAATCTGGTGTTCCAGCAGTTGCAGGCCAAGTGTTAATCTGTCCGTAAAAGGGTATATTTCACTCAAGGTGTATATACAAGTGCTGAGAGGGTCATCCTCATTAACTTCACACGCTACCGTGCATCTCCCATTGTATTTCTGTCCGTTAAAGGGTATATTACACAAAGTGTTAAAGTACAATTGCTGAAGGCATAATCCTACATATTTTTTCTCACACTACTGTGCATCTCCAAGTGTAAATCTGTCCATAAAAGGATACCTTTCATCCAGGGCCTAAATACTAGCCCTACAAGAGATATTCCCCTAAATCAGTGGTTACTGCTGTGCCTGGATTAGTGTAATTCGCTACATAAACAAATAGGCAGATAGTGTTAGGTGCCTGTAAAAAAAGGCCTGAATTTGAAATCAATTCATTGGGCCAAATATTTTTTTTCTTATTGTGGTGCTTGGTGAACGGTAACAATGAGGAAAACATCTAGTAAGGGACGCGGACGCGGTCATGGTGGTGTTAGTGTACCCTCTGGTGCTGGGAGAGGACGTGGCCATTCTGCCACAGCCACACGTCCTAGTGAACCAACTACCTCAGGTTCCAGTACCCGACAGAATTTACAGCGATATTTGGTGGGGCCCAATGCTGTTCTAAGGATGGTAAGGCCTGAGCAGGTACAGGCGCTAGTCAATTGGGTGGCCGACAGTGGATCCAGCACGTTCACAACATTATCTCCCACCCAGTCTTCTGCAGAAAGCGCACAGGTGGCGCCTGAAAACCAAGCCCATCAGTCTGTCACATCACCCACAGGCATATCAGGGAAAGTGTCAGAGCCTCAAGTTATGCAGCAGTCTCTTATGCTGTTTGAAGACTCTGCTGGCAGGGTTTCCCAAGGGAATCCACCTAGCCCTTCCCCAGTGGTGGAAGACATAGAATGCACTGATGCACAAATACTGATCTTTCCTGATGATGAGGACATGGGAATACCAGCTCATCGGAGTCCCCACGTCTCTGATGATGACGAAACACAGGTGCCAACTGCTGCGTCTTTTTGCAGTGTGCAGGCCGAACAGGAGGTCAGGGAGGAAGGCTGTGTGGAAGACGTTGCAGGGGACGATGAAGTCCTAGACCCGACATGGAATGAAGGTCGTGCCACTGACTTTCATAGTTCAGAGGAAGAGGCAGTGGTGAGACCGAGCCAACAGCGTAGCAAAAGAGGGAGCAGGGGAAAAAAGCAGATCAGCCGCCACCAAGAGAGTTTGCCTGCTACTGGCCACCGCCACCAGGGACCGAGAACCCCAAAGGCAGCTTCAAGGAGTTCCCTGGCATGGCACTTCTTTAAACAATGTGCTGACGACAAGACTCGAGTGGTTTGCACGCTGTGCCATCAGAGCCTGAAGCGAGGCATTAACGTTCTGAACCTTAGCACAACCTGCATGACCAGGCATCTACATGCAAAGCATGAACTGCAGTGCGGTAAACACCTTAAAAGCAAGGAACTCACTCTGGCTCCCCCTGCTCCCTCTTCTGCTGCCGCCTCGGCCTCTTCCTCTGCCTTGGGAGGAACGCTGGTACCTGCCACCCACCAAACAGAGGATGTGTCACCGACATCACCACCTGCGTCACCAAGCATCTCCACCATGTCACACGGTAGCGTTCAGCTCTTCATCTCACAAACCTTGTAGAGAAAGCGTAATTTCCCACCTAGCCTCCCTCGAGCCTTGGGCCTGAATGCCAGCATTTCTAAACTACTGGCCTTTGAAATGCTGTTATTCAGGCTGGTGGACACAGACAGCTTCAACCAGCTGATGTCCATGGCTGTCCCACAGTATGTCCCCCAGCCGCCACTACTTCTCCAAGACAGCCGTGCCTTCCCTGCACAACCAAATATCCGATAAAATCAAGTGTGCACTGCGCAACGCCATCTGTGGCAAGGTCCACCTAACCACAGATACATGGACCAGTAAGCACGGGCAGGGACGCTATATCTCCCTAACTGCACACTGGGTAAATGTAGTGGCGGCTGGGCCCCAGGCGGAGAGTTGCTTGGCGCACGTTCTTCCGCCGCCAATGATCGCAGGGCATAATTCTTTGCCTCCTGTAGCCTCCTCCTCCTACTCGGCTTCCTCCTCCTCTGCTTCCACCAGCTCATCCAGTCAGCCACACACCTTCACCACCAACTTCAGCACAGCCCGGGGTAAACGTCAGCAGGCCATTTTGAAACTCATATGTTTGGGGGACAGGCCCCACACCGCGCAAGAGTTGTGGCGGGGTATTGAACAACAGACCAACGAGTGGTTTCTGCCGGTGGGCCTCAAGCCCGGCTTGGTGGTGTGCGATAATGGGCGAAATCTCGTCGCAGCTATGGGACTAGCCGGTTTGACGCACATCTCTTGCCTGGCGCATGTGCTGAATTTGGTGGTGCACAAGTTCATTCACAACTACCCCGACATGTCAGAGCTGCTGCATAAAGTGAGGGCCATCTGTGTGCGCTTCCGGCGTTCACATCCTGCCGCTCCCCGCCTGTCTGCGCTACAGCGGAACTTCGGCCTTCCCGCTCACCGACTCATTTGCGACGTGCCCACCAGGTGGAACTTAACCTTGCACATGCTGGAGAAACTGTGCGAGCAGCAGCAGGCCATAGTGGAGTTTCAGCTGCAGCACGCACGTGTCAGTCGCACTGCAGAACAGCACCTCTTCACCACCAATGATTGGGTCTCCATGCGAGACCTGTGTGCCCTGTTGCGCTGTTTCGAGTACTCCACCAACATGGCCAGTGACGATGACACCGTTATCAGCGTTACAATACCACTTCTATGTCTCCTTGAGAAAACGCTTAGGGCGATGATGGAAGAGGAGGTGTCCCAGGAGGAGGAGGGGGAGGAGGATGAGGGGTCATTTTTAGCAATTTCAGGCCAGTCTGTTAGAAGTAGCTCAGAGGGAGGTTTTTTGCAACAGCAGAGGCCAGGTACAAATGTGGCCAGCCAGGGCCCACTACTGGAGGACGAGGAGGATGAGGAGGAGGTGGAGGAGGATGAAGCAGGTTCACAGCGGGGTGGCACCCGACACAGCTCAGGCCCATCACTGGTGCGTGGCTGGGGGGATATGGAGGACGATGACGATACGCCTCCCACAGAGGACAGCTTGTCCTTACCTCTGGGGAGCCTGGCACACATGAGCAACTACATGCTGCAGTGCCTGCACAACGATAGCAGAGTTGCCCACATTTTAACGTGTGCGGACTACTGGGTTGCCACCCTGCTGGATCCCCAGTACAAAGACAATGTGCCCACCTTACTTCCTGCACTGGAGCATGATAGGAAGATACGCGAGTACAAGTGCACGCTGGTAGAGGCGCTCCTGAGAGCATTTCCAAATGTCACAGGGGAACAGGTGGAAGCCCAAGGCGAAGGCAGAGGAGGAGCAAGAGGTTGCCAACGCAGCTGTGTCACAGCCAGCTCCTCTGAGGGCAGGGTTAGCATGGCAGAAATGTGGAAAAGTTTTGTCTCCACGCCACAGCTAACTGCACCACCACCTGATATGGAACGTGTTAGCAGGAGGCAGCATTTCACTAACATGGTTGAACAGTACATCTGCACATCCCTCCACGTACTGACTGATGGTTCGGCCCCATTCAACTTCTGGGTCTCCAAATTGTCCACGTGGCCAGAGTTAGCATTTTATGCCTTGGAGGTGCTGGCCTGCCCGGCGGCCAGCGTTTTGCCTGAATGTGTATTCAGCACGACAGGGGGCGTCATTACTGACCAACGCAGCCGCCTGTCAACAGCCAATGTTCATAAAAATGAACCAGGAATGGATCCCACAGTACCTGTCCCTCCCTTGTGCAGAATAGACAATTTTAACTGCCTCCCCCTCAACCATGTATTCTTGTACTCCGGGGCACTTCTTTATTGAATCCTAAATTTTTACCTTTACCATGATCTTGCGGTGCAACCCAAAGTTGAATAAACCTCTCCTCAATCTGGGCGCCGGGGCCTAAATAACTGAAAGTGGCCTTCTCCAGTGGTGGGTGATATGACACCTTATTCCTTGCTGTGGGACCTCTCTCCTCTGCCTGGGTGCTGGGGCCTAAATAACTGAAAGTGGCCTTCTGCAGTGGTGTGTCATATGACGCCTTATTCCTTGCTGTGGGACCTCTCTCCTCTGTCTGGGTGCTGGGGCCTGAAAAACTGAAAGTGAGCTTCTCCAGTGGTGGGTGATATGACGCATGATTCCTTGCTGTGGGACCTCTCTCCTCTGTCTGGGTGCTGGGGCCTAAATAACTGAAAGTGGCCTTCTCCAGTGGTGGGTGATATGACACCTTATTCCTTGCTGTGGGACCTCTCTCCTCTGCCTGGGTGCTGGGGCCTAAATAACTGAAAGTGGCCTTCTGCAGTGGTGTGTCATATGACGCCTTATTCCTTGCTGTGGGACCTCTCTCCTCTGTCTGGGTGCTAGGGCCGAAATAACTGAAAGTGGCCTTCTCCAGTGGTGGGTGATATGACGATATGACGCATGATTCTCTGCTATGGGACCTCTCTCCAATTGATATTGGTTAATTTTTATTTATTTTATTTTATTTAAATTCATTTCCCTATCCACATTTATTTGCAGGGCATTTACCTACATTTTGCTGCCTTTTGCAGCCCTCTAGCCCTTTCCTGGACTATTTTACAGCCTTTTTGGTTCCTAAAATTTCGGGTCCCGATTGACTTTAATGGGGTTCGGGTTCGGGATAAAGTTCGGGACGAGTTCGGAACCCGAACCCGAACATTTTCGGGAGGTTCGGCCGAACTTCTCGAACCCGAACATCCAGGTGTTCGCTCATCTCTAATTATGTACCCTCATCGTGATGGAGAGGCAGGTCGAGCAAGTGTCCATTCATTCTCTATTGGACTGTCATAAATAACCAAGAGATGTACTTGGGTGTCTCTGAACTACAGAACAAACCTCGATGTCTGCATTCTCATTTAGTAAAGTGGAGATACAGAAGCAAACAAACATGCTAAGAAAAATGACATATACCAGATCTGGCATACATGAGGGCATACTATAGCTTTGTAGCAAAACTGAACACACAAAGACTGAAGTATACTCTCTCTGTATTCTCAAGACCTATACTGTACGTCTTATGTACCCAAAATCTTTTATTAGCCAAAAATATGTCAAGAGTGTCCTCTAAAAGTATGTTTGGCCAATGTATATCAGTATACCTTTCTTTAACTTGCAATGTAAATTCCAGTCTACTATTTTTTTCAATATAACTATATACAATTTTTTTATTTATTTTTTCCAAATGAGTTAATGGTAGATGTATAAAGCTCTATAGTAATAAGGTTGCATATGTTTGGGCAATATGTAATGAACTAAGCTACTGACAGTAGATCTATTGACAATTTCAAACAAAGTCCTAAATCCTACCATTATACAATTTTCCCAGATTAGTTTCAGATGAACATTATGCAGGACATTTTAACTCCTTCAGGACGCTGCCATTTTTCACCTTAAGGACCAGGCCGTTTTTTGGAAATCTGACATGTGTCACTTTATCTGGTAATTACTTTGGAACGCTTTTACTTATCCAAGCCATTCTGAGACTGTTTTCTTGTGACACATTGTACTTCATGATAGTTGTAAATTTCAGTTAGTATTTTTTATTTTTACTGAATTTTTTAAAAAATGCCAAATTTACAAACCAATTGGAAGAATTCACAACTGTCCAAATTCCAATTTCTCTGCTTTTAAAACAGATAGTGATACCTCATATAATGGTTATTACTTTACATTTCCCATATGTCCACTTTATGTTTGGATCATTTTGTTAATGCCATTTTTTTTCTTGGGTAAGTTAGAAGGCTTTGAAGTTTAGAAGAAAATCTTGACATTTTTCAGAAAATTTCCCAAACTCACTTTTTAAGGACCAGTTCAGGTCTGAAGTCACTTTGTGGGGCTTATATAATAGAAACCACCCAAAAATTGCCCCATTTTAGAAACTACACCCCTCAAAGTATTCATAACTGATTTTACATACTTTGGTAACTCTTTAGGTGTTCCACAAGAATTAATGAAAAATGTAGGTGACATTTCAGAATTTCACTTTTTTGGCAGATTTTCCATTTTAATCCATTTTTTACAGTAACAAAGCAAGAGTTAACAGGCAAAATCAAACTCAATATTTATTACCCTGATTCTGTAGTTTACAGAAACACTCCATATGTGTTAGCTAACTGCTGTACGGGCGCACAGCAGGGGGCACAGCAGGGCGCAGCAGGAAAAAAATGGCATATGGTTTTTGGAGGGCAGACTTCACTGGGATAATTTTGGAAACTATGGGATAAGGTGGCAGTTTTGTTGGTACTATTTTAGAGTACATATGATTTTTGGTTGCTCTATATTACACTTTTTGTGAGACAAGGTAACAAAAAATAGCAGTTTTGGCATGGTTTTTATTTTTTTTATTTACAATGTTCATCTGACAGGTTAGATCATGTGCTATTTTTATAGAGCAGGTTGTTACGGACGTGACAATACCAAATTTGGTTGTTTGTTTCAGTTTTATATAATAAAGCATTTTTGAAAAAAAATATTTTTTAGTGTCTCCATATTCTGAAAGCCATCATTTTTTTTTTAGGCGATTGTCTTATGTAGGGTCTCATCTTGTGCGGGATGGGATGATGGTCTGATTGGCACTATTTTAGGGTGCATATGATTTTTTGATCACTTGGGTTTGCACTTTTTGTAATATAAGGTGACAAAAATGGCTTTTTGACAGTTTTTATATATATTTTTTAAGGTGTCCACCTGAGGGGTTAGTTCATGTGATATTTTTACTAGTATATTAGTATACCTGTAGTACTTTTAGTACTAGTATACCTGTATACTTTTTTCAATTTATTTAAGTTTTACACAATAAAAGCATTTTTAAAAAAAAAAAAATCATGTTTTATTGTCTCCATATTCTGAGAGCCATAGTTTTTATATTTTTTGGGCGATTGTCTTAGGTAGGATCTTATTTTTTGCAGGATGAGATGATGGTTTAATGGGTACTGTTTTAGGGTGTGTATGACTTTTTGATCGCTTGGTATTACACTTTTTGTGATGTAAGGTGACAAAAATGCCTTTTTTGACACCGTTTAAATTTTTTTACGGTGTTCACCTGAGTGGTTAGGTCACGTGATATTTTAATAGACCTGGTTGTTACAGACACAGCGATACCTAATATGTCTACTTTTTATTTTTTTCACTTTAAACACAATAAAAGCATTTTTGAAGCAAAAAAAATTTTTTTGTGTCTCCACATTGTGAGAGACATATTTTTTTTTATTTTTTGCCAGATTGTTTTATCTAGGGGCTCATTTTTTGCAGGATGAGGTGACAGTTTGATTGGTTTTATTGTGGGGGGCATACACCTTTTTGATCGCTTGGTGTTGCACTTTTTGTGTTGTAAGGTGACAAAAAATAATTGTTTAAGCACAGTTTTTATTTTATTTTTTCTACAGCGTTCAGGTGAGGGGCTGGAAAATGTGATTTTTATAGAGTCGGTCGTTATGGATGCGGCAATACTCAGTTTTCTCTTTTTTTTTTACAATTTTATGTGTTTTTTTTGTTATTTTTTTTTACTTAAAACTTTATATATTTTTTCATGAAAAACACTTTTTTTAACTTTTTATTTCTGTCCCTCTCTGGGACTTAAACTTTTGGTGTCTGATCCCCTCTGCAATACATTACAATACATCCTGTATAGTAATGCATTGCCTGTCAGCTTTATGCTGATAGCCTGCCTGTGAGACCCAATCTAAGGGTCTGGATCTCACAGACTTCCATAGAAGGCAAGCCCTGATACCTATGGAAGGCATCGGGCTGCCTTTTCTGCCATTGGATCCTTGTCACTGCAGTGCGGGGACCCGATAAAGATGCAGAGGGCACCCGTACCCTCCGCAAACCCTCTGCATGCTGCTGTCAGCTTTGCAGCTTATGCAGCATGGGCCCGGCTGTCAGTGACTGGCGGGTTTGTGCTGCTGATTGGGTGGGCGCAGCTCCTGCACACAGCCGATCAGCCCGCCTGGCGCTGGTCCTTAAGTCACGTCTACCAGTGCCGGCGTACATGTACGGCGAGGGTCCTCTACGTTTTAACAGCGGTATTATGGATGGAGGACCTGAATTGATTATTGATCAAAATATGAGAACAATAAATATTTTGTATATGAGTATAATTACCATAATGATATCCAATGGATATTCTGAGTTTTAAAGGAGTTGTGCACTACTGTTGACCAGTGTGTTTGTATGATGATTATATGGTACACATTCAGATATGCTACATCTGCATTAACCTTTGAATAATGTAGGTGCAGATGGCAGATGTAGTCTATTTGAGTGCAAAAGGTTGAGTAATGTGTCTGGCAGTGGCTATCTTGTGGACAGTTCTTCTGTGTGGATAGCACAGATTTGCCCAACAAGGGGACCTGACCTAATGTACATTGTATAGTGAATCTTGTGTAGCAACTGTACTTGGTATTGCAGCTCAATTTTATTTACTGAGCTACAAAAATACTATCTGATTAATGAATGGGACATTAAGTCCAAGGCTTATGGCTCCTTGAAACAGTTGATTGAAGGCGGGGCTGGGAGTTGGACTCCACTGTTTCGATACTGATAGGTTATCCTAAGGATAGGTATTAGGTTTCGTCTCGGAAAACCCTTTTAACTTATTATAATTATTGTTGGGTTCTCTTATTTGACCATATACTTGCACAGTAAATAGATATATTAGTTAGATCATTAGATTGAGCACTTGAAAATATGATATATAGAATTCTTTTGTGAATTTTTGATTTGGTATGGGCTCAGAAATCTTTTACAGGTGCTGTGATGATAATGCCAGTTCAAATTCAAAATTCCAGTATCCTGTTTAATCACATCCTCCCGACAATGACGTGCAAGAAACAAACCGTCTTCCCAGAAGCCTTAAACACGTCAAAGAACTTTAGAATTCCACAAATACAATAATCATGAGTTAATTTATGACAAATGCTTTTGTACGGACTTAAAAAATGTCTGTGTTTACCTCAGACGATATCCTTATGTTACTTTAAATAGCAAATATCCCACAAACATTTGCGGAGTAAATTGATTAATGCCCTTTCCTCTCCTTGCATTGTTTCCTGTGTAAGAAGGAAAAGCCCACGTAGTTGTTACAGGCTAAACTTAAAAAAATAGGCTTTTGGATTTTGGATGATGATCTCGTTTTAATTTTTTTTTTCCACAGAGTAATAACTTACTTTCTTTGATTGATGGTACAGATTTCAGTTTATAGAACACACGTGTTGTAGATTGCACACTGTATGGTATAATCCAACATGTGATATTCTATTGAGTACAATTCGTAAATTACAGTTTTATTCTTATTAAACATGGTTATTATCCAGGATGTAATTAACTTTGTGTGTGTGTGTGTGTGTGTGTGTATAGGGAAGAATGCCTATATTGCATAAAAAGTTTGTGCCCTCCACATGGTCTCCTGAATGTTTCATCATATGGTGAAGTTATACTGCACCACAAGACGGTAGTTGGTACGGTGAGAAACCTACTAAGAATAGATTACTGAGTAAAAGAGACATCAACTGTACTTATCACTTTATGGATGTTAAAGGGGCACTTCTATCAGGAAGGGGTATTTTTTAAACTCAATATTTTTATTTTTCATTTCGGCAGTACTATGTCATTGAAAATTAAATATAAAATATTGCACAGAGAAATTAAATTCTTATATAGATAGGTAATCCATTACTTCTGCTGTGAGGATGACGGTAAATAGATTGTAGAAATTGGATAATAGTATAACTGCTCCAATATTCTTTTAATAGGCCTAGATTACGAAGATGTCCACAGCAGAAAATTGCACTAATCAGTGTAATGTCTAATGCTCTAATTCAGTCACTACACGGGGGTCTTACTGAAGTCAGAGTGAATAGTCTGACTGAGAAAGTCAAGCGGGGTAGTTTGGTGTGCTTAAATTCAGGGTCAGCAACCTTCGGTACTCCAGCTGTTATTAAACTACAATTTCCAGCATTTATATGAGTGTTCTTAGAAGAGCAGAGAAAGTATGCATGCTGGGAGTTGTAGTTTCACAACAGATGGGATGCCAGAGGTTGCCTAACCGTAATATAAAATATTCACATATGTGCAGATGTTAGCTGTCTTTTAACAGTGTTGGCCAATGAAGAGTTGGGCATCAAACATATAGGCCAAACCTTTATGGTGCTTTTTGCCATCCTGAAGCAAAGGGGGTGGATCTAATGAGGGCTGAGGCATCTCTCTTTAAGGGCACCAGGGCAGACTAATGGTCTATGTTCATGGTGTGTTTTGCCTAACAACATACAAAATACCTTTATTTACATGGGTTTTTCAGACTCCTGATATTAATGACCTATAGTTAAGATATCAAGCACAGCTCCATTCACAGTGTAGTAGCCGTGCTGGATTACTGCAGCTCAGCTTCAATTCACTTCAGTAGGAGCTGAGTTTCTATAGCATTAGCATGGCCACTACACTTAAAACAGATCTATTCTTTCTGTTCCATTCAAAGTGCTAGTTCCAGCACAAGAGGTTGCAAGGAACAGCTAATCTGTGAATGTGCTGGGTGTCAGACACTCACTGATTGTATATTAATGACCTAGCCAAACCATAGGTCATCAGTATCATGATCCTGGAAAACACCATTAAGTAATGATTTGATAACTTATTTCTCAGAATTACAGAAAACTCCCTATGTATGTGGATAGATATGAAAGGGTGGGATGGGAAAGATTCAAGAAACTGTCTAAAGAAGGCTGTCTTTTTTTGTACTCAGTTTCTTTGTAACCAGTTTGGGGGGTGTACCTGCACAGCCAGGCAATGGCAGCATTGATTGGATAGAGTGAGTGTATGCACGTATACTCCCCCAACTGGTTACCACCCCTCTGTACCCTTACTGCAGACTGCTAGCAATTCATTCTTAACTTCTAGTTGGAATAATAAAGGAATGGCAGAACATGCAGCCTTAAGATTAGATGCACCAGAATTGTTAATATATGGAGAATGCATGAAGCTATTAAAACAAGCATATCAGGAGTGGGGAATCCCCTTTAACATTATAACAATCAAACACCAAACTAAGGGTACTTTCACACTATTGGCATAGCTATCCATCAGGCTGTTCCGGCGGGTGGACAGCCTGCAGGATCCGCCATGCCGCAAGTACCCGTGCACTGCCATGCTGCCGCTCTGTCCCCATTGACTAAAATGGGGCGGGGGCGGAGCTACGGTGCAGCACGGCAGTGCACGGCAGGAGGTCGTCGGACTAAAAGTACTGCAGGTCCGACTTTTTAGTCCGGCGATCTCTGCCCTGCACAGACGTGCTGCACTGTAGCTCTGCCCCCCCACCCCATTATAGTCAATGGGGACGGAGTGGCAGCACGGCAGTGCACGGGTACTTGCGGCATGGCGGATCCGGCAGGCTGTTCACCCGTCGGAGCAGCCTGCCGGTTAGCTATGCCGCTAGTGTGAAAGTACCCTAAACAAGTTGATAACAGAACCAGATTTAGATGTAAGGCAGTTGCATAGCTAGTGCCTCAAGCAAAATTAATGAAAAACAAGCAATAGATCGTTGTCACTCACAATAACTATTTACAAAATGATGTGGTGATACACTATTGGGAGATGCTATATGTGTCTATATGTGGACACCCAGTGATTGTGGAGTTAACTGCAGTCTGTCAAGGGATTTGCTAGCATGTTCAAAATATTGTATTGAACTTGTATTTTGAGAAATTTGGCATAAACATTGTGCTGTTGGCTGCTCTTAGTCTATAAGTTCCTCTGTAATGCCCATTTTTTCCTGGGTTGGAAATTCATATGAAGGTAACAATGAACACATATGTATGCAAAAGTAACATTTTGGAATTTGTTGTACATTGCCCATGTTGTTCTACTAATGTTTGCAATTCAAAGTGTAATATTTGCATCCCTGATAGTATGACATCAAGAAGAAATTTTGAATGCCAGGATAATTGGTACTTGACCTAAAATTATATTTAGTATTTCCTGAACATGAAACAATAATGGTAATACCTAACACAGCTGGCGTTATTGCCCTTGGAACAGTGACTTTTGGAAACTCATTAAACAAATTTTGAGTGACCTTATTCCAGCAGATGAGCTGGTGCTTATGTTGGCTTATTGTCTGTTGGGTCTAAGCCCAGGTGGACTTGGATAAAAAGACACACATCTGACACAGATTGTGTGTGAAGCTAAAAAAAATGCACATGACTTACAACAGGAGGTTTCCCCTCTGTTAGTATATCAGGTTGTTAAACAATCAACCATATCTGTAAAGAAAAAGCAATAAAACACATAGAACACCTGGCTACTTCCTAGCGTTTCATGCATTGCTCCTACATGTGTCTGCTTTGCTCATGTCTTTTATTGAGCTTGTGTTTACTCACTTTATTGAATAATGTGTTATGTCATATATTATAGCTTTATCTCTATAAAAATTACATTTTTGACCTTTAATACAAAGCTGTATAACCGAATGACTATGGGCTAAAGCTATTTAAGCTTCTTCTATGTCATCTTTATCCAGTTCTTATCTGAGCCACATAACATTTTCAAAAGACTTGAATATTTACACATCATATGTGTGGGAAAGTTATATACTATTCTGGTTGTTACAATGAAAACAGTTTAAGGGGTTGTCCAAGTGTTTAATACTAGTGACTACAGATGAGCAAATTTTTCAAAGATTCAATTCGCCGGTTCCCTGAATTTTTCGGGCAAAATTTGATTCGATCCGAATATATTTGCGGCTATTACGTTAAAAAAACGGCTATTTCCTGGCTGCTGAGAACCTTTATAGTGCTGTAGAACACTGTGCCTTGGAGTAACACGAATAGGGAGTCTGCTTTGCTAGTGAAATAATATTGTGAGTTCGTATGACATGAAGATAACAAGTGTCGCTTTTAGAATCAATGCATACTTTACTTATTTGGGAGGTCACGGGCCAAAACTGACCAAATAACTCAAGTATCAACTCAGCCTTGCAGGTAGATGTTAGCGTCAAGAAGAAGCGCACTCCTTTTACACACTCGTCAGCTGATTCCACATAGATGTCTACAGAACCGGTTCTATTAAACGCATATACAAGTAGAGCCCCTGACAGAGTAGAGTGAGTGTCAGCAGTAAGTTTGTGTTGACGTCGCTGATTAATTTTTCCCATTCTTTGATCCGTCAGAACAATTACCCAGCATTTGCTCAATAATCCATCAGTATTGCTAAAGGCAAAAAAAAACGAGTGGATGGCACGTGAATGGAATATTTGCATGTCTTCTCTGTTTTCTGCAAACTCTTGCTTTCGGCTACCTAATGATAGGCCAATACTGATGGGACCATACAGGTCTTAAAGCTGCTACACAGACAGGATCCATTGTGTGTCTCATTTTTCCTTCCTTCTGACAGATCAGAAGAAGTGTCAAATAAATGATGATGTCAGCCAGGCCAAAAGCCAAAATAGTGGACCAGTCATGAAGTGGGGAGGGTGGGAACAGCATGAGAAGTCCACAGAGTGGCCCTATGACATAGTGGTAAGGTGTAAGCAGAATAAGGAGACCACACTGCAGCCCAATGACAGGGTCTGGAGTTGGCAGCAGTATGAGGAGGCCACTGAGCGGCACAATGACATAGTCTGGAGGTGGCGGCAGCATGAGTAGGCCACAGAGCGGCACAATGACATAGTCTGGAGGTGGCAGCAGCATGAGGAGACCACAGAGCGGCACAATGACAGAGTCTGGAGGTGGCATCAGCATGAGGAGAGAACAGAGCAGCACAATGACAGAGTCTTGAGGTGGCAGCAGCATCAGGAGGCCACAGAGTGGCAAGGTGACATACTGTGGAGGTGGGTGGCAATAACAGTGCCTGCTGAAGATGGTGGGTGAAAAAAGAAGCACTTGGCATCAGATGTGTGGCATCAGGCGGGTAACAGCATCAGAATAGTAGCCAGAAGAAACCGGTCTCTTTTGTCAAACTGTAGGTGTGGTACCATGAATGATCTAGTCTGATGCATCAGCCATTGGTGTGTGGAAATCCTGGCTGATCCACGCCTGATTCATCTTGATGCAGTGTCCTACTATGTGCTATATGTGGACACTTTAAACTGTGGCAAAATGTCATATGAAATGTATTGTGATATAATGCTGTAATTCCCTTTAACAGGCTGGCAGTGTCATTTACCTTTATTCGCTCCTAGGTGGTGTTGGAACTACTTATATATATAGCTGGGGGGGGGTGTAAAGTTAGTGTGTCTGATGATAATGAAGAGATGAGGAAGTTAATGGAAGAGGTGGAAATTTGTATTTCCACCAAAGTAATTCAAAAAACATTTTACCGCTTATACGTGCAGTGCTTAACGCTAAATACAGCATCGCCGAACACAAACTACTGGGAAGGTCATGGAGCGTCCCGGTCATCCGGCATCTATTTGCTCCGCTGAAGGATTATTTTGAAAGTGTGTAGAAGCCACACAGGGGCCCCCACGCTGCAGATTCATCATAGTGACATCAAGGAGATTTTACCGCATATAATTGCAGCGCTGAACACAGTTTTTTTTCCCACCGAAATAAGTGACAAAAGATTTTACCACAAATAACTGCAGTGCTGATTACAATTTTTTTTTCCACCAAAATAATTAAAAAAAGATTTTACCACATGTAACTGCAGCGCTGAAAGCCAGATATCGTTTTCTACTGATATACGCCACTAAAGGCTTTACCACATATAACTGTAACAGTGAACGCCGAGTATATTTTTCTTTTCCCACATATATACGCCACTAAAGGCTTTTCAACAGAGGGTTATGGGCTGTCAGTTTCAAAAAACAACGGCGCCTGAGGCGGAGTGATCTGAAGTTAACGGGACGTAGCGAAGGAAGTAGGTCCGCTCTGGAAGAGCAAGACATGGTCCTCGTGCGGTTTCTATGCTGCAGAAAAGTCCTTGCAGTGTCCAGTAAGCAATACCGCAGATAGATGCGGGCTGGTGTGAATTAGTTTACATTTTTGTGCAGGGTTAGGGAAGTGTATTCACCTGTATTGGTGTGCCGCTCTTATGGACGGCATCACGTACGTGGGCAGTGTGTGAAACGTGAATACAAAATTTCACCACAACGTAATTCAGTCCATACCGCAAAAAGGACTTTCCCACATATAACTGCAGCGCTGAACGCTGAATATATCTTGATTTTTTTACAGAAATACGCCAATAAAGGCTTTACCACATATAACTGCAACAGTAATCGCTGAATCTATTTTTATTTTTCTACTGATATAGGTCAATAAAGGTTTGTAAAGATATAAGTGCAGCAGCGAATGGTGAATGTATATTTATTTTTCTACTGCTATACGTCAATAAAGGTTTTTCAAGATGTAAGTACAACAGCAAATAGAGAATGTATATTTATTTTTCTACAGATATACGTCACTAAGGGTTTTTCAAGATATAAGTGCAGGAGCGAATAGCAAATATATATTTCTTTTCTACTGCTATATGTCAATAAAGGTTTTTCAAGATATAAGTGTAGCAGCGAATGGCGAATGTATATTTCTTTTTCTACTGATATACATCAAATAAAGGTTTTTCTACATATAGGTTCACCAGCAAATGGCGAACGTATATTTCTTTTTCTACTGCAATATGCCAGTAAAGGCTTTACCAGATATAACTGCAACAGTGAACTGAGAATATATTTTTCTTGCAGTACTGAAATATGCCCCTATATCCTTTCACAAGAAATAACTGCGGAAGTGACCGGAGAATATATTTTTCTTGTTGGACTGAAGTAGGCCACTATACACGTTTACCAGAAATAACTGCGGAAGTGACCAGAGAATATATTTTTCTTGTTGGACTGAAATACGCCCCTATACACGTTCACCAGAAATAACTGTAGAAGTGACCAGAAAATATATTTTTCTTGTTGGACTGAAATACGCCTCTATACGCTTTCACCAGAAATAACTGCAGAAGTGACCTGAGATTATATTTTTCTTGTAAGACTGAAATAGGCCACTATACGTTTCAACAAAAATAACTGCAACAGTGCAGTGCGTATATATATTTTTCTTTTTTTAATGTAATGAACTAAGTAAACTGAGAATATATTTTTCATGTAGAACTGAAATACGCGCCCATACGCTTTCACCAGAAATAACTGCGGAAGTGACCGAAGAATATATTTTTCTTGTTGGACTAAGGTAGGCCACTATACACGTTTACCAGAAATAACTGCGGAAGTGATCAGAGAATATATTTTTCTTAAAAAAGCGGGATCTTGACATAGGGGGCCACTTAATATGGTGGATTTGGTGATCTCTGTAATGGAGACACCCCTTTGAGCCGGTTTTCCTTCCTTTGAGGGATATTTGGCTTTCATTGTGTTGTAGACCCAATACTGGGGCTCCACATTTATTTTGCATATTACTGTTTTCCAGGGAGCTTTGCACTTTGGATTGCTGTGTTTAGACTCTTAACTGAGGCTCCGCAGTGTTTTTGTGGCTGGTCTCCCTGAGATCAGCTATTGTTTTGTTTGAGTAGTCTCCAAGGCATTGCTCCCGGTTAGCCAGAATCCTACTCCACACTGATGAGGGGCGACACCCCGAAACAGCTGTCTGTGGATGGATAACTGGCTTAGGTTTTCCCCATCATATCCTTAAAGCTTGTAAAAAAGCGGGATCTTGACATAGGGGCCACTTAATATGGTGGATTTGGTGATCTCTGTAATGGAGACACCCCTTTGAACCGGTTTTCCTTCCTTTGAGGGATATCTGACTTTCATTGTGTTGTAGACCCAATACTGGGGCTCCACATTTATTTTAAATATATATTTTTCTTGTTGGACTGAAATACGCCCCTATACACGTTCACCAGAAATAACTGCAGAAGTGACCAGAGAATATATTTTTCTTGTTGGACTGAAATACGCCCCTATACGCTTTCACCAGAAATAACTGCTACAGTGCAGTACGTATATATATTTTTCTTTTTTTACTGTAAAATGCCCCAATACGCTTTTAACAGAAGTAACTGCAACAGTGCAGTGCGTATATATTTTTCTTATTGTACTGAAATACACCCCTATATGCTTTCAACAGAAATAACTGCAGAAGTGAACAGAGAATATATTTTTCTTGTAGTATTGAAAAAGATACTAAGATATAAGCCACTAAAGGCTTTTCAACATAACACTTGCAGCACAATAACAAAAAGCTGGAATGAGAGAGCTGTCTAATTACTATTTGGATCCCCAAATAATCTTTCCCTGCACTTGTAAATCACTTTCAAATTAATGTCCCTAGCGCCTTCTGACGTATCTCCCTGCACTAAGATGCTGTGAAATGATTCCTCCCTATCCTTTCCCTGCACTTATAAAAAAAAATTCTGTCTTTTTTTCCACAATCTTTTTTCCACTTGCTGTTCCTAGCGCCTTCATACATCTGTCCCTGTACTCTGAACGCTGGAAAATGTCTGACTGTAAGATGGCCGCCGTATTTATAGGGCTGTGACATCACAGGATAGGTCACCACTAGTATCTGTTTGATGGATGGCCGAATTCCAAGCACAGCTGCTATCCAATGGATAACATTGTGCTTGGTAAGTTGCAAGGAGGCTTTGGCACTCATAGGAGCACTGCAGCCTCTTCAACCATCTGATCGTGAGGGGTGGTGGCATTGGACTGCCACTGAACACATATTAATGATCTATCCTAAGAATAGGTTATCAGTATTTAACACTTGGATAACTCCTTTAACTAATCTTGGTGGTTAGTGAACGCACCATAGAGCTCCGTATAGTTATCAAGTATGCTTCCACATGATTTTGTATGACGAATTGTGAATAGGACATGATGAGGATGTTATGTATGAGTGGAGAACACTAAAATGTCTGTTGGTGAGGTACAAGGAGATCCAGGAGAGGGCAAGGTCTCTGATGCCAAGGGATGATAAGGTTTGGAACAGGAGGGAATGCCCAAGGCATAGGACAGGCCAAGAATGAGAAGTACAAACTAATAATGTTTAGCTTTGGCAACTAGTAGATCATTGGAGACTTTGGTTAGGGTGGTCTCAGTAGAAGATGGATATTAGCAGATCAAAAAGTGAGTGGGATGAGAGTTAGGAGGACATTCTGAGATAAACATGTTGTTCTAGAAGTTTTAATCCGAACGTTAGTAGAGATATAGAGTGATAGTTGGATAGAGACAATGGTTTCAGGGAAGGCTTGATGAGTATGTTGTGATGGTGACATGTTTAAAAGAGCAAAGGAAGACACTAAAGTTTATTCATGGATCTGATAGTTAGTTGGGGTCAGGAAGGAACTTTTTTCCTCCGGAAATTCAAAGATTTATTTAGAAGCTTTTGGACCTTTTGGAAATCTGTTACATGGTGAATAACAAAGAGATGTGTGTTTGGAAGATGTCTTTAGAGCTTCCTCTCTGTGACATGAGCAAGCTATTTATACCCCCAATGCCCATACTAGAGTGGTCATAAATTTTGTCAAAACACCAGGAAGACCCACAAGGTCCCTGAATTTTACTTAAATGGATTATCTCACTTCAGCAAATGGCATTTGTCATATAGATAAAGTTAATACAAGGCACTTACTAGGGTATTGTGATTGTCCATATTGACTTCATTGCTGGCTTGATACATTGCTCCATCACATTATCCATTATCACTGTTCGTATTCAGTAACAATGGCCGTGCTTTAATAGTGTAGGTGGCTGCGACCGTGGGCTGGCACTTTTTCCTATAGTGTGAAAGAACGACCACTGCTGCTAGACTGCAGAGTGGTCTAAACCAGTGATGGGCAAAGTGTGGCTCTCCAGCTGTTGCAGAACTACAACTCCCAGCATGCAAAGACTGTCTACAGCTATCAGCCTACTGCAGGGCATGGTGGGAGTTGTAGTTTTGCAACAGCTGGAGAGCCGCACTTTGCCCATCACTGGTCTAAACCACTGAAAACAAGCGATGTATGATTTGATGGAAAAATTAATCAAGCAGAAAAGGAGGCAATATGCGTAGTCACAATATGTTAATAAGTACTTTGTCTACATGACAGATACCATTTGCTTAAGGCCCCATTCACACATCCGCAAGAGTTTTGCGGATCCACAGATCCGCAAAATATGGACATCGACGAGGTGCGTTCCGCAATTTGAGGACCGCACAAGGCCGGCACTATATAGAAAATGCCTTTTCTTGTCCGCAATTGCGGACAAGAATAGGACATGTTCTATTTTTTTCGGGAACGCGATTGCGGACCCAGGATTGCGGACCCGGGCGGGACATCGACTGTCCCCATAGGAATAAATGGGTCTGCAATTCTGTTCCGCAAAATGCGGAACAGAATTGCGGACGTGTTAATGGGGCCTAGGTGAGACAACCCCTTTAATAAGCATGCTTTTATTAGCTACTTCTCTCTGGAATGTTGCCTTGAAGCAAAATCTAAGAAGCCTAGAAGTGATAGAAGCAAAAAACATTACCATTCCATACAATAGTATTACATGGTGCTATTTCTAATGGAAACCTAGAGATCGAAAGTTGTTCTCTGCATGGGTTTTCTACTATATGATATTTCTATACCTTAGAAAAAGCATACACCAGACTGTATCAGCTTCATACTGTGTTATTTTCCTGCTTTTGTTTGCATATGTACATTTGCATAGAATATGTTTCTATACATATAAATTGATTATTATTCATTCATTCAGCAACTGCATTTATATGACTCATCAGATGATTAAAGTTAATACTCCATATTCCTTATGTTTGGCTCCTGAGAAATCTACAGTCCTAACATGTTGAAATGTATGAGACCCTGGGTATAACTATTAAAGTACACAATGCATCTCTGTATGGTGGATCATGAAAGTTGAAGCTACAAATTTTATTTCCTTTTTTGGTAATATGTCCGCTTTAGGATATTATAAAATTGCTCAATAATCATTTATCTCCTAGTGAATCATTGGCTATGAGGTCACAACCAAATGGTGTACATTTCCCCAAGTTGTCTGCAGATATTACGTTAAAAACTGACAAAGGTAAGCAGTTAAGCAGCAATTCTAAACAAGAGCTATGATTAGTCTGTACATCCTGCCCTATGTGTTGACTCATGAATGCTTTTTACCATTAGTGAAACATTGGTCAGCTTGTACAGGAAGAACTGTTACACTTCTACCAGATCTGTTGAGATACAGTATGGTTCTGGCTGGAAGGTCTCCTTCTCTTTGTACTGCTGATACTTATGACTGATATTCCATTTCCTGCCTTCCAGATAGGAAACAATTGAAAATTCAAGTGTTTATCTTCATTCAATCGGGAGTGGTTTGTTGTAGCTGAATTATGTAAGAAGCCAAATATTAAAACCTTTGACACTTCAGAATTCTGTGAATCATCTGTTATGTCTGTTATACTTCCCCTCCTACACAGTTTATTGTTTAGAAAGCAGTGAAGCTGGTTGGGTTAAAGCGTGTAACTGGTGTCCTTAGAGACCACTAATAGATTGTCTTAATATGTTTGATGCCAGATAGCAAAATACATTCCTACAAGAGTTCTTTTATAGTTTATCAATTATATAATAATGTTTTCTAAACCAGTTATTTACAATGCCTATGTGTTAGTAATTTGTAGGAATTCATTTTTTTTACTTGGCAAATTGGCGTAACTAACCTTTCAGCAAACCCTGCGTTAATCAAAAGTGCAGTCTGTGTACATGCATAATAACATGATTATTTCTGGCCTCTTTATGACTTGTATCTGGCATTTTTTAGCAGTTTTCTTTTGTGCATGAGAATGTCTAATTAGTTATTCTCCAATAGATGGTGAGTGGAGACAAGCTGCCATCCATTGCACACAGAAAATAGAGGAGAATCTACTTCCCAACCTTCTCACCCTCAGTCAGAAGCAGCCCCAGAATCATGGATAACATTACAGATAAGTACTAGCCTGTATGGTTGTGAATAAAGTTCTTCTGCTGAGATATAAACTTCTTATTCCGCTCCTTGTCTGTGCGTGTCTCCTCTGCTGTACTCTGTTGACATGTGTAATATGATACTTCAGCAGGAGTTTTCAAGCATATTTCAAAGTGAAAAGCAATTAGAAAGGTAGCAGAGACGTAAACAGCTGATAACTTAGATATTTTTCACTGATAATACATATGGCAACGTTTTTTGAGTCGCTTGTACTATTAATTTATACAAATTTGTGTGAAAAGTAAGTGACACTTTATGCTGTCCTTACACATTAAATAAATATGGGCCAAACCCTCCATTTTTAGTGTCTCAGCCAGACATCTAATGTATATTTGGCCATCCTGACTCTCCCCCAAAAGGCACATGAGGGAGATAAGGATTGACAGTTGGATTTAAACTAACAGATCCTTTTTGTTCTTGGGGAGATAATCAGTGGTGTCAGAAGCTTTCTCCACTTTTCCACTGAAGTTATTTGGAGAGATACAACCAACAGCTCTATGTGTATGGCCAGCCATAGGTTGTTGCATGATTTGTTTGCTTTAAATAGTTTGTCAAACTGTTACTAAATTACTTATTACCCAGCGGATAGGGCATCACAAGCTGATCTGCAGGGGTCCAACACCCCGCACCCCCGCCAAAGCTATTGCCAAACAGCTGATTGTCGGGGTGCGGCATGTTACACTCCCGCAAATCAGCTAGTGATGGCCTATCTAGGTGGCCATAAACATGAGTCTAAAGATGAATGAAAGAGAAGATTTCAGCCAAAGCAATTGTTTGGTGAAATTTAACAAGAAATACCAACGTCTATCAATGACAACCTGTCATGATATAGAAAGTTTATATATCCTCATATAGTTTATTTTTAAAAGCTTTATATGGAGTTCAATGCAATTGGGATTTTATTGGTGATACAATAGTACAATGTACAATGGAAAATCCAGCAAGCATAAAAAAAAAAATTGAGTAGAGGAATGTGGGGGGTCATTTGAGTTCTTTACTTCCTCACTTTGATTCTATAAATCATGCACACTGAAGTTTGTGTTCCAGCATAATGTACATTTACCTGAAGGATGTCTTATTGTATCAGTGAATAGGATCTTAAAAATATACTTTTAGGTTCTTTATCTACTATAATTAAACATGTGTCATAGCGTGCAGAAGAGTACTCCCTACTACATGGGTAGAGGGGAGGAAGAGATTAAATAAAACAAGATTTATATAAAAGAATACAGTATCAAAAGTTCAACGAGGTCATTAGAGGAGGTGATAATTAGGGTTGAGCGAATCGAGCTTCGGATCCAAGATCCGAAGTAGATTCGCTGCAAAACTTCATTTTAATGCTGTACAGACATCAGCTGGTACCGAAGCCGACTTTGGATTCCTGTCTTAAAATGTATTTAAAGTCATAGAATCGACGCCCTGTGTTATTCACTAAAGTCTCGTGCGACTTCAGACAACAAATTTTGCCTTCGCAAAGCACATACATTTTAATGCTGTACGGAGACAGATCTCATTACAGCATTAAAACAAAACAAGGAGAGACGTCCAGCTTCCCATATAAAAGTGATAGCCTTTATTCTTTAAAGGAATAAAATATCCAATGACACAGTACAGACACAGTGTTAGCGTCTACGCGTTTTGGATCTTAACCCCTTAAAGACCCAGACTTATTTCACCTTAAGGACCCGGCCATTTTTTGCAAATCTGACCAGTGTCACTTTATGTGGTAATAACTTTAAAACGCTTTTACTTATCCTGGCCATTCTGATTTTTCGTCACATATTGTACTATAATACATAGTAATACTGGCAAAAAAAGTTATTCCCCATATGTCTACCTAATTTTTGGATCATTTTGGGAATGCCATTTTATTTTTGGGAGAAGTTACAAGGCTTAGAAGTTTAGAAGCAAATCTAAAAAAAAATCAAAAACCCACTTTTTAGGGACCAGTTCAGGTCTATAGTCACTTTGTGAGGCTTACATAATAGAAACCACCCAAAATGACCCTATTCTATAAACTACACCCTTCAAGGTATTCAAAACTGATTTTATAAACATTGTTAACCCTTTAGGTGTTCCACAAGAGTTAATGGCAAATGGAGATAACATTTCAGAATTTAGATTTTTTGGAAAAATGTCCAATTTGACTATTTTTTCAAGTAACCAGGCAAGGGTTAACAGCCAAACAAAACTCAATATTTATTACCCTGATTCTGTAGTTTGCAGAAACCCCCCATATGTGGTTGTAAACTACTCTATGGCCAAACGACAGGGCAACAAAGGAAAGGAACGCCATATGGTTTTTGGAAGGCAGATTTTATGGACTGGTTTTTAGACACCATGTCCCATTTGAAGGCCCCCTGATGCACCCCTACTGTAGAAACTCTTAAAAAGTGGCAGTTTTGTTGGTACTATATTAGGGTAAATATAATTTTTGGTTGCTCTATATTAGACCTTTTTGGGACAAGGTAACAAAAAATAGAAATTCTAAAATTTGATCTCCATTTGCCAATAGCTCTTTTGGAACACCTAAAGGGTTAACAAAGTTTGTAAAATTAGTTTTGAATACCTTGAGGGGTGTAGTTTCTTAGATGGAGTCACTTTTTTGGAGTTTCTACTCTAGGGGTGCATCGGGAGGGGGGGGGGGCTTCAAATGGAACATAGTGTCAAAAAAACAGTCAATCTGCCTTCCAAAAACCATATGGCGTTCCTTTATTTCTGCGCCCTGCCATTTGGCCATACAGCAGTTTACGACAACATATGGCGTGTTTCTGCAAACTACAGAATCAGGGTAATAAATATTGAGTTTTGTTTGGCTGTTAACCCTTGCTTTGTTACTGTAAAAATGGATTAAAATGGAAAATTTGAAAAAGAAAAATGCTTTTTGTGGGACCGTTTTTATTTTTTGTTATTTTCATAGTTGATCTGACAGGTTAAATCGAGTGCTATTTCTATAGAGCAGGTTGTTACGGACGCGACAATACCAAATAGGACTAATTTTTGGGGGTTTTTTGTTTCAGTTTTTCATAACAAAGCATTTTTAAAAAAATGTTTTTTTTTAGTGTCTCCACATTCTGAAAGCCATATTTTTTTTTATTTTTTGGGCGACTGTCTTATGTATGGACTCATTTTTTGCGGGATGAGATGACGGTTTGACAGTTTGATTGGCACTATCTTGGGGTGCATATGACATTTTGGACGCTTGTTGTTATATTTTTTGTGATGTAAAGTGACAAAAATGGCTTTTTATACGGTAGTTATATTATTTTTTTTGCTGTGTTCACCTGAGAGGTTAGATCATGTGTTAGTTTTATAGAGCAGGTTGTTACGGATATCTAATATGTATACTTTTTATTTATTTATTTAAGTTTTACACAATAATATCATTTTGGAACAAAAAAAAAAACATGTTTTAATGTCTCCATAGTCTGAGAGCGATATTTTTTTTATTTTTTGAGGCAATTGTCCTATGTGGGGTATCATTTTTTGCGGGATGAGATGACAGTTTGATTGGCACTATTTGGGGGTGCATATGACTTTTTGTTCTCTTGCTATTACAGTTTTTGTAATGTGAGGTGACAAAAATGTTTTTTTTTTACATTGTTTTTATTTTATTTTTTTACGGTATTTACCTGAGGGGTTAGATCATGTGATATTTTTATAGAGCAGGTTTTTATGGATGCGGCGATACATAATATGTATACTTTTTTTTATTTATTTTACTTTAACACAATAACAGCATTTTAGAAAAAAAAAACATAATGTTTTAATATCTCCATAGTCTGAGAGCCATATTTTTAATTTTTTGGGGTGATTGTCCTATGTAAGGGCTAATTTTTTTACGGGATGAGATGGCGGTTTGAGTGGGAGGCCTACGCCTTTTTGATCGCTTGGTATTATACTTTTTGTGATGTAAGGTGACAAAAAACACCATTTTTTTGTTATTTTATTATGGTATTTACTTGAGGGGTTGGGTCATGTGATATTTTTATAGAGCAGGTTTTTACGGACGTGGCGATGCATAATATGTGTAATGTATTTTATTTTTTTTATTTTTATTCAGTGATATGTGGTTTTTTTTTGTTTTTTTTACATTTTTTTTTACCCAGACCCACTTTTTTCTTGAAGATCCAGTGGGTCTGATGTCAGTATAATACAGTACAGTATACTACATAGTGTAATGTACTGTATTTTTTTACTTTAGACTTAGTCTGATCAGACTTTTGCCTTTAGCAGAAGTCTGATCAGACTTACATTACCATGGCAAGCAGGATGCCTCTGAAAGCGTCCTGCTGCCAAGGTAACCATCACCCACTGCCAGAACAGAGTAGCGGGTGATGGGGAGCGATGGGGGCTCCCTCCCTCTGTGATCCCATCAAGAATCGAGGGCTGTAAGGGCACAGCAGCCCCTGAAGAGAGAGGGAGGGAGCTCCCTCCCTGTTAACCCCTTCCATTAAGCGGTCCGTATCAGAAGGTACTTGTTGAGAGATTGCTCCAAAATTTTCTATCTGACAACGTGTCCGGCAGAGTCCATACTTCCTTAGGCAACCGAGGAAGGGAGACAAGGGGAACACACAGCAGTTCCGACAAAGGCAGGGCAACACTCTCCAAGGCATGGGACCTTTTCATGGCACCCCGCCAGCAATTTCACCCTGAAGCGCAGCCTAGTGCTACAAGGAGGGAAAGTTTTGGAAGATGGTGAAGGACTACATCGCAGACCGTGTCAGGTTCCTAAATGGTCCCTCAGTGACTTACAACTACTGGGTGTCCAAGCTGGACACGTGGCACGAACTTGAGCTCTACGCCCCGGAGGTGCTGGCCTGCCCTGCTGCCAGCGTTTTGTCTGCGCGTGTATTTAGTGCTGCTGGTGGCATTATAACTGATAAGCGTATCCGCTTGTCTACTGACAATGCTGACAGATTGACTCAGATAAAAATGAACAAGGCCTGGATTGCCCCTGACTTCTTAACTCCACCAGAGGAGAGCTGAGATGATGATGAACATAAAGGCAATTTCAATGTATTGTTTATAATGTACTCAGTCTACTGTAGTATATTCCCATGCACCTTTTCCACCACCAAAAAGTGTATATGGTTGAAAATTGTTTTCTCCTCCTCATCCAGATTGTATATATTCCCTCCACTACAATTTTTAAAGAGGGTCAGCTCACCAGCAGGCCCTCAACCATAGTGTTTTAGAGGGTCAGCTCACCAGCAGCCTCTTGCCCCTAATGTTTAAGTGGGGCAGCTCAGCAGCAGACCCTCGTCCGTAATGTTTTAGAGGGTCACCAGCAGGTCCTTGCTCCAAATGTTTTTGAGGGTCACCAGCAGGCCACCAATCATAATTTTTCAAGTGTGTATATGATGCCCTTCTTTGTGTGTAATAAAGGGTGTATTGTAGTGCCAGTTCCTTGTAATTTTTGGCAGCCCTTTCACTCAGTGCATAGGCTTATTGAGTGTAGGAGTTCCACTACCTGAACAATTGTACCACAATGTGAACGGGGCTCTCCTTTATGTAATATACAAGCTTTTTCGGAGTGCCTCTTACTTGTAATTTTTGGCAGCACTTTAACTTTATTTACAATTGAATATACAGGAAAGAATGTTTCCTAACATTTTTTCCTGAAAAATATATATATATACATTTTTTTTTGGGGGGGGGGGCTTTTGGGCACATTTTTGTCAGTCTGTAAAAGTGGCGTACAACTCGGACAACGTGGTTCCCAGCAGCGACCTGGGAGTCCAAGATGCATCCAAACATCGTCCCCATGCTGTTCCCGATCCTTTTTGGTGGTGTTTCTGTCACTTTCAGACCTTTTTTCAATGGACCAGGCACTCTCCCCTTTTCAGAGCAGGGGGTGTCTGATTGTCTTTCATTGACTTCCATTATACTCAGGTGCTGGCCGAACACATGAACATAGCTATGTGTTCGGCCTGAACAACCGAATACTTTGGTGCTCGCTCATCACTATTAAATACCAATTTTTAGGGCATAGCTTGTGCCGACATACGCATTCTTCTGAATGGCGACTTTCTACTTTTATTCTGCAGGACTGTATTTTTATTTCATTCTGCAGGTCAGCATAGTTATGGAGATACCATATTTGTATAGGTTTCATCATGTTTTAAAGATTGTTTTTTGTCACCATATTCTGATACCATAACTTTTTACTTTATATTCTTCTTTTTTTTTTTTTGCAGTGCAAGCTATAGCGGTATTGCTACCATTTTCAGCTACATGAGACATTTTCATGATTTTCTTTTCAATTTTTTTGGGGGGGGCAATTCATGCTTAAAACACGTGTTATCCATAGCAAATATCAATGACGGCACTTGTCAACTTTCATTTGTGCTTTTGAAAAATGAAAGCTGTGCTGCGATTGGTTGGTGTAGACAACAAAAATATTTCAATTTCAGAATTATTCTCATTTTTTTTTCCTAAATTTGTGGAACATTGCAAAAAGACCAGACGTGTCTTTGAGTAGTAAAGCTAACAGGAAATTAAAGGAGACAGCACTTTAAAAAAGATGAACACGGAATGGGAATTTTTCTAGAAGATTTAAAGACTGGGATATAAACAAGCAGACAAGCATAGCCTAAAGTTACAGAAAAATCCCAGACTGTCTGACTGACTGCTTACTTAGTGTATCCAAAAAAAAATCTGCTCAGTCAGTGTTTGTTACCATGCTAGCATGCACGTTGCACTGATTCATACTTGTCAACTCACAGCTATGAGCAACGATATAGACTATGAGTGTTGAGGGAGTTTGATAAGACGGGTCAGTAGGGTCAGGAGGGTGTGCTCTCCATGAGGGCAGCCCGCTTGTCTTAGCCATGCTTGTGAAACATTGCTAGTAGACAAACAAATCTGCCTGGAAGGAGTGAATATTTCTCATGAAGGATTATTACATGCAAGGAAGTGACAGCTGTGGTATTCATACTGTCAATGAACTATTACGTACAGTCATAAATAGGGTTTCCCTAACGCAAACAGAAGATACCAGTAAGGGAAGATCTTTAACCAAGCAATTAAGTTGCACAGCTTAGGAATAAGACCTTTCTCATAGTCTGCTTCCTGTTTTGCTCAACAAGCATACGTCATAGTCAAAGTTTACATTATCTTTCACGGTAGTGATTCACATTAACAATGGAATACAGTTTATGATTAAATGTATATTTAAAAGTAACAAAAAAATAAATAAAACAGAGAAAGTGATAGAAAGTTTTCTCCCCTATATAAAAATTCCATTTCTACACTATTCTAATTTCATCCTAATTATTCTACTTTTTCAATCCCTAGAGTATATAGATAAGATGATCGGCTTGTAGCTCTGCATGGATGTTTTAAAACGTCTATGCTGAGATCGCAGCTGCGTGGTAATGTATACACAAAGTGTAAACAAAAAAAATATATATGTTTTTTTAATGCCACCACACACTGCACCTCAGATTTTAGACCCACCCCAGCTCTCATAACCCGTACATACATACAAATATAAAAATAGTTGAAATGGTATTTAATAAAAAATATATTTTAGTTGCACAATGTGCTTTTTTTTAAAAAAAAAATTCAAAAACAAATAATCTTTCCCCGGTTTTTACATTTGCTGGTTATATAAAAATAATAATAAAATAAAAATGACATAAAAATAAAGTCCCATGTATAACTGAAAAAGGGTACAAAAATTCTTTATATAACCGAACAAAAAAATAAATAAATTATGGGGGGCATATGCTGGGCTATGATAACCAGGCTTTTCATAAATCAGGTGCGGCATCCGTCAGTCTATGTGCCTGTACTGATAACTCCTTCAGACCCTGACAGGCATACATTTCACTGTTCATCTACTACAGAAAACTCCAGTGTTCTTCTATGCCGCAAGCCCTGCCCCCCTCCCTACCCTCACCACTCCTGCTTTTTGGGAAAGTTGCAAGGCCAGTGGAGAAACACCACTTGGGCACAAATCTTTTACTGATAAATCTGGCCGATGGCTTTCAGATACATGTGCTAAAAAAATGGAAAATAAGCCTGGTCAGGGGGTAAATGACCGAGTTTTGAAATGGTAAAAGGATAATCCCACAAATTAAAGAAAATATCTGGAGTAATGCAAAACATTATTTTAAGTACTTCAGTGAAAGCCCATTGCACTCTAAGTTTTACCCTTTTTACCTACTTATCTCCTCTTTGTCTACTTGTGACAACCAAACATCTCCCGGGAAAGCCTTATCCCCCACTCATTGAAAATAGTTCCTCCCACACAGTCCCAATGATTCGACTAATAAATAGCACTATGGCAATTAATGTCCCCCTCCCTGATTTCCTTCTCCACTGTTTCTACAAGGGGTTAGGCAATACTTGTAGTCACGAGCAGGCATAATATATGCGAATCCATGAAACTAATCTGCATTCAGGGCAGGCGGTAGACAGTCAATACTGTAAACAGGCAAAGGTCAGATCAGGCAGCAGAGGATCATAATCGGTAAACAGGCAGAGTTCAGTACATCGATAACAAAACCGAACAGCACACCTTCGCAGGCAACTAGGAAGCTAGACAACTTAAAGATCGGGCTCCTTCCCCTACATGAATGTGCCTTATATACCCTGATATGACCAGCGATTGGCTTGAGAAGCCTGAGATGCATGTGGTGGTCTTTTAAGCACCTGAGAGAACACACACCCAAGGGCCAGACTATGGAGACCTAACAAGGAAATGCAGGCCGTGGCCTGTAGCAGGGACAGCCATGTGGAACACCGGCGGTTGGGCTTACTGCTCGCGGACAGCGAAGGGCAATCGAGTCCAGATTGCCAACACAGCAAAAGAAGAAACTGGATAAGTGACGTGGCACCCGTGATGGCTCAGGGAAGCCGCCAGTGCAGCAGGCAGAATATAACTGACAAACTGGAATAGTCCCAACGGTATCCAGAAGTCTCCTCCACACCTCACTGGCCAGTCAGAATCAAAGACCCACAGTCTCACACTACATTCTACACACAAATACAGCTGTCAATCAAATTGATATATTGTATAGATTAGTTATTCAGAAATATCTGTAAAATATATGATTTTAATAAACGTTAAATATTGCAACTGATCAACATTTACCACAACCACAGAAGAAGCTAAAGCTTGATCGCACATATTTGATTAGTTCTGTGTGAAACAACAGATTTATAATTGATTACTAGACTGTGTGTCAGAGTGCAGTATGTTCCTTTTGCTATGTATTTTAGATCAATGATGTTGTGGAAGATGGAGGTGTGCTGATTAGAGTTTCCTGTCTGATAAAAATTACAATGACACTTTATCAGAGTGAGTAAGATACTGTTACTATAAGACTAAGTATTTCTGTTCCTCCCATTGATCCGTCTCGTCACTGTTTTTCCTTTTCTAGGAATGGTTGATTAACCACTACCCGACCGCCTAACGCAGGGATGCGTCCTGCGGGCGGCCGGGTTATTCCTAATTGGCGCGTCATCTCGTGAGAGGCGAGATTTCCTGTGAACGCGCGCGGAGGGAGTTTCACTAAAGCCTGCCAGCGCTGATCATGCGCTGGCAGGCTGTAGATGTCAGAAAAAATCGCATATCAGATGCTGTTTTGTAAACAGCATCTGATATGCCTGCTGCCTGCTCTTCTGGTGGTCCCTTTTGCTTGGGACCACCAGAGGACACAGGCAGCAGCTAAAGTAAATGCACCAATCACCACACCACACACCCCCATCACTGATTAACCCCTGATTAACCCCCGATTAACCCCTGATCACCCCATGTCACCCCTCTGATCACCCCCTGTCACCCCCCTGTCACTAATCACCCCCCTGTATGGCTCATTCAGACGTCCGTATGTGTTTTGTGGATCCGCAAAACACGGACACCGGCAATGTGCTTTTCGCATTTTGCGGATCTACACATTGCCAGAACTATGTAGAAAATGCCTTTTCTTGTCCGCAATTGCGGACAAGAATACGACATGCTCTATCTTTTGCGGTGCTGCGCCTGGATGTTTCGGGGCCAAAACCGGAAGTTCGCGGCGGCATCTTCGCAAATGCTGATGCGGCGAGCACATAGTGTGCTCTCCGCATCACCGCCGGCCCCATTCACACTGAATGGGTCCGCATCTATTGCGCAGAATTGCGGAATAGATGCGGACATTTTTGCGGATGTGTGAATGGGGCCGTACTTCGCAAGCACTCCTATGTCCTTTCCCCTCTCTTTTTTTTTTTTTGCACATTTTTTGGCAGAGATTTTTTCATCCACATTGATTGATGCGAATGAAGAAATCTGTGCCGGGCTGAACGGAAAAAAAAAATCTCATTACCTGTATGCTCAATATAAGGAGAATAGCAGAAACTCCTAATGCTGGCCATACATGTAATGATTGCGGAGACCCTCAAATGCCAGGGCAGTACAAACACCTCACAAGTGACTCCATTTTAGAAAGAAGACACCCCAAGGTATTCCGCGAGGGGTATGGTGAGTTCATGTAAAATTTTATTTTTTGTCACAAGTTAGTGGAATATGAGACTTTGTAAGAAAAAAAAAAAGTCAATTTCCGCTAACTTGTGCAAAAATTTTTTTTCTATGAACTCACCATGCCCTTCACGGAATACCTTGGGGTGTCTTCTTTCCAAAATGGGGTCACATGTGGGGTATTTATACTGCCCTGGCATTTTAGGGGCCCTAAAGCGTGAGAAGTAGTTTGGAATCCAAATGCGTAAAAAAAAAAAAAACGCTAACCTGAAGACACATGACAGGTGCTCAGAAAGTCAGAGCTACTTCAAAATGCAGAAATTTACTTTTTTGCACCATAGTTTGTAAACGCTATAACTTTTACCCAAACCAATAAATATACACTTATTGCATTTTTTTATCAAAGACATGTAGAACAATACATTTAGAGAAAAATTTATATAGAAATGTAGTTAAAAAAAAAATTACAACAGAAAGTGAAAAATGTCATTTTTTGCAAAAATTTTGGTAATTTTTGATTAATATCAAAAAAAGTAAAAATGTCAGCAACAATGAAATAGCACCAAATGAAAGCTCAATTAGTGAGATGAAAAGGAGGTAAAATTCATTTTGGTGGTAAGTTGTATGACCGAGCAATAAACCGTGAAAGTAGTGTACTGCAGAATTGTAAAAAGTGGTCTGGTCATTAGGGGTGTTCAAGCTAGGGGGGCTGAGGTGGTTAAGGGACAAGCGATATTTATATAAGTTCGAAAGACAAAAAGCATTATGTAACACTTTTTGTTTTTTAACCATGTTGTCCTTTGAAGCATTATTTGGGTGGGGTCTTTTTTTAGCTTCCTCTAGGCATGGTTAACTTAAAGTAGAAAGACAATATGCAATATGAAAGTAATCATTTTGTGGTACAAACAGCAAAAATTTATGACTGTGCCATCAAATAGGGAAAATTGGCCTGACAAAAAGCAGCCTAAGTGGTGACACGCTGATTTGAGCAGCGTGTCACTGTCACAGAACTTTTTAATTCTTGCAACACCAGTAAAAAAAAATGTCATATGCTGCCAGAGAAAACTCACGCTCATTCATGAGCTTTCTCTCCTGAAGGCTTTCCCATGGAGAAAACTGTAAATCAGTGCAACTCTTCTCTGGCAGCTCATAACTCTTTTTCAGCAGGGGCTGTAAGGATTAAACAGTAAATTCTCTACAAACCATGTAACATTAGCACACAAATGACAAACTGTTGAAATCAGTGTCTGTCACTACTTTATGCTGACCTTTAAAGCTGTAGCCATTTTAGGCTTTATTCCCATCCCAGCATGTGACGTACTACTGGGTCTTGAAATATGGTGCCAGCTTCATTCCAGAGCACCAGCGGCTAATGTTCGCGACCGGCGGTAATGCCGATCATGGACTTTTAACCTCTCAGATCCCGTGGTCCAACCTGACCACGGCATCTGAGAACATGAAAACCTGTAAAAAGCCTTATGGCAATCGGAGGAGCTGGAGCATGTACGGATGTAGCAGGGCAAACACACATGCTTTATGAGACCTGTTATCTAAACTAAATGCAACTAAATTTATTAGGAATTGCTTTTCAATGGCTTTTGTTTCAAGATAACGCAATGAGTTAAGAAATTTGAGTTAAGAGTGTGTGTGTTACCCCTGCTACATCTGTATATGACAGCCCCTGTCATTCATAATGCAGACCCAGACCCAGAACAGCTCTGCAGTGCATATTAGGAGGTTGTATTCCCCCTGTAACTAAGGCTAATATGTTAGTCCTAGTTACAGGAAAAATCAGCGATAAAAAAAGTAATGTTCAAATGTTCCTCAAAGGTCTTTTATGACCTTGTGGGGCACAAAGTGTGGAATAAAAAAAGATTAATGAAAAACACAGTGCTGTTCTGGAATTACCCCTCACCAGATCAGTAAATGTTTGGTGCACAGTGGGAATGGTTTAAAGAGGCTCTCCAGCCATTAAACCTAATTAACAGCATTAACCTACAAAGGGAAGCTTTTTTAACATAGTATTTACCCTTCCTCACTCCCGCGATACCGCTGTCTCTGCTATATTTGCACACAGATATGGCCGCTTCTCTTATTTCTCTTAAATATGTGAAATGGCATTTAGGAAGTTTGTTAACCCTTTAGGTGTCTCACAGTAATTAATTCAAAATAAAGGTGAGATTTAAAAATGTCATTTTGTTTTACAGATTTTCAGTCTTTTTTTTTTTTTTTTTTAACACAGCATGTGATAAAATGGAGTCCAAATTTATTTTTCTGATTCTCCAATTTTTTGGAAATATCCTATATGTGGTCCTAGAATTCTACTTCACTGACCTCAGAATTGAGAAACATTTTCTAGAAAGTTTTTTAGGCACCATTTACAGCTTGGAGCCAGAAGTGGTTAAAGGGGTTTTACAGTGTGATGATGGTGATGATCTACCCTCAGGATAGGTTATAAATATCCAAGTGGTTGGCATCTGACTCCTGGCACCGGCTCTGATTAATGTTTGAAGAAGCCACAGTGTTAACACGAGCCCTTAGTCCTCTTCAGTGTTTACTTGCACACCATATAGATTGAAGAAATGGTGCAGAGCAAAAAGGCTTCCTCTCCCATTTAAGTTAATGGGATGAACAGCTGCAATTACACTACACTGCCGCTATGGGTAAACATTGGAAAGAATACAGATGTCTCATGAGTGCTGCAGCTTCCTCAAACAGCTGATCAGCAAGGTGTTGGACATTGATCTGATATTGATGATCTACCTTGAGGATAGGGCCTCAATAACATGATAATGCTTAAAGAGGATAATTTACATGAGTGTTAAACTCTGTTCACATTTCACATTTTACCCTAACCTCTGCACTGTTAACTGTAGAGGCCATGAATTGGTATAGGTGCAATAAGCAGTGCTGATCTAAGGGCTATACACTTGACTTTGTAGAGGCAAGGGTAAATAACACTAGTATAAAAGGGAAATATGAGTATTTAAAACTTGTCTATGCAAAGATGTATTTTCCAAGGAAGAAAACCTTCTATCAGCGCCACCTCTTGGTGGCATTGGAATTTGATAAGAGAATGTAGCCAAGCTAGATATCCATTGATAGACAGCTGTTTCAGGGTGCTTGCCCCTCATCAGTACAGAGTACGATTCTGGCTGGCTGGGTGTGATGGCTTAGGCAGTGTGTTGGATGTCTATAAAGAGACCAGACCTATATGAAGACTTACTGGAAGTACCCCATGGTATGGAGACAAATTGCTCCTTGGTAAATGAATATGCACAACCCAATACGCAGGTGCACGTTGCTATGGTGAAATACACATACAAACGTAAAAACAAAGGTGCAATGGCACACTGCAGCTAGAGCTCCGTCCTGCCACTATGCTGGATGTTAGATGAGGCATTAGTTTATATTTTGGCCAAATTATGTAAGCCACCCACCACTTCACGGTTGCCTCTCGAGTGGTCCCTAACATTAATTCTTACCTTTTATGGGCCATATCAGCCACACAAAACCCAGGGAGTGCAGGTGCAGCATGCATGCCAGATACACTCTGCTTGTAACCCCGTCTGGTGCCATACAGCGTTCATCAGATCAAGGGATGCAAATACCGACATGCATGCTGAACCCACTGGTACTTCTCCTGGAACCAAATGGCTTCTGGTAAGTTCAATAAAGCAGACTCAGTTTTATACTGAATTTAAAACCAGCCTACAGGGCGGATTCACTAGTCAGGTGTGCATGACTGCATGGAGGTCACCACGCCTCCCATATATGCTATAAAGGAAAAAAAATGGAGATTGCAGTCAGCACAACCCAATACGCAGGTGCACGTTGCTATGGTGAAATACACATACAAACGTAAAAACAAAGGTGCAATGGCACACTGCAGCTAGATCTCCGTCCTGCCACTATGCTGGATGTTAGATGAGGAATTAGTTTATATTTTGGCCAAATTATGTAAGCCACCCACCACTTCACGGTTGCCTCTCGAGTGGTCCCTAGCATTAATTCTTACCTTTGATGGGCCATATCAGCCACACAAAACCCAGGGAGTGCAGGTGCAGCATGCATGCCAGATACACTCTGCTTGTAACCCCGTCTGGTGCCATACAGCGCTCATCAGATCAAGGGATGCAAATACCAACATGCATGCTGAGCCCACTAGTACTTCTCCTGGAACCAAATGGCTTCTGGTAAGTTCAATAAAGCAGACTCAGTTTTATACTGACTTTAAAACCAGCCTACAGGGCGGATTCACTAGTCAGGTGTGCATGACTGCATGGAGGTCACCACGCCTCCCATATATGCTACAAAGGAAAAAAATGGAGATTGCAGTCAGCACAACCCAATACGCAGGTGCACGTTGCTATGGTGAAATACACATACAAACGTAAAAACAAAGGTGCAATGGCACACTGCAGCTAGATCTCCGTCCTGCCACTATGCTGGATGTTAGATGAGGAATTAGTTTATATTTTGGCCAAATTATGTAAGCCACCCACCACTTCACGGTTGCCTCTCGAGTGGTCCCTAGCATTAATTCTTACCTTTGATGGGCCATATCAGCCACACAAAACCCAGGGAGTGCAGGTGCAGCATGCATGCCAGATACACTCTGCTTGTAACCCCGTCTGGTGCCATACAGCGTTCATCAGATCAAGGGATGCAAATACCAACATGCATTCTGAGCCCACTAGTACGTCTCCTGGAACCAAATGGCTTCTGGTAAGTTCAATAAAGCAGACTCAGTTTTATACTGACTTTAAAATCAGCCTACAGGGCGGATTCACTAGTCAGGTGTGCATGACTGCATGGAGGTCACCACGCCTCCCGTATATGCTACAAAGGAAAAAAAATGGAGATTGCAGTCAGCACAACCCAATACGCAGGTGCAAGTTGCTATGGTGAAATACACATACAAACGTAAAAACAAAGGTGCAATGGCACACTGCAGCTAGAGCTCTGTCCTGCCACTATGCTGGATGTTAGATGAGGCATTAGTTTATATTTTGGCCAAATTATGTAAGCCACCCACCACTTCACGGTTGCCTCTCGAGTGGTCCCTAACATTATTTCCTACCTTTTATGGGCCATATCAGCCACACAAAACCCAGGGAGTGCAGGTGCAGCAGTCAGTATAAAACTGAGTCTGCTTTATTGAACTTACCAGAAGCCATTTGGTTCCAGGAGAAGTACCAGTGGGTTCAGCATGCTTGTTGGTATTTGCATCCCTTGATCTGATGAACGCTGTATGGCACCAGACGGGGTTACAAGCAGAGTGTATCTGGCATGCATGCTGCACCTGCACTCCCTGGGTTTTGTGTGGCTGATATGGCCCATAAAAGGTAAGAATTAATGTTAGGGACCACTCGAGAGGCAACCGTGAAGTGGTGGGTGGCTTACATAATTTGGCCAAAATATAAACTAATGCCTCATCTAACATCCAGCATAGTGGCAGGACGGAGCTCTAGCTGCAGTGTGCCATTGCACCTTTGTTTTTACGTATATATATATATATATATATATATATATATATATATATATTTTGCAGTTGCCTGCCCGTGTGTGAGAGGCCCCAGGCCCACAGACTGTACTGTGTGCACACCACTCATATAGGGTGGCACAGTACCTTGCAGATAAAAAAGATATTTAATTTTTACCCTTTAATATAATTGCAGTTGCCTGCCAGTGTGTGTCAGGCCCACAGACTGTACTGTGCCCACTGCCCACCACTCATATAGGGTGTCACAGTACATTGCATGGCGCACGTGTAGTGACCTAAAATTCAAACGAGGTGGACCGAGCATGGGTCTTTTTCCATCTCCCGGTTCCAAAAATCTATTCACTACACTGGCCCTGGCCCTGATAAGGGACAAAACAGATATTAAACTGATTGGAATAGTACTTAGTTAACACTAGTTGCATTGGTGGCGAATTCTTTTGCAAGTGCCCAAAATTAGAAGGAAGGGGACAGAGCAAGCTTTTTTCTCTATCTCCCCATGCAAGGATTCAATTCAATACATGTCCCCTGATAGGGGACAAAACAAAGATTAAAATGGTAAGAATAGTAGTTCACACTATTTGTATTCGTGGGGCAGTACATTGCGCGGCTCACGAGCAGTGCCCAAAATTGGAAGTAAGAGGATCGACCAACCATCTTTTTCCATCTCCCGGTTCCTAAAATCTATTCCATACACCGGCCCCTAATAGGGGACAAAACAGAGATTAAACTGGTAAGAACAGATTTTTTTAATTAAAAAAAAAGAGGACAGCCTCTGCGGAGCTGGGTATTTTTTGGCCGCGTTACTGAACGCTCATGCACAATGGATGTAGGCTCATGCATCCTTTTGCGGAGGTGACAAACCTGGTCGGTCAAACGCAAGGCAACATCATCGACCTCATCCCATATGCGTTTTTTCTGGAGCGTGCCCTGCGAAGAGTGCTGGATCAGGCCGTAGATGAGCATGAAGAGGAAGAGTTGTGGTCACCATCACCACCAGAAGCAGCCTTGTCGTCGTTGATTGCTGGACCTGCGGCAACGTAGAGAGAGGAGTCTGAAAAAGAAGAGTCAGGGAGGAAGGTGGCTTTGAGGAGGTGGAAGACCAACCACATCAGGCGTCCCAGGGGGCTTGTTGTCACCTTTCGGGGACCTTTGGTGTTGTACGTGGCTGGGTGGAGGACGAGATCTTCAATGACGTCAGTGAGGACAAGGAAAGGGACATGGCTAGCTTGGTATCCAACCTTTGCGGTTGTGCAAATGGACTGTTTGCAGTTGTTTGCGGTGCGTTAAACGGGGAGTTTGGTCTGTCAGAGTTTGGTCTGTCACTGTGAAGCGGGCGTAACCCTTACACTACCTGACCAATACAAGATCATACCTGATCGTATACACACACTGGATGCTTTAAATCACGCTATTCCAAACAATTAAGGAATGTTAGGTGATTTATGCCCTTTATGGATTAAAACCCGACTCTGCGTCAACTACGTAATTTTCCATGGGAGTTTTGCCATGGATCCCCCTCCGGCATGCCACAGTCCAGGTGTTAGTCCCCTTGAAACAACTTTTCCATCACTATTGTAGCCAGAAAGAGTGCCTTTGGTTTTTAAAATTCGCCTCACATTTGCGGAAGTTCGCGTTCGCCGTTCGCGAATGAAAAATTTTATGTTCAACACATCTCTACCAAAAAGCCTTGGGGTTTGACAAGGGAATATAGCCAAGCCAGATATCCATCTGTAGACAGCTGTTTTGGGTGCTTTCCGACTTTACAACAATCCCCAAGGATTGTTAGAATGTTTGACTTTGACTTATAGGCTGCCACTTCCAAGAGGTGGGGCTGCCAAGCTGGTTCTCTTCCCTGGAAGGTACCTCTTTACATATTAATTTGGCATGGAACAATTGCCAATAAGTCACCATAACTGACTGTTCAATGGATTTCAATGGCTTATGTGACACGATATCACTGTGACATGTGTTATCAGAGTCGATTTTAGCTTGGCTACATCTGTAGGATTAAACAGCATGTTGACCAGGTGAACTCCAGAGGTATAATTTAAAGCTCCTGGGGCCTGATATAAAATCTTTAACAGGGCCGGCAACTATCACAGATAATTAACAGTGCTGATTTTGTGATATGGACAAAAGCACCTTTTGGGCTTCTTGAGTCTTCAGGGCCTGAGTACACCACAACCTCTGCATCCCACAGAGTTACTCTCCTGTTAACCCCAATATTAAAAGTACCATGATTACACCTTAACATCCATTGCTACTGACTGGACAGTGAGTCTAAATAAGTACTCAGCAATTAATGCTTATACACTAATTCTACGTTTATTTAGCATTTTATGTACATTTTTAATGTCTACAGTATTGGTTTAGTAGACTGAACAGTGCATATAATATGTATGCATGTATGTATTTATATTACCTTTTACTAATATATTATTTACCTTCATATTCTGAGGAACACAGTCAAAATCATCATTCAAATGATCCAACTTCTGAAACTATGATAAATCTACAGTACAGACATATATAAATGATCTTATTTCATATGTGGTAACATGAGTCAATTGGAGAAGCCTTAGAATGACGGTACTTATTTATACATATCTAAATCACAAAAAAAATGTCATTTATTTTGGAACTAGAGATAGGGGAATGAATATTCAAACTATTCCAGGCATACAAAATTAGAATTGAAGCTTTAGGTCATATAATAAGCCTCCATTGAGAAGTATTTTTGGAAACCATGTTTCATGAAAACATGCATTTTCTGTGTGCGTCATTGGGTAATAAATATAGCAGCGGGTGTACTTTATGTGGCTTAAATGTTAATAGTGAATGCACTGTTCGAAACTCGAACTTGAAGTAATCAGTTATCTCAGAGTTACTCAGGCTTTTTAACATTTAGCCTACAAAAACTCCAGGGGGCTTAGCAGGATCATTGAAGAATTACTGCTACTACTTCACTTTAAAATATACAAAACTGTAAAAAAAACACATGGACCCATGTCTTATAGTGATCTATTGCTAAGGAAAACCTTCAAGGAATAACTATGAGGTTCTTAGCACAAATTTTAATAAAGCTGTATATTTACCAATTTATGTGACCTCCTTAGAGTGGAGGTCCTTTAAGTACAGTGCCGCAAGAATAGCGATCGACTTAAAAAGGGTCACCATGAAGCAGCAAGTGGACCAACGTATACAGTTCGATCAATTTGAGTATTAAGAAGCTCATTTTCTTTCACTGAAGCACTAACATATAATTGTAAAATATGTACTTCTTCTAATCTTATATTTTATTGTCAGATTACTGTGCTATGGGTCTCTGACCAATAAACACTGCTTAGTGCAATCATATGAAAGCCATAAAGCTATATAAATCCTCAATCTGAGGCCTCATGCACATAAACGTAAATTCTTTCCTTGTCCGTTATGCAAAAAAACCTGAAGTTACTCCGTGTGCATTTTGTTTTCGTATCTCCGTATTTCCGTTCCGCAAAAAAATAGAACATGTCCTATTATGGTCCGCATTACGGGCAAGAATATTACTGTTCTATTAGGGACCATCTGTTCCGTTCCGCAAAATACAGAATGGACATCATCCACATTTTTTTCTGATCCGTTTTTTGCGGACTGCAAAATAAATACGGTCATATGCATGAGGCCTATTAAGTAGACAAGTAGTGGAATTAGCTGTGCATATATGTTTCATATTATGGCCTTTTTTTTGTAATCTATCTAGTTTATTTAACACAAACCTTCTGAGTAAAAAAAATAGATATATTAATTTACGGTTTAGGAATACATGGAGAATAAATAGCATATTTATGGAATTATATACATTTTTGATAATTCTAGGTGTTCGTCTACCCCTCAGAAGAAGACCAACCATGGTTTTTAATGGACAACCTAGCCCTAACTCAAGTTTAAACATAATTTGAAAACATTAGTAGCATTTAATGTGAAATTTAAAACAATGGCAATCTTGATGACAGGCTGAGGACAGCATATAGATTTTGGTCTAAAGCATTATTCATCTCACATTAGAAAAATAGATCTCATTTATTTTTGATAGAAAGAGGGCTAGTCTTGTAATTGAACTGTGTCAGGTATTGGTGCTGAGTTGTAATAACAGACACACGGCTGGTCAATGTCAGTATATCACCAACATTAAAATGCAATGCACTATAGCAGGGGTAGGCAACCTCCGGCACTCCAGCTGTTGTGAAACTACAACTCTCAGCATGCCTTCTTGCTCTGCTCTTCTCAGAACTCTCACAGAAATGAATGGAGCATGCTAGGAACTATAGTTTCACAACAGCTGGAGTGCCGAAGGTTGCTGATCCCTGCACTATAGGGATAGTGCATTGTATTTTAAAAACAATCTAAATATGGCCTGTTATAGTCCGCTTGTAGGTATATTGTGTGGTAAAAAAGTAAAAAATAAATAAATGTTAAATTATAAGAAATGCCAATAGAAAATAAATGCTTTTTCCATTGAAAATATGCTTTTCAATTTAAAAAAAAAACTGTAAAAATTAAATCTACGTGATCACTGATGACATCACAGCACTCCATACCCACAGTGTGATGGCGTGGTGATGAGCGACAATTGTTGCATTTTCTTCATTCAAGATGGATGAGGTGTTTTTTTTTTGTTTTGTTTTTTTACTGCCATTTCAGGAAAAATTGATTTGTTCCCATGAATCCAATGCCAAGAAATTCAGATTTGTGGCGAATAAAATTTTTCCTGAAATTCGGATCTAATTCAACTTTGGTAACTTCAATTTGCTCAACAGTAGTGAAAATATAACAAATATAGAAGGCTCTTCAAGGTTTTCTATAAAATTCTACTACTGTTCTTATGTGTGAAAAGGACAGATATTGGACAAATGTTTCCCATAACCATGGGCCTTATTCCTGGTTTCTTTAGTAAGGAAGTTACATAATTGAAGATGTTGTGAATTATGTACACAGATATGTAACATGACGGTACTGTACCTTGAAGTGGTTATGATTTCATATTCCCCCACATACCACATTGATGAAAAGACTTCCAAAGCTTCTTTTCTTTGTATTACTTTCATGGACCACATCTTAGGACACTTTCATGATAAAATGTTTCAAAGCAAAGGAAGCAGGTTAATCTGTGTGAGCTGCATTACTCACACTGAACCTCAAGCAATGACCTTTCAAATGAATGTGGAAAAAATGTAAGTAATGTATGCAGTAGATTAGGGGGACACAGTATTCACCTCTAGACTGGAGGGAATATTTAGAGATCTCTCATGGAAATCTATCAATATCTTTATATCTATTACTGATAGGTGATCTAATCTCAAAAGATGTTTACTCTTTCCTATTCCCACTATAGGAACAATATATAGGGGGGGGGGGATTAGATGCTACAGTCAAGAATGGGGGGGGGGGCACTAATAATTTTCTCCATTTAATCATACTACTGAAAAAAATAAATAAATAAGTGTATATAAATAAGATTACAAAATATGAAAGTATTGCAGTATGCGTGGATTCTTTCCCCTCCTTTCTGTCTCTCCTCAGTGCGTACTGTTATGGGGGCACCTGGGGATGACACTCTGTTATGGGGGCACCTGGGGATGACACACTGTTATGGGGGGATCTGTGGATGACACACTGTTATGGGGGCTTCTGTGGATGACACACTGTTATGTGGGCATCTGTGGATGACACATTGTTATGCGGGCATCTGTGGATGACACATTGTTATGCGGGCATCTGTGGATGACACACTGTTAGGGGGGATATGTGGATGACACACTGTTATGGGGGATATGTGGATGACACACTGTTATGGGGGAATCTGTGGGTGACACACTGTTATGGGGGCGTCTGTGGATGACACATTGTTATGGGGGCATCTATGAATGACACACTGTCATGGGGGCATCTGTGGGTGACACACTGTTATGGGGGATCTGTGGATGTCACACTGTTATGGGGGATCTGTGGATGACACACTGTTATGGGGGATCTGTGGATGACACACTGCTGATATGCCTCTCATTAGCCCCCATATTAGCCCCCATGCCTCTGATTAGCCCCCATATTAGCCCCCATGCCTCTGATTAGCCCCCATATCAGCCCTTATGCCTCATTAACCCCCATATGTCTCATTAGCCCCCATTATGCATCTCCTTAGCCCCCATTATGCTTCTCATTAGCCCCCATTATGCCTCTCATTAGCCCCTATAAGCCTCATTAGCCCCCATCATGCCTCATTAGCTCCTATAAGCCTCATTAGCCCCCATTATGCGTCATTAGCCCCTATATGCCTGATTAGCCCCAGATGCCTCATTAGCCCCCAGATGCCTCTCATTAGCCCCCAGATGTCCTCAGCAGCCTCGCTTTTTATAAAATAAAAAACACTTACTTCTCCTGTTCCTGGACATCGCCGCTCCTCGCCGCCTGCGATCCTTTTCATCTGGATGTCGGCTGCGCACTCGGAACTGTCGCTCATAGAGTGACGTCATTATGCACCTCACTCTGTGTGCAGCCCTGCACAGCCAACAGCCGAGGACCAGGAAGCGGTAAGTACAGAGCCTTCACCGCTTCCTGGTCCTCCGGTACTAATGAGACCCCCTGTAGCGACGCTACTTGCTCCATCCGACAGAATGTCTTCCAAGTTATTACCATGTCAATTTCCTATGTTGACTGGGTATAATTATTCCTTAAAACATAACTTTTACTGGGTATATCATAAAATAATTGACAAGTTACAAAAATACCCTATAACAGTGGGCAGATCAAAAACGGAACCAATACCAACTCATCCCGCTACATATCATGCCGTCTAGTTGCCTGAGGATAGAACAAGAGTAAATAAAGTCCTACCACCTCCAGACATGTAGATTGCAAATTGATGTTCGGTGTGTACTAGAAGGTATCCTTCAATGCAGTGGCACAGGATATTAAGGACGAGTGCTAGGTTGCTCAGATAGTGGGTAGCAAGAACTAGTAACCCTAATCCAATTTCCCTCACAGTGTAGTCAGGGGAGGGGGACTATTACATTACTGCCTAGCAAGACAGAGCACCCGCCCCGACAGGGGCGACCCCATACGGAACCTGTCCCTAATTAAGGGCCTATTCCCTATGCTTGCCCTCACTAAGTCCCTACATGCCACGTTTCGTCCTCATCGCAGGACTCATCAGGGGAATTACTAGTGAAGTACAACTGAAAAACATAAGAGACAAACAAACATAATAACTACCAGTGCTCACTTCTTAACAGGGTTCAGTCAGTGAACACATACACACAGTGCCCATTAGACAAACATATCACTTACTAATGAGGTATCAAATCCACTCCTAATCCATAGGATACACGGTCCGACAGTGGTCCCGCTGTGTTTAGATGCAGAGAAGTGTCCCATACATCATGCAGCCTCACCGTTGGTGTAGCCAAGTGGGGAGAGAGCAAACCTGTGTCTCATCCCTTTTAAATGTGCCTCTTTCTTAAACCCCTTCCCCACTTCCTATAACATGTGCGTGGAAAGCTCGGCGTGCGTTCCACACACTGGAAGTTGGGAAACACGTGATACTGGAGCCGCAAGTCACATGACAGCGCATGACTTCGGCGTCTCCCATTGCTAAATAAGCATGGGATCGTCATATCATGCCTGCTCGCTGTCACAGATAATGGACAGCAAATCTACTTACAAATCTACTTACATGTTGAGTCACAGACAGGACTCATAGACAGATTTATTTGGCCAGTTTGTTCACACAGACTCAATCAATTCCACTCCAACCCCCATTTTTTTTTCCCCTTTTAGCCACTTTTTTATTTTTATTTCATTCAAAAGGAGTATACTCATGGTGGGTGAATTTATATATCTTTAATCCTTACTTGGAGTAATTCAAATCAGCATCCCTATGATGTTTTGGGGGTGCCAATAATTAATTTGAACAGTCATCTAGGACTACTGTCCTCTTTACATGCTAGATCACTCCGATAGGGGAACACCCTGTTGGGGAAGGTAAGGTTTATTTAGAGGGGTAGAAAGAGGAATTTTTTTGGTCCTAGACAGTTATAAACAGACCATGATCATTAAAGCCCGCCTTATATAAAGCATCTGAAATTCTGATGCTCGTTCAATGTGCCAGGGTATACAGTCTTGAGATAATAGATCCATTTAGCCTCACATTTGAGGATATCTTGATCCCAATTTCCCCCTCTCATGGTATTTTTGATCAGCTCAATACCCATGAATTAAAGACACTCAGGTCTCCCCTCATGGTCATTCTTCACATGCCGTGCCACCGTAGTGTCCCTTGAGTTAGCTATATCACCCAAGTGTTCCCCTATTCTCCGCCTAAACTCCCTTATGGTCCAATGTATTCTTGGCCACATGAGCAAGGTTTTTTGTAAATAACCCCTTTTGGATCTACAGTTAATGAAATCCCTGATCTCATATTTTCTCCCCGTATTGTTGCTCACAAATGTTTTGCCACGTTGAATATATTTGCATGCCACACACCCTGAACATCTAAAATTGCCACACAACCTCCTATCCAGCCATGTCCCGGGCTTTGGGGCTGCAACAAAGTGACTTTTGACCAGTTGGTCCCGCACACTCGGTCCCGTTCTGTAGGTGATACTCGGGTGCTCCTTGATCACCTCTCTGATTTCGGAATCCATTCTCAGAACATGCCAAAACTTATGGATCACCTGTTTTACACTAGTAGAGGCCTCATCATATGTGTTGATGAGACGGATCTCCCGTTTCTCATTCGTGGCTCTTACCCTAGTTGAACTTTTTGGGTTAAGTAGAGATGTACGGTCCCAAGCCTTAGCCACTTGAAACGCCAGTTTAAATGTACTGAGGGGATAACCCAGCTTCAGGAATCTGTCTCTCAGATCAGCCGACTTTTCCAAGAAGTCTGAATCCTGGGAGCAGTTTTGTTGCATTCTTAAATATTGGCCGCGTGGAATGTCCTTACGCAGTGGGAAAGGATGTCTACTTTACCACCGTAACAGAGAGTTTGTAGATGTTGGTTTGCGAAATATTGATGTTTCTAATGTGCCATCAGATTTTTTATAATGCAGATATCCAGGAAGGGCAGTTGTGTTGTATTACTTTCAGAAGTGAATCTTAGACCTATGTAATTGCTGTTTAGGCTTTGCGCCCATGCACTGAATGAATCTGATTCCCCCTTCCAAACGACAAACACGTCGTCTATATAATGCGCCCACATCTGGATCTGGTCTACTTCGGTTCAGGTGTCGTCACCAAAGACTAGTGTCTTTTCCCACCAGCCCAGGAACACATTAGCATACGATGGGGCACATGGGCTCCCCATCGCTGTGCCCCTGAGCTGGTGGTAAATTCTGCCATTGAATAAGAAGTAATTCCTTCCCAATGAAAACTCCAACAACTGGAGAATAAAGTTGTTATGGGCACCAAACTGTCATCCCCAAAAGGAGATAAAGTATGCCACAGCTTGTAGGCCATACTCATGAGGAATACAGGGCCTCAACGTCTATACTCCTCAGTATACAATCCTCCTCAAGGTGAATCCCCTCAATTTGTATGAGGAGATCACCTGTGTCCCTTACATTTGATGGAAGGGATAGTACAAAAGGAGACACGATCCTATCAATGTAGGTGCCTATGTTCTGACCTAGGCTATCTATTCCTGAGACAATCGGTCATCCTTTCAGAGGTTTACGGCCTTCATGCATCTTTGGAAGACAATAAAAGGTGGCAATACGGGGGTGCTGCGGAAGAAGAAAGTCATACTCATCCTGGTTAATGAGCTTGTTCATTTTAGCTACATCCATGATGCTTTTTAATTCCTGTTTGTATTCAATAGTGGGATCTTTTGTCAGAGTTTCATAACCCCCTGGGGTGGCCAATAATGCATCGCAGATTTCTATATATTGAGATGTATCAAGAATGACCATGTTATTCTTATCACTATCCTTTTGTGGCCAATGAGCTCATTGAGGGCCTTAAGTTCATCCGAAGTACAATTCGGGGGGGCATGATGTAGATATGTTGATTCCAATTCAATGGTAACTAGATTCAAAAACACGTCAATACAATTTGTGTCTCCTATCGGAAGTGTTTTAGTACTTTTGTTCTTAAGTGTAGTAAATGGTCCTTCACCCAAACCCGCCGTATTAGAAGTCGCCAGACTCTGTAATAGTCTGACATCACTCAATTTCTCTCGGGACCATTTCGAAACTCTGCTTCTTTTCTATATTACAATAGTGCCTAAACCATCAAAGAGGTTAACATCCACAATGGTTTTAAACAAGCTAAATTTGGTCGTTGGGACAAAGGTGAGTCCTCTTTCCAATACTTTTGTCTCAGAAGGAGTTAGGGGATGAGACGACAGGTTAATAACTTTAGGGCCTAAGTTGGTTGAGTGCGATTGAGTAGGGGGTAGGATGGGGTTGGGTCTAAAAAATTGGTGTTACTTCTGTTGTTCCCTCTATAGTTTCTCCTACATCGACCCCTTCCCCTACCTTGATATTTTTTATTATGGGTAGGCGGTCCTGTACTTTCTTTCTTAGACTCCGACTGTTCTGTTTCAGTTGTAGACAACTCGCTATCTCTATCTTCTGTCCGCCCCCTACCAACTATCAATATATAGGCCTTATTTTCCCTGAAATCAGCTAAATCCCTTACAAACTGTTTATGCTTCCTTTCTTTTAAATGATATTGGAACCTTTCTAAAGCAGACTGAAGTTGTTTCTCTTTAGCTATAAATTCAGCTTCTCAGGGCTGCCATCAGAAATTTTGGGGCCCCTTACACAGCTCAGGGCCTGGGCTCGGGAAGGGCAATAGGAGATCACGGGGCCCCAGTGTCCTGCGGCGCGTGATCCCGTGAGACCCACCAGAGGTCACAGGTCTCACGGGATAGCTTTCCGAAGTGACTGAACTCATGTCTGCTCATGCTGCGAGTACAGGATCAGATCAGCGACACAAGTCGGGGGTGGACTGAGAACCCTCAGTGCCACCGGGCAAAATAAATCAAGGGCCCCTTCCAGGCCCCACCCATATCCCACCTCCATCCCCCCGATCACACCGCGATCGTTACGGCCCTGATCCCAATCACTACAGTAATACAGCTCGACATACCTCTTACATCCAGGGACGTCTCCTTTGATGTAGATGTTCTCTGTCCTCGCCTTCTCCTTTCATACCTTCAGACCAGACAACCATTTTGTCTCTATTTTCGGTCTCTGCAGTTTGACAATAAAAAAAAATCTTAGTTTACAACTTTTCCATCATCCTCCCATCTTCTGGACAAATCATCCTACTACCCCCAATACTGTGCCCCTGTGGTCCCCAATACTATACTGCAGATAATTAGTGATGTCGCGAACATAAAATTTTCAGTTCGCGAACAGCGAACGCGAACTTCCGCAAATGTTCGCGAACGGGCGAACCGGGCGAACCGCCATAGACTTCAATTGGCAGGCGAATTTTAAAACCCACAGGGACTCTTTCTGGCCACAATAGTGATGAGAAAGTTGTTTCAAGAGGTATAACACCTGGACTGTGGCATGCTGGAGGGGGATCTATGGCAAAACTCCCATGGAAAATTACGTAGTGGACGCAGAGTCGGGTTTTAATCCATAAAGGGCATAAATCAACTAACATTCCTAAATTGTTTGGAATAACGTGCTTTAAAACATCCAGTGTGTGTATACGATCAGGTATGATGTTGTATCGATCAGGTAGTGTAAGGGTTACGCCCGCTTCACTGACATTGACAGACCAAACTCCCTTTTAATGCACCGCAAACAGTTCATTTGCACAACTGCAAACTCCCCATTTGCACAAGGTTGGATACCAAGCTAGCCACGTCCGGTGATGTCATTGAAGGTTTCTTCCTCCACCCAGCCACGTACAACACCAAGGGTCCCCAAAAGATGAATTGAATTGATTTTTCGAACGGTGAGATGGTTAAAAAACGCTGGCTCCCTCCCCTTTGTTTTTATCCACGGTGACTGCGTCTGCGCCGTGCAATTTACTGTCACACCCGATATGAGTATAATTTTCTGTAGTACTATTCTCATCAGTTTAATCCCTCTAACGTCCCCAATCTGGGGGCCATTTATTGAATAGATTTTTCGAACGGGGAGATGGTTAAAAAAACGCTGGCTCCCTCCACTCTGTTTTAAACCACGGTCACTGCGTCTACGCCGTGCAATTTACTGTCACACCCGATATGAGTGGTATTTTCTGTAGTACTATTCTCATCAGTTTAATCCCTCTAACGTCCCCAATCTGGGGCCATTTATTGAATAGATTTTTCGAACGGGAGATGGTTAAAAACGCTGACTCCCTCCACTCTGTTTTAAACCACGGTCACTGCGTCTGCGCCGTGCAATTTACTGTCACACCCGATATGATGAGTGGTATTTTCTGTAGTACTATTCTCATCAGTTTAATCCCTCTAACGTCCCCAATCTGGGGGCCATTTATTGAATAGATTTTTCGAACGGGGAGATGGTTAAAAAAACGCTGGCTCCCTCCACTCTGTTTTAAACCACGGTCACTGCGTCTGCGCCGTGCAATTTACTGTCACACCCGATATGAGTGGAATTTTCTGTAGTACTATTCTCATCAGTTTAATCCCTCTAACGTCCCCGACTCCCCAATCTGGGGGCCATTTATTAAATAGATTTTTTGAACGGGGAGATGGTTAAAAAAACGATGGCTCCCTCCACTCTGTTTTAAACCACGGTCACTGCGTCTGCGCCGTGCAATTTACTGTCACACCCGATATGAGTGGTATTTTCTGTAGTACTATTCTCATCAGTTTAATCCCTCTAACGTCCCCAATCTGGGGGCCATTTATTGAATAGATTTTTCGAACGGGGAGATGGTTAAAAAAACGCTGGCTCCCTCCACTCTGTTTTAAACCACGGTCACTGCGTCTGCGCCGTGCAATTTACTGTCACACCCGATATGATGAGTGGCATTTTCTGTAGTACTATTCTCATCAGTTTAATCCCTATAACGTCCCCGACTCCTCAATCTGGGGGCCATTTATTAAATAGATTTTTCGAACGGGGAGATGGTTAAAAAAACGCTGGCTCCCTCCACTCTGTTTTAAACCACGGTCACTGCGTCTGCGCCGTGCAATTTACTGTCACACCCGATATGATGAGTGGTATTTTCTGTAGTACTATTCTCATCAGTTTAATCCCTCTAACGTCCCTAATCTGGGGGCCATTTATTGAATAGATTTTTCGAACGGGGAGATGGTTAAAAAAATGCTGGCTCCCTCCACTCTGTTTTAAACCACGGTCACTGCGTCTGTGCCTTGCAATTTACTGTCACATCCGATATGAGTGGTATTTTCTGTAGTACTATTCTCATCAGTTTAATCCCTCTAACGTCCCCGACTCCCCAATCTGGGGGCCATTTATTAAATAGATTTTTCGAACGGGGAGATGGTTAAAAA